>CM028344.1:24031797-24631797 GCA_016618105.1 Dendrobium huoshanense
CCATTGGGGCTCAAATAGGGTTTTCAAACCAAATGAGCTCCAAATGGGATGCAACCACCTTTGACAAATTTCAAATGTCATTTCAAATCTTTTGAACCCATTTCCAACCCTTGAGTCAACCTGGTTGACCAAGTCAACTGGTTTGACCCAAGAGGCCCTTTAAGGGTCCAAACATGTGTTTTGACCCAAATGACCTCTTTAGGCCATCCAACCACTTCCATTGGACTTAAAATATCATTTCAAACCTGTTGAACCCAAACCCTGACCCTGGGTCAACCTGGTTGACCAAGTCAACCCAGGTTGACCAAACAGGCCCTTAGGGGCTCAAATAGGGATTTTGATCAATTTGACCTCCCCAGACCCAGGAACCACCCTCAATGATCTCCAAATATCATTTCAAACCTGTTGAACCCAAACCCTGACCCTGGGTCAACCTGGTTGACCAAGTCAACCCAGGTTGACCAAACAAGCCCTTAAGGGTTCAAATAGTGATTTTGACCAAATTGACCCCTCCAAACCCTGGGACCACATCCAGTAGACTCAGAATGATATTCTGAATTTGTTGAATCTATTTCTAGCCCCTGAACCCAACTGGTTGACCAAGTCAACCAGTTTTGGCCTAAAAGCCCATTAAAGGCCCATTAAGCCTTCTTGATTCAATTGACATGCATGGCTCTTGGAACCACCCTCCAATCCACCTAATCAACCCACTTAAACTACCTAGGTGAAAATTTCATAACCCTTGATGGGGTTGACTGGTCAACCAGTCAACCCAAGGCTTAAGGGACCATTTGTATGGTCAAACCCTTCAACCCATTGGACCTAGCTCAAGCCACACCCATCCAGCCATTTGAAGAGGTTCCATGACCTGCTCCTGTGACACATCAGCAGCCATTGACCAGTTGACTGGTCAAAATGGTCAACACTCCCTTAAAACCCCTTTCTCATGGTCAAAGCCCTAAAAAGAACCCTTTTCCCCCCATATCACATGCCTAAACTCCCCTTTTTGCTTTATTTCTCTGATTAACCCCTGTTTAAACTGCTCTAAGGGGTTGGTTTAGGCAATTTTAGGCAATGTCTCCTCCACTCATCCCAAGTCCATCCAATGGAAATGAGGCATGTCCAGCCCTTTCCGCAGCCTTCCAGCTTTCCCAGGGACAGGTGGCATTATCTGGAGAGCTTGTGAGTCGATCCCAGCCATCCATTTGGCTTGGGGGCGTTTGAATAGGGGAAAAAGGGCCTAATGCATAACATTCAAACCCTAACCGTCTCTCACTACTCAAGCCCTCTCAAGTCCTGCCCCCTGTTCCATTGAGATCCCCAGACATCTCTCAACACCCTCCCACCGAAATCCCTCCGGTCAAAGGGTTTTTCCGGCGAGATCCCGACGATCCTAGCTCAAACCCGTTCCAGTAGATCTAGCACTCGATCCAGGAGCTTTCGAGCCGAGAAGTCTTCTACAAACAGGAGCGTGGACAGTCTACAAGTGCAACAAACCCATAAACGGTCTAATCCGTCCAAAATCAAGGTGAAAAACTCAAAGCCTAGCCCTAGGGACACTAGTTTAATTAGCTTTTTATTAAGCTTGTTTTAAGAAAAATAAATTATTCCCCATTGATTCTCTTCACTTAGGGACTCTAAGTTTAAAATTTTAATTCATTTGGTGCACGGGATCAAGAGAACGAGTCAAAAAATGGGTTCTAGGGCTCGGTTCGCTAGCTGCATGAACTGAGCCCCGTTTGGTCCGTTGATCTCTCGATCAACGGATCTGATCGCGCCGTTCCGCCCGTTGATCAACCGTGTACCCGATCCCGTGGCTCAAGCTGTGGTTCGGCTTGATCCCGGCCGTCCATCCAAAACCGCGGGACGAACTCTCTGCGGTTGGATCTTGGTCAATCGGGTCAGACGACGGGATCTGATCCCCGCCGTTGAACGATCCAGGCGTTCGATCGAACGGTCCGCAGCGCTCGCTGACGTGGTTAAGTGAAACCTCGTCCCGCGCTCTGCAGCCGACGCGTGGATGACCGCCGCCTTCCACGTGGCGTCCCGCTATCGCCGCGTTCTGGTTGGACAAACCAAAACGCGCCACGCGTCTCGCCGGCGCCGCCGTTTGATTAATAAATAGATTTAAATCCTTTTTAATTAGCATAACTTCAAAAAATTATAGCAAATTAAATACTGAACCAAAAAATGAGTATAATAGCTCATTTTGTTCAGTTTTTCATCCTCTATTTTCTAAAATTATTTTTAAATAAAAGTATTGTATAGTTAAAATTAATTTCTAAATATGTTTTTTTATTTTTATTTTATATTTAAATAAGTAAAACCCTATTAAGTCCAAAATTTGGCATGAGTTATTTCAGACTTGTTTTTGATCTCCAGTAATTTTCTCAGATTTATTTGACCTATATTTTAATAGTTATTAAGATTTAAAGTGTAAAGGTATTTTAAAATTAAAATAATGATGAATTTAAATTAGCTTGTATTGCATTCAAACATTCATTTGAAATTTTAAATGGAGCTTTATTGTGTTTACATGAATTCAATGGGGAATGGTGGTTAATCAGTGGATAATTAATTTTATAATTATTCATTGATTAATTATTTAATTAATTAAGATTTAACTTGATTTGCATGAATAGGTACACACACCACCTAGTCTAGGTTCTCCTAGATTTAAGGACTTGAGTGTGATGCATATGTATTTCATCCATGCTTGTTCAAGGGTTAGAGAAGGTTTGATTCAATCCTATTTAAATCTAGTGACATTAAGGACAATAATTAAGGACATGTTTAGAAAATTTAGATTTTTTTTTTTTTGATTAAGGATTCACTCCTTCTTGAGTTGGAACTTCAAATACTTAAACTTAGTGACATGTACAGCCACTAGGAAAATTTTCACTAAATTTGGAATTCATTAATATCCCTAATTAATTTTTCTCAAGTCTAAGCCTTAATTGAGCCTCTAAACCTTCCGGAAAATGTAATAAATCACTTTTAAACCCAAAAATTATGTTTAATCCCTCTAACTGACCCTAATTAAACCCTTAACCCATGAAAATTGAAATCAAAATTATTTGACAGCAATCTTAACCTTAATCTAATTTTAAGTAAAAATCAATATTTAATTCATTTAATTAATTAAAAAATATTAAAATTCCCAAAAATTTCCCAAACACTTGGGAATCTCTCCTTAGGTCATTTCTGACCTTTGGAGTTGATTTCAAGGAGTTTGGGATCCATTTGGAGGAAAATCACAAAATGGCCCTCTAATTAAGAAATTTAGAAAATTCATTAAGTAGTTAAAACTTTAAACCTTCATAACTAATTCCAGAAAAATCAAAATCACCCAAACTCACTTGCATTCAACTCCTATTAATGCCTAATATTTATTAAAAATGTTAAACTCCAGAAATTTGCAATATTTTAAAAAGTCAACAAATTGGTCAAACCGTAGTTAAAACTAGTTCAAAACTTCAAACCTTTGTAATAAAATGTAGAAAAATCCGATTTCAGCGTACTTACCTTCTAACTGATCGTAGTAAGGTCTAGTATTTTAATAAAATACAAAAATTCCAGAAAATACCTTTAATCAAAAATTCAACTTTTGCCCCTTTAATTAAATGATTAAAATATTCTAAAAATTCATAAAAAACTCATAATCATTCTAAAATTCAGAAAATATTGGTTTAATGTTTAAAACATTTAACAAATCCTTTAAAACACAACAACCACCCTAAAGATGAAGTTTATTGGCTGGACTACTCCGGGCTGCGGGGCTAAGTGTCCTAAGGAGGCTGGTTCCTCGAGCCTGGTGGCACAACGCCACGAATGAATTCTAAGGGGTGTTAAATCTTAAAATAGATTAATCTTTAATTATTTAACATTTTTAAAATCTCTATTTCAATTACATTAATTTGGTTTATCGGCTGGACTACTCCGGGCTGCGGGGCTAAGTGTCCTAAGGAGGCTGGTTCCTCGAGCCTGGTGGCACAACGCCACGAATCAATTAATGGCAAACTTAAATTAATCAAGCTTTTAAAATCAGTAACTAACTCATTTTTAATATTAATCCACCTTTTTTTTTTAATTCTAACCAAC
Source organism: Dendrobium huoshanense (assembly GCA_016618105.1). NCBI lineage: Eukaryota > Viridiplantae > Streptophyta > Magnoliopsida > Asparagales > Orchidaceae > Dendrobium > Dendrobium huoshanense. Next base: position 24,035,899 of record CM028344.1, read on the forward strand.
TTAAATAACTTAATCAACCCCGATTGCTACTGGGTAACCCAGGCCTACGAGGCTATTAGCTTAGCCCCAAGGAAGGTGAAATAAACTTCACGGCCTCGGTGTGAAACAAAGGTAGTAATCAATTAACTTTTAAAATATATTTAATTAAAATTCTTAATTTATTAATACTTGAATTTTAATCTAAATCCCCTTTTAAGCCTTAACAAACTCACACTTTTAGACAACTTCAATTAATAACCCACTTTAGGATCTACCCTAGCCACACGACCTTTCTCACACACTTTAGATGATGTGTTAGGACAACCAACTCTAGATCTAGGTTAGGCCGGTGTTTACTTTACTGCTGTGTGCCGGATTTTTCGTAGTTTTCGCTGCATGTTGTGGATGAAATTGCTTTGCTGTGTCTGCTTACTTTTTCTGTACTCTGTGGATGGATTGATGTGTTTGGCGACTAGATTACCCTTAGGTTAGGTACGATCTGGATGTTGACACAGTTTTCTGCAGGTGGCCACGCTCATGCAAGGCAATATAAAAAAGGGGGCAAATCAAAAAAATGCATAAATATTATAAACTCTTTGCACAGGTGCTTCAGCTGCTAAAGCCCCCAAATCATAAAAAGAGCGTGGCCAGTGTGTTTACTTTCTTTTCTGCTCATATACAACTGCTTGGGAATAACTGCTTTTTTTTTATATATTAATTGCTTAGGATAACCCTGCAGGTGAGTCTAGATTTTTATTTTGATATCAATGTAATTTGTGTAAGTGTCAAGTGTTGTGAAAGTTGATTTTGAGTTGGGATACATAGATCCAAAGCTTGGATTCCAAAGAGGAAAGGATACCCCTTTGGGGAACACTCCTTTTCCATTTGGAAATCCAAATTTGGATCATACCTCTTCCTTACCCAAAGAGGAAAGAGTGGCCTTCCCCTTAGAGGGAAGTGCCCTCTTATCCATTTGGGTAATCTGCTACGAAGATTCCAAGAAAATTGAAGAGAAGGAGTCCAAAGAAGAATGAAATTGAAGATTTGAAGATTTGAAGATTGAGAGTATCCCACTCAAAATAACTTGCGTCATTTCTAGGTTTAGAATTCAGGTTGTTGTCAGTGGCGCCCGGCCACTTTACTTTCTGTAATATTCTGGTTTGTAATAAGCAAGACAACTCTGCCTATGGACATTTATTAATTAATTTGTATTTGATGTGATGATTTGATTGCCTTTAGGATTACTTGTTTTTACTAGTTTTTTTGGCGATTGCATGCCGCTCTTTGTTTTCGCCTGGATACGTGAGGCTCGTGAGGGTGTGAAATTTTTATACTCATAATCTTAAAAGTCTAAAATTTTAGTGAGTCTAAATAACATAGAAAGATAACGAATCTAGGGAATTAGCCGGGGATCGCCCCCGGGGTCGCATGCATATTTTTGCATTCTTCTTTCCTTGTTTTAGACCCTTCCCCGCCTGCGGGTAGAGTCCGGATAGTCTGACCTATGAGGACGAGGTGCCGGACCTGGGGAAGTCCAGTCTTCTAAAAAATTATTTTATAAGCCTATTTTTAAAAATTTCAAGCATATTTGATTTGAGGTTGTTAACCAGCATGCATTGCATTAGATACAAATTAAAGAGTCTAAATTTTAATTTCATAGTCCTTAGCATTTTAGCACCCAACATAAGTCAAAGGGGCCAATTAGGAGAATCTCTAGATGTCGGCCCCAACTCTCCAAAATCTTAAACAAAATGTCCCTACCACTCTTTCATAAAAAAGACCGGATTCATGTATTTTAAATCGATTAGGTGGTTAGCTGGCTCCCCAATCCAGGCCGGGGTAAGTCCAGACCTTGCACTGCATTAGTTAGGATCGGACGACTGTGGTCCAGTGTCCAAAATAGATTTAGGTTTCGGGGCAGATCTTTGATTATAAGACCCCAAACTTCGGGAATCTAATCCCAAATTTCTAATAAAATGCTCAACTCTAATTAAATCTCATTTCAGTCCAAAACATAAAGCCCAACACTTAGATTAAGTTGGGACATTTCCGGATGGTTCTGGAATCTCAAAGTGTCCCCTACCTCTCATCCTTTAACTCCGTTAATAACTGCTCAATTTTGATCCATTCCCTTCTGATTTTCCAATAATTCTATTCATACTTTGATATCACTCCTAGAAACTCTAAACAAAATTCTGCCATTATTTTAATCGAGAGTTTTCGTAGGAGATTTTATCTCCCTACGATGTAATTAACTACGAGGGCTTGCGCTCGTAGGAGATTTAGAACCACACACGCACCTGATTTTAAAAATTGATTTTTTCAAAACTCAATTGGATTTCTTTGGGAAAAGTTAAATAATGATCATCATGGTCGCATTAGAAGAATTATCGTAGAATGGTGTCATTTCCCTTTGGGGAGATACATCCTTCTTCGATAAGGCTTTGGATGCGAATGCGATGATCATGTTTCTTGAATATTGTAATTGGGTACTCAGTTGAACTATACTTTGTCCCCTCGGGGCCATATAAAGTTCTTCTTAGAACCCGATCATAGTATTTAAGATGAGTTTACATAATTCTAAGTCTGCACACCGTTATGAAAGTTTATTTTCGTCCTTCGGGGTGATATACTCTTTCTAACGAGTCGATTCGACCTTAGAATTAGAACTTAACCTTAATCTTAAAATCCCCAAAGAAAACTAATATTTTTCAAAACCTTTTTTCAAAATTCCTCCAACAAGGAGCAGGTAGCCTTCATTCCGGGAAGGTCAATATCAGAGCATTGCTTATTAGCACAAGAAATCTTCAATAAATTCAAAGTCTCTAAAAATAAAAAAGGATTGATGACAGTGAAACTTGATATGGAGCAGGCGTATGACAGTATGGGGTGGCCAACATTGAATCAAATTCTCCAATGGTATGGCTTTCCCGCTACCTTTTCAAAGCTTCTTATGGAGTGTGTGGTAAATGCTAGATTTTTTATTATTATGAATGGTAAGTACACAAGATGGATTGATGCTCATTGTGGATTCAGGCAAGGTTGCCATCTCTCACCTTACCTTTTTATTATGTGTTCTCAATTGTTGTCTAGCGCCATTGAACAAAAAAGTCAGACATTGGGCATTCAAGTGTCATCTAGAGGTCCAAGTATCTCACACCTTTTGTATGCAGATGATGTTCTTCTCTTTTCCAAGGTCTCTACTTCCATAGCTCGGTTGATTAGTTGCATTGTGAAGGATTTCTGTAACTGGACAGGGAAAAGAGTAAATGTTATCAAATCACAAATTATTTTCGGTAGGATTGTTAACAGATCTTGCAGGAACAAGGTGGCCAAAATTCTTGGCTTCAAGGTGGTAAAGGAATTACTCTATTTAGGAATTAAGATCTCATTACGAAGGTTGGGTGTTGCTGATTTTTAGGATTTGTTAAGCCATGTTACTGATAGGCTTAATGTGTGGGGGAAGAAATCCCTTTCTTTGGGAGGAAAAATTACTCTTATCAAAATTTCTTTGATGTCCTTGTCAAGCTTTGCTATAACTCATTCTCTTGTTCCTATGAGGGTGATTCAAGAGGTGGAGAAGTTGTGTAGGAGGTTTATGTGGCATAAGCAAGACGGGAAGTATGGATTATATTACGTTTCTTGGGAGGAAATTTGTAATCCACAGAATATTGGTGGCTTGGGAGTTCAATCTTTTACAACCAAGTCTGGAGCTCTTCGGGCTAGATTAACCTGGAATTTTATCCAGAAACCTGAGACTCTTCTACATCAAATGTTGTTGGCCAAGTTTGGTAACAATGTGCTGAACAATAATTGTTTAAACTGCTCTTTTAATGCTTGGAAAATTTTAAAGGATGGAGGAAAATACTTAAAACCTATTGTTAGATGGAGAGTGGGAAGAGGAGATAAAATTAAGGTTCTAAATAATGTCTGGTTGATGGATAGATGTTTAAATGAGTGGCCTACTTTTATTAACTGTGGTGCTTTGGAGAACTTGAAAGTTCAACAGCTTATTTCGGATACTGGGCAGTGGGATGAAGGCAAACTTCTCAACTGTTTCCATGAAGATCTAGCTCACCTTATCAGGAATGTGAAACTGGATGTTCAGCAGGAGGACTAGTTGGAGACTGTATGTAAGTTCTCGGGTAAATCTATTTTTGCTTTAGCTTATGATAAAGTCATGAAAGATAAAAGAATTAGTGATGTAGATGGTTTTTATAGTTGGCTTAAGAGTTTAAAGCTTAACTATAATGTGGAAATTTTTTGGTGGAGGCTTATCAAATTTGCTATTCCTACAAACCATTTCCTTAAGTTTCGAAGACTTGCAACAGATGATCGTTGTGTTAGAGGATGTCTGGAAATGGAGAATTATGAGCATATTATTGTGCATTGTAAATATCTTCAAGATGTGATTAATAAAATTCATGAATGGGGGTTTTATATTCCTTCATTTCGATCTTTGGATGGCTGTTTTGAAGAGCTGAAGAGGATTTCTGGACAGAATTCTGGTATGGTAAGAATTTACTTTGTTGTTGTGTTCTAAAACTAGAAATACCGCAATTCTGTTAAGCATGGTAAGGCAGCTTTTCCGTGTTCCTTAGTGGCTGCTAACGTGCTCTCTTTAGCTGTTTTGAAGTCTTCTCCATATCTAGTTAGCTGGGGTGCTAATCTCCCAAGGGAGTTCTTTTCTACTTGGCGCCCTCCACCACTAGATTTGATCAAGATCAATGTGGATTCCTCTTTGTTAAGCTCAAATAGAGGTGGGATTGGTGGCATCTTTAGAGACCATAAAGGAATTCTTCTTATTTTTGGAAGGAATAATTTTCGTTGGGATATTGCACAACTAGAGATGGAGGTAATTGTAGATATTAGAGATTTTATACAAAGTTGGATGCTTGAAAGCAAAGGTATTATCATTGAAAGTGATAATACTAATGTGATTACATTCTTACAAGATTCTTTAAATAAAGTTGATTGGGAATTGGATAAGTGGCCTGTCAAGGATCTTTTCTTCTTGAAGGACTTTAATAAGGTTGTTTTTCATCATGTAAATAGGAATTGTAATAAAGTAGCTAATTTTTGTGCTACTTTAGCTATAGATGGTAGTTTTGTTTTTGTTAGTTTTTCTTTTGATAGCATTCCGATTCCTTTGATGGATTTAATCAAGGATGAGATGTTATCAATTTAGTTTGTATCTAAGTTTGCTGTTTTCTTTTCTCTATTAATAGCATTGTTCTTGCACAATTTCAAAAAAAAAAAAGTATGTTATCGATTGAATAAACGTTCAATTCCTTAGACTCAGTAATGGTAGTAATTTTTGCATCAAAGGAAAAAGGTAAACATCTTGAAAGCTTTTTAAATTTTTCATAGTTTGTTAGTTCTCTTCCTAAGGCATGCAGGGAGGTGACTATTTGTGAAAACCTAGTATTGATTTCATATATTGACCCATTAGGTTTCATGCAAAAAAGTTCATAGTTATGAAGTAAAATATTTAACCTAGATTGATTAACTTCACTTGTGCCTTTATAAGTAATACATAATATATCTCATCTTTCTTTACTAGTTGCACATATTGAAATACACATGTAATCTTCATATTTTAGTGCACAGAAAAAATAGTTTAAATATTTTGCATTAAGTTGTGCTAGATTTTTATCATTAAAAGTCCATTTAGAAAAAAGAAGTTCAATTTTTATGCCATTTATTTCATGTGTTGGTGTAGAATAAACTTATTTTACAAGAATCTACATGCGATAATCTATAGATTGCAAAAGGCAGACATGTGAGTTTTCAAAAAATTAAATGGTATATAATCAAATAAGGGTGGTTGAGTAATGGAATACCCTTCCACCATGTTCCGGTTACCAAAGTTTGCTATGGATCTTTAATTCAAAGTTTTCTAAAACTTAATATTTTGAATCCTGCTCTAATACCACTTAAAAGTTCATTAGGGTTGTTAAGCACTTATAAATAGCTTGAGGCTAACCAAGAGGGGGGGGGGGGGGGGGGGGGGGTTTGAATTGTTAGTTTTAAAAATTCTTAAGTAAAATAAATTTTTTTAACCTTTTTTGAATATTTTAAAATGAACAAGATCAACCCTTAATGCAGAAGCGATTAACAAAATAAATTAGAGATTTTAACAATAAAATCAACCATAAAAAATCAAAGTGTGAAAAATAAAGTGTAGGAATAAAAACAAAAAGAACACACTAGATTTTTATAGCGGTTCGGTCAACCTGACCTACATCCACTCCCCGGGGCCTCTCCTCCAGGTATTATACTAAAACTACAATTTCTCTCCTTTTGCTCCCACAGTAAGACAGTGAAGCCCTTACAAACTCTTTTAATCGACCCCGATGAGGTAGAGAACCTAGACTCCTTTTGCTTCCTCCTGAAGCAGGTAGAAAACCCCAACTCCTTTTTCTTCCTCCTGAAGTAGGCAGAGAACCTTGATCTAGTGCCGACGAAGACCTCCATAGACCTACCAAGGAGCCAAGGATGATGATGGAGAAGACAACTTGAATCCTTTTTTGGAGCAACCTTTGTGAACACCTCACAAACTCCCCCTCATAAGATTCTCTCCCAAGCTCTCCTTCTCCTTCTCTAACCTCTCTCAGGTCAAGATAACAACAAAATATTCTATAATAAGCAATTGAGAGATCTTAAATAAAAGGCCTTAAAAAATGTTCTAATTTTTAACTTGCCGTCAAAGATTATCTAGGACGATCGATAGGTCATCTTGAACAACATTAACAACAACAACATCAATCCTTTATCCCACTACTTAGGGTCGACTACATGAATCATTTTTCTCCATTGTGTCCTATTAAAGTCAAATTCTTGTTTAAATATAATTGAGAAAGATCATTTCTAATATTTTCTAACCAAGTCTTTTTAGGTCTTCCTCTATCTTTCTTAACATAAGTCAAATCTAATTCCTCTACTTTCCTAACCGGGTGATCGGAAGGCCGCCGTTTTATGTGACCAAATCATCTAAGGCCGCTCTCTCTAATCTTATCTTCTACTGAAGCTACTCCAACATTTTCATGTATATGCTCATTTTGTATCCTATCTCTAAGGGTAAAGCCACTCATCCACCTGAGCATCCTCATATCTACCACACTTAACTTAGTATTATGCTTCTCTTTTAATGGCCAACATTTGGCATCATAAAGCATTGCAGGCCTCACCACCATCTTATAGAATTTTCCCATAAGTTTGAGGGGTACATTTTTATCACACAACTAACCTGATGCATTCCTCCACTTCAACCATCCAACTTAAATTCTGTTGATAATATCCCTATCTATTTCACCATTACTATGAACAATAGACCCAATATATCTAAAACATGTACTCTTATTAATGACTTGATTGTCCAAAATCACAATCCCTTCACTAGGTCTATTACTACTAAAATTACACTCCATATATTCCATTTTAGATCTACTTAAGCGAAAACCATTAGACTCTAAGGTTGGCCTCCATAATTCAAGTTTACCTTCAACCCCTTCTCTAGTCTTATCAATAAGAAGAATATCATCAGCAAAAAGCATAAATCAAGGTACATCCTCTTGCAAATGTCTAGTGAGAACATCCATGTCTAAAGAAAAAATATATGGGCTTAAGGCTGATCCTTGATGTAACCCAACCGAAATAGGGAAATACCTGGTCAGACCACCTTGTGTTTGAATACAAGTAATAGCTCTTACATACATAACTTTAATGATTTGAATATATTGTCCTAAAAGATTAATTTAAATTAGCTATTCCAAATAGGATGATCTGGGTTTCCTATATGATTAGAGCACATTATTTATTCTGATCATTCAGGATGATGTGGACATCATCCTGTGTTATTAGTTCAAAATCATGCATAATCATCTAGCAGATTGTTCAGGTCCTCTAGCAGATAAAATGGGACGATGTAGAAATATAACTGATCATCTAGGATGATATCCACATCATCCTGTATGATTAGTTCAAAAATAGACTTTATCATCCAACAGAGGAGATTTAGGAGAAAACTAAGGTTTTTCTTATAGATCATCCAATACGATTCTGTGATCGTCCAGGGCAATATGATCGATTAATCTAACCTTACTTACTCTCTTAATCACCAGATCAATTTAGGCATAATTGGTACAAATCATCCAAGATGATCCAAATCATCCTGTATGATTTATGAAAATTTTGATAGTATTAAAAACTTGCCTAAATGACTTTGGCAGCTGGCTTTGTGATTTAAGCATATCATCCAGGAAGATGGGCGTATCTTCCAACATAATTTCCTTAATCAGGTTTATATGACCCAAATGCCCTAATTAGGGTTTTTGTTTTTTAATGGATCATCCAGGATGATTTGAAATCATCCTAAATGATATGATTAAAACCAAAAAAACTCTAACTCACCAAAATTCTCCCCTTAAGCATGTGTGTGCAAGGTTACTTAACTTTAGGATCCATTAAAGTCCATTTGACTTAAGAAAAGTTTAAGGATGCATTCAAATAAAAATTACATACTGATTTAATCCTAGTCTATTTAATCTTGAGCTTATTGACGTTCCAAGTGAACTTATGGACCCGGAAGGTTTGTGAGCTAAGGTCGAATCTTATCGTATGATCTGCGTCGTACTGTATGATACATGGCCATCATGTCTAAATTGATCATGTGATTAGGGGAATAATTATGATTAATTTATTCAATCAAATCATATAAGATGATTGATGACAATCATACTATACGATATTAATGATGCATGGAATGATAATTACATCGTCGCCTATCATCCAAGATGAAATGAATAGTTTTTTTACTAATCATACATGACAAACCCCCAATTTCATATTGTACAAACCCTTCTCTTCATGAGATAATAATTACATTATTTCCTATCATACAAAACGATCCGTACATCTATTGAACTAATCATACTGGGTAATATATTCTATAATATATAAAGAGGCTATTTTATTATAATCGTATTGGACGATGTTCTAAATCAACATGGATGATCTTTTTATCTCTTTGAACACATCATATAGAGCCTATCTCCTCATATAGTACTAACATGAGTACTTTGAACTGATTATACATGACGATCTTGGACCATACTGGATGATCATAGTCGAAAGATTAAAATTTAGGGCTTTTAGAGAGGCTCTCTATTTAAGCTTTAACAAAGTCTTTCCTAGAAGATTTTTGCTGCTAAGGTGCTCTAAGAGGAAGAAAAGAGGTGTTTAGGAGAGCTTTGGGAGAGAGAAGAGAGGGAAAGTTTTTAAGAGGAAAATTTGTGAGGGATTCACAAGTTTGCTCCAAGCAAGTTTATTCCTTGTCTTGTACAAGCTTCTGCCTTGATCTTTTGGAGGCTCCAGGAAGATAGTCTACAACACTAGTTCTTGGTTCTTTGCCATGTCCAGGAGGGAGAAAAAGGATTCCAGGTTCTCTGCCTTCACTAGGATTGTAAAAAAGAGAGAATGGTCCTCTGCCACACCAGGTTGGTGGAAGAAATTTTGTAAGAGCTTCTCCGTCTTATTGTGGGGCAAAAGGAAAGATACTACTTTTAGTGCAATACCTAGAATGGAGGGTTCTCGATAATGGAGGTAGTTCTGGTTGGATTGAACCACTATAAAATATGGCGTGTTTATTTATATTATTTTATATATATATATTTTTGTGAATTACTGTATGAATGACAAACTCATATTTTCTATTATTATGAAATTAATCCGCTTTCACATTAGGGGATTATATTATCTGTTTTCATATATTAAAAAAGTTATAAAAAGACTTTATTTTTGTTAAAGAAAATTTTAAATTACTAATTCACCCCCCTCTTGGTTAGCCTTGAGCTTATTCTTAGAGGCCTCACAATCTCCTCAAACTTAAAAGTGGTATCAGAGCGGGATTCAAAAATTAAGTTTTTGAAATTTTTTTAAAATTGATCCATGACTAATTTTGGTAATCATAATACTATGAAAGGGTATTCAATGACATGACTACCTTTGTTTTATAATATCCTTTTTGACTTTTAGAAAATTCACATGTCTATTTTCTTTCAATATATAGATTATCACATGTGGATATTAGTTCTGGAAGGATACTCTGCACCTTCTCTTTTTGTAAATGGTGTTAAAATTGAACTACCATTTTTTAAATAGAGCATATATGATAGAGATTTATATCAATTAAAGGTAATATTTAAACTTCTTTTTCTGTGCATCAAAATATAATGATTACATGTGTGTATCTACTTACACAACTGGTAAATAAATTTGGGATAAACTCTGCATAACCTATGAAGGAACAAGTGAAGTGAAATAATCTATGTTGAACATTATGCTCCATGATTATGAACTGTTCTATATGAAACCTGGTGAGTATATTTATGAAATATATACTAGTTTATAAAAAATTGTCATTTCCCTACATATATTAGATAGAGAACTCACAAATTTTTAAAAAAGTTAGCAAAATTATGCATTGTCTACTAGTTCTTATGATGCAAAAATAACTGTTATTTTTTAATCCAATAATCTGAATATTTATTCAATTGATAACTTACTTGAATCATTTATTGCTTATGATCAAGGAGTGAGTTGAAGACACATTAATGTAGGTGAGAGAAGAAAAGAGAAAACTATAGCTTTAAAAGCGGATGATTCTATTAGTGACAATTTCCTTCTTGAAGATACTGATTTCATTGCACTGATGATAAGACAATTTAAAAGCTTTTTAAAGAAAAAGCAAAAGCATTGTCAATAATAGAATAAAGGCAAACCTAATGAAAATTTTAGGACTTCTTCTAATGTCATATATTTTGAATGTAGGAAGCCAGGGTACATGAGGATTGATTGGCCAAATCTTAAGCTCACCCAATTAAGAAAAAAGGTAAAGAAAAAGCTAAATTCAAGAAGAGCAAGCAATAGAATCTGAAGGCTTTTTGGGCATAATCCGCTTCAGACTCTTCTAAGATAGAAGCTGAAGAGAAGGTAACCAACCTGTGCTTAATGGTAGATAACCATCTTGATCATTCTGATCAAGAGGAGGTATGTGATATTTCGTATGATGATTTGTTTGAAGTTTTTGAAAAAATTCATAATGTATATAGAAAGCTAAAGAAAACATATGCAAACCCCAATTCAAAATTTTAAACTTGCAAAAGAGCTTGAATTCTTGAGGAAAGATCACTCTACTTTAGATAATAATCATATGATCTTACTTGATGAATTTATTGCATTAAATAAGAAGCATTTTTATTTAACTGTTGAGTATGATTCCTTGAAAGCATCTTATATTGATTTAGAAAATTCATTTAAAGATTTAAAGGCATGTTTATATGAAGTTAATATTAGGGAGCATGCTTTAAAAATTTATAATTCAACTCTTGAATGTGTAAACAAATTTTCGCAAGAGAAAATAACTATTTTTTAAGAAAACAAACCATCACATACACATGCAGAATTTCACAAATCATCATTATAGCTTGCACCATTTAAACCTAGGAAGAGGCACCATAACCCACCTAGATTAGTAAATCTATCACCATGAGTTAGGTGTTATTATTGTGTTATGCTAAGACATATCTCCAACACTTGCACTATCCACCGTAAAACAAATTTAGTGTGATGGAAAAATTGTATAAATCAAAGCATAGGATGTAAGCATTTCATCCATCAATCCATGGAACTTAAACTTTTTTGAGTTTTAAAATCTAATCATTGATAATTTTATAGGACTGCGCTCACAAAAGGCCTAGTGAGAGCACATGGTACCTAGACAATAGAAGTTCAAGGCATATGACTAGAGATGTAAAGCAATACATCAAGCTAGAGGCTAGGGCAGCGAGCAAGGTAACACTTGGAGATAATACCACTAGGAAGGTAGTTAGATCAGGTATTCTTGGTAAATTAAAAAAATTTATGATTGAAAATATTTTAATGGAAGATAGTTTAAAACATAATTTGTTCACCATTAGCAACCTCTGTGATAAAACCTTCAGCATAAAATTTTTATATACAAGTTGCATGATTAGCTTAAATAAAAATGTTATTTGCAAGAAATAGAATTAACAATTTTTATATGCTTGATCTGAATTGCATTGATTTTGCCACTTCTCATTATCTAAAAATTATTGTTGATGAATCCTCATTATGACATATGAGTCTGTGTCATGCAAGCATGAAAAATCTTAGAAAAATCCCTCAAAAAGACTTAGTAAGAGACATACCCTAACTATATTTCACTAAGAACCACATGTGTTATGACTGTCAATTAGGAAAATAAGTTAAACCATCCTTTCACTTAAGGAAATTAACACTAGCAAACCATTAGAAGTCCTTCACAGGGATCTCTTTGGACCTATTAACACTACAAGCCTAGGAGGAAAAGTCTTTGGGTATGTGATTGTTGATGATTACTCGAGGTTTACTTGGGTTATATTTTTATCTCTTAAAAGTGATTCTTTCAAGGAATTTAGAACATTCTCCACTTAGATTAAAAAAAAACTAGGTTATGAAATTATGACCATTCATAGTGATCATGGTGGAGAGTTTGAGAATGAAAATTTAAATCTTACTGTAAGGAGCAAGGGATATATCATCACTTTTTAGCTCCTAAAACCCTTTAGTAGAATTGGGTAGCTAAAAAAAAGAGTAGGACCTTGGTAGAAGTTTCTAGAGCCATGTTAGCTGAATACGCACTCCCTAAATAATTTTGGCTTGAAGAGGTAAATACAGCTTGTTATGTTCTGAATAAGGTTCATAATAGATCGAAGCTAAAAAAAAGATACCCTATGAAATCCTTATGGGTTGAACACTTAACCTCTCTCACTTTTATATCTTTGGATTTAAAGTGCTCATTCTAAATAATGAGAAATCTCTACTAGAAAAGTTTGACCCCAAATGTGATGAAGAAGTTTTTCTAGGATACTCAAATGTTGGAAAATTCTTTAGAGTTTTCAATAAAAGGATACTAGTGGTAGAGGAGACCACTCATGTAATTTTTGATGTATCTGATGATTCTAGAGGGTCTAGGGAAGAAGAAGAAAAAGTGGTTGAAGACTCTAAAGGAGTAGAATCTACAAATATGGATGAAACGGTAGAACCTAAAAAGTTACTGCCTAAAAAATTGAGATATTTTTCAAGTCATTCTAAAGAACTGATCTTAGGAGACCCATCTAAAGTTGTTAGAACTAGGCATGTATTTAGGAAAGAAGTTAACCACTCTATATTTATATTAATGATTGAACCCATAAATATAAATCACGCACTTCTAAAACCTACCAATTCATAAGATAATTCTTAGTCTCCTGGTCCAGTAGAAAATATAATTCAATATCATCGTTCACTGTAGAAGCTATACGTAGCCTTAAAAAGTTATGTGGCACATGTCTTTTTGTTAAAGTAATAAATTCTGGGTTTAGGATTACCTGTAGGCACCATTCCAATATGATGTGATAACACTAGTGCCATCTTTATTTCAAAGAATTCAATCCAATATTTAAATATTAAACACATAGACATAAGACACAATTTTATTAGGGACCTTATCACCAAAGGAGACATAGCTACATCATATTGCTACTAAAACTCAGCTTGCAACTATATTTGTAAAATCACTAGCTTTTGAAACCTTTAGCACCTTAAGAACTAGATTAGGTGTCATGGATATTCATGCTTAAAAATCTAAAATCTATTTGTTGTTTTTGTTTTATGTTTTTATCCTTTCAGGGTTTTTATTTGTTTTTTATTTATGTATGAGTTTGTTTATTTCTTTTAAAACTTAAGAATCTAATAACTACTCACTCTAGTGGTTGAACCTTTTCTTAAATGAAAATTTTACCTAATTTTGCAAGTAATGATTAACTCCTCTAAAATAGTTAATTAAAAAAAAGTTGAAAATTATCCATCTTCCTCTAACTCCTTTAGTGGTATAATTTCCTTTTGAATCAGAATCTATTTCAAATTAAAAATTATCCTTGAAATTGAGATATGTTCCATCTTCCTACGGTCTTCTATCTCATTTGAATAGTTTTTGCAAATTGATATTTTAAATTTTCTTAATCAAGTTGTTTTTCTATATCAGATGGATCAGGATTTGGTTTGTGGTTTACTTTTCCTTATATAAGAGAGTGAGTTCTTCTTCTCTCATATTTGAAAGATAATCTCACAACTGTGAGTTTTTAAAGATTTAGAAAGGAAACAAGTTTGTAATAGCAAAAAAGATGCATAAAATGAGCTCAAAAGTTGAAATGATGTGCAATGAACGCCAAAATTTGAATGATGCACAAAGTGTATCAAAAATCAAAAGATGCATAAAGTACTCCAAACACTGATAAAAGAGGCACAAAATGAGCCCACAATAATTTTGCTTCCATTCATTTCAAATTTTTAATCTTAGACAAATCTATGTGCCAATTGATATTGTCTACTTCTAAATTTGAAAATCATGATTTTTGTTTCATCACTTGCAATACTATTCTCTTGGATACAATTTTTTAGAAAGAAGTTTGAAAAGATTACATTTCCTTTCTAATTTATTTTTTGAATTATTTTTTTATTTAAAAAGGATTTTAACCTTTAAGAAGCCTGAGCTAGGGTTGACAAGATTAAAATTTCTAACTTTTTTGAATCTGTGTTGTTAATGCTTTTTTTATTTAATGTTTGCTCTAATGATAAGGTAAAATTCTCATTTTAAATGCTTTTGATTGATTCTTTTAAAAAAAAATTGATGTTTGATGTGTATTTTCTCTTGATTACTAGTTTTTATTATGTTTTTGTTGTCTTTTAATTATGATTTTGCTTTATTTTCTTTCCTGGATATTTTGTGATCATTCATGCTTATATCTGACTTTTACTTAGATTATATCGTACGATACACATTGTATTTTATGATCTTCATAAATCTTATCACAGATCTGATCATAGTGTATCCAATGGTTCATATTCATCAATTATTAGTGATCATAATGCATGATCACCACCTTCATACTGTACGATCCACGTGGCAGTAGTTATTGGACAAATTGAATTCGACTAGTATAATATTAAATAATGTTTTGTACTATACAAATACCTATTTATATTATACAATACTATAAATCAACAATTGTCTATGTGACTCCTCAGGATGAATGCTATGTCTATAATTATCCAATATGATTCAAATCATATTGTGCGATTAGACTGACTTTTTTGACTGATCAAATTGGACAAATTGGTTATACTCAATCATCTAGTATGATCTCATGATTGTACTATACGATATGGTTTATTCTATATAAATATCCCAAATTCATGCCTTCTTCTCCACTCTAATCCTTCAAACTCTCCTCCCCTCTCACATAAGCTCTAAATCATGGCAATGGCTGGAGGCGAGCGGTCTTTACCACTCATAAGGAGTTCGTCCTAACAACAAGTAGATCCTGAAATTTATGAGGCCGTTGAAAAAGATGCCTACAATAGATATAAGAATGTTGGAATCACTCCATCCACAAAGTCATCAAATAGGAGGATCTAAACTTTTAAGTACTACCATTATTTGCTTAGACCACTCTCACATTTATTCTTATTCTTGTGTACCCTTTCAATTTTGAATTATTTTTTAATTTTTTTGCAAGCCTTAGGATCAATAGTGAGGTTACTGCCCTCCAATCTTATGTTAATAGGCAGCCAATAGAGATTGCCTACCCAGACTTCCATGAATTTCTACGTCCACTACTGGTGAAAAAATTCATGTTCTAGCTACAAATCCTGATTTTGATTGGACCCTTGCCAACACCACTCCTAGGGAATCCAATCTCATATATCACATAATTCATGCAAACATCTTAGTTCAGGATGCCCGCATCATCCAACACATACTTAGAACCTCTATTATTCCTAAAGCTGGTGATTAAATCAATGTTACTCCTATTCTTTCTCTTGCAACTTATTTCATAATAGCTCAAATTGACTTCAATGCATCTAACCTTATTATCTGTTATCTTGAACATCTGATTGTTATTAGAGATCTCCACCATAAGAGAATGCTTAATCTAGCCTTAGGATATATTATTGCCTTTGTCCTATAAAACAAATATAACATCTAGTTCCTACTCCACCTGATCGCCTCCCAATTTACTACACATATAGCTCCTTCCATGTCCTTCCTTCGTAGTGCTTGTTGTCATAATATTCACTATATGGACGATGAGCTGATAATAGAAGAGGGATAACTTATTCTAGCACATGCTTCTATCCGGCAATAATCTCAATTTGATCAGCTGGTTTAGAGGTTTAATCAATGTAGCTCCATTTTGTTGCCTATTTAGCCGAGCAACAACAACAACACGAAAATGACTTAGCCCACTTCTATTAGTACGCAGCCTAGTAGCAGTAGTAGCATGATAAAGATATGGTATGGTTTGCAAACCAGTTTGCCTCAATCCACTAGTACTTTCAACTACCACCTCCTCTACCTCCATCTGATCTGGATCCTTCTTTATTTTAGTTTCTTTTTTATTTAGTGATCTGTGCACTTTTCTTATTTTATTTGTTTCCTGTTTATTTGATGTTATTTTTTCTCCTCTTTTTGAGATGTCAAAAGGGGGAGTAGCATGTGTTAGTAGCTTGTATTTTGCTTTGAAATATTTAATTCCATGTTTATCTTTTAACTTTATGTGTTCTCCTATTGTGTGTTTTATTTTAAAAAAATAAATTAAAAATTACTTTGACACCTTCCCTATTTTTGAAAAAATTCAGTAAAGGGGAGCTTAGGCAATAACAAAACACTCTTGAATCATAAACCAAAAATGTTTGTTATAAAAAAGGGGGAGCTTATTGCAAATCTGACCCAAGTCTTATGATTTTAATAATAATAAACATTATTGGATTTTCTACTTTACTATTTGAATGTATTGCATATCTATTTTTTCCTACTCACTAACATTTAGGATTACAGCTCAGTTGCAATCTCGATCAGCTCAAGCCTGGGTAGACTATGAATAGTTTATATTTTTTAGCCTTTTTGTACTTTTTATCTTCTTAAGTCAAATATGTATTGTGGTTGATACTATATCAAAATAATCTTGCACACACACTCAAGGGAGTGAGTTGGTGAGATAGAAAAATTTTGATTTTTTGAAATAACAGTACAATACAACTTTTATCATACTGGATGATTAGTTAATTAGAAAGTCTAATTTAGGGAACCTGTGCTAAGTAAGATTGATTAAACTTATCATATTATATGATCTCTATCATACATGATAATCAATTATAATTAGCAAAACATCCACCAATCACAATTTATTTAATATTTATATATTCAAAATTTGTATCTAATCATATCTTACGATATGCATCGTAGGATACAATACATGGCAATCATGCCTAAATTGATCCTATGATTATGGGAACAATTATGGTTAATGTTTTCAATCAAATCATATAGGATGATTGGTGACGATCATGCTGTATGATTCGAGCAATACATGGGATGGTAATTACATCATCACCTATTGTCCAAGATGAAATGCCAAAGTTTTTCTACTAATCGTATAGGATGAACCTCTAATTTTGTATTGTACGAATCCATCTTTGCATGAGACAATAATTACATCATCTTCTATCATACAAGATGATCAATATATTTATTGAATGGATCGTACTAGGTAATATATTTCATATTGTTTAAAGAGGCAATTTTATTATAATTGTATTGGACGATGTTTTAAATATCCTGGATAATTTGTTCATCTCTTTGATCTGATCGTATATAACCTATCTCTTTCTACAGTACTAATAAGAGTACTTTGAACTAATTGTACAAGATGATCTTTAATCATATTATACGATCAGAGTTGGTAGATTAAAATTTAGGGCTTTTTGAGAGGCTCTCTATTTAAGATTTCATAAAGTCTTGCCTAAATGACTTTTGCTGGTAAGTTATTCTGAGAGGGAGCAAAGATGTGCTCAGGAGAGCTTTGGGAGAGAAAAAGGAAGGGAGAGTTTTTGTAAGAGAAATTTTTGAGGGATTCATAAGGTTGCTCTAAGAGGGGTTCTTCCTTATCTTCTTCAAGTTTCTGCCTTAATATTTTGGAGGCTCTGGGAAGATACGCTATAACACTAATTCTTGGTTCTCTGCCATCTCTAAGAGGGAGAAAAAAATTCTAGGTTCTCCGCCTTCACCATGAGGGTGAAAAAGTAAGAAAGGTCATATAGAACACCGAGTTAGTGGAAGAGATTTTGTAAGGGCTTCTCCGCCTTGCTGTGGTGGCAAAAGGAGAGATATTACTTTTAGTGCAATTTCATAAACAAAGGGTTTTGAGGAGTGGACCTGGGTCAAGTTGGTCTAAACCACTATAAAATTTGGTGTGTTTGTTCTTATTATTTTTCATATTTTATTTTTTGTGATTTACTGTGTGGTTGACAAACTCTGATTTTCTACTATCATGAAATTATTTTGGTTTTGCATTAGGGGATGAAATTGTCTATTTTTATATATTGAAAAAAGTTATAATTTGTTTTTTTGTTAAATAAGCTTTTAAATTATTAATTTTCCCTTCTCTTGGTTAACCTCAGGCTTATTCTTAGAGGTATCATAACCTCCTCAAACTTCACATCTTAACATGCAAAAGAGCTCCCTCATCATTTCCCCTAACACCCCTTATTCCTTTGACATTTATAATTCTCTTCACATTCATAGTACTTATTACAATTTCACTTATCTTAGCCTTCCCATTTCTCCAAAGAAAACCAAAATATCTAGTTTCTCTCCTCTTTTAGAGAAAATTTTAAACTCCTCTATGCCTGGAAAGCTAGATTGCTTTCTTTTAGGTAGGATGCTGTTCATCAACATATTATTATCAACAGATCTCAAAATGGATAAAAGGGGATTTATTAAGTTATGGGTCCATTGACAGTTTTGGTTGTCAATTTTTCTGATGATTGGTTTTGAAAGTTCAATGATGGGTTGTTAAACCACTTGAACTTCCCGAGGCAAACTAGGGGGAGGGATGAATTAGTGTTTTAAAATTTTCTATCAAATTTTTCTTTTGAAATTTCAAAACTAATTACAAAAACTTTAGTGAAAGAAATTTAGAAAATAAATCCTTTTTCTCGTTTGGAGTTTTTTAGAAAAATATGTAAACATAAATTTTATTTTCTTTTTCCAACAAACCTCAACTCAAAATAAAGCTCAACAATCTCAAAAAGCTTGCAAGAATATAACAAGCATGAAAAATTAAATGTCATAAGTATAAATAATGTTATATTTTATGTGTTAATTTTTCAATGAAAACATATTATATTAGTTGTGTTTGGGCAAAAAAAAAAAAAAAAAAAAAAGAAATTTGCAAACTTTTCAAGTATGGTACCGCACTGCAGTGTCAAACATTATACCTTCTTCGAACAATCATTGACACCATCAGAGTGCCCAAATATGGATATGGTGACACTCAATCTCTATTTGACAGTGCCACAACATCAGAGGAGTCAGCGCCATAAAGCCCAGTCTCTATGTTCATAGCGCCGCGACATCAAATTCTATACCACTAAGTCAAGGGAGTGCCACATAGACATCATAGTGCTCAATCATCAGTAGCACCACGATGCTAGAATTATAGTCATTCAGGATATGATCTACTTGCAAAGTGATGCATCAATTCATTAAACAACGCGTCAATGTTATCAAACTTCTATAGCAGAGGGAAACCCTTCAGCATTATGGTGTTAGTTCATTTTATTGGCCCCACGGCATAAGTATCTTTAGTACCACAGCATCAGTTTACTATCTATTTATAATGTTAGTAGAATAGTTAAATCACTTTTTTAATTTTAGTTTATATAGTGCTTCTCTGATTTTTTCATAGGAGCGCATCTAAGAAAATTCAGAGAAGTACTAGATACATTATGTTAGAGTGCTTGGTTTGTTTTTATAGAAGCAATTCTGTAAGTTCAAAGAGGAATGTAGATGAGATCATTAAACCCATCCGATAATATATTTTCTTTTATACTTTATTGGTTTTATTCAATTAATAAAAAATGGATTTACTTCACTTGTTCATTTTGTATGGCTAAATTCTCTAATTTTAGATTAATTGTCTAAATAGAATGTAGAAAACTAATGAATTCTCTTTATCAATAATTTCATTATATTTTTAATATAAAATGTCTTTATTTAATGCATATGATAGCTATATGTGTAGTTAATATCACATGTAATGTAGAGCTTAAGAATAGGAAAGTAGACACAACTAGATATGTTGAATTGGTATGATACTTGCTTAGGCATAGTTGTTGTCATGTATCAAATTTATAGAGATGAATTATCATGAGAGGGGTTTTATAATTCATGCTTTACTTACTCTTTTAAGATTCTCATAGGATGACAGACAATATGAGTTTAGAAGGGTATTAAAGTTGGAAGGTTTAATCTGTCTTTTATCTCTTTATGCTTGACTTAGTAGTTCATGATTCATATGCTATGAAAAGCATCAATATAAAAGAGAATCATTAGAAAATATATTGTATTTATTTTCTATTAATCCAAAATAATTTATCCAAGTAGTATTTCATTTAATTATTTTTTATTTTAAATTAAGTAAATGAATTTCCATCAAAATTTATTTGTATCGAGTAGGATAATTATTATAGTTGAAGTAGACATTTTTAGTATTTGTAAGTAAATATTCTTCCTCGTGGGATTGATACTCTACTATATCACTAAATTATTTATTTAGCATGTATACTTGCATATATTAAGTGGAGTTTTATAATTTTATATCTAAGAAAACCTAAGCATTATTTAGGAATTGATATATCCCTAAATCATTTTCATAATTCTTTAGGTTACTCCACCGCCCCATCTATTTGTTGGAAAATAAAATTCAAAAAGAAAAAGTAGAACGAGCACACTAGATTTATAGTGGTTCGATCAAAATATGGTATACATCCTCTTTTTGGAGTTTTCCTCTCTGGGTATTACACTAAACCTTTTAGTGACTCTACTTTAGCAGGCACAACAAGGAAGAGAAGCCCTGTGTAAAATCTCTTACACCAACCCGATGCGATAGAGCATTAAAATCCTTTTCAGCCCCCTTATCAGGTAGAGAATATGAAATCTATTTAACCCTCCTAGTAATGTAGAGAACACTAAATTCTTTTCACCCTCCCAATGAGATAGAGAATCTGGAATCTATTTCACCCTCATGGTGAGGTAGAGAATCTTGCATCCTTTTCACCGTTCTGATGTGGTAGAGAACTTGAGGATCTTCAACCTTAAAGACTTTATTCCCAGAGCAATCAAAAAGCTCAATGAAGACACATGGAGAATTAAGCCAAAAACTTGTTTGGAGCAATCACATTAATTTCCCTCACACTTCTTCTCCCTCACGCACAACTTCCCCTTCTCCTTCTGTAAGCTCTAAGATGTATCAAAGAACTCTCACTGAAATCTCTCAATAGTCAACGACTTTTATATAGTTTAATGAAATAGCTTAAATATAAGGCTTCCAAAATATATAAATTTTCAGTTCTATCGCTTCTGATCATATAGTATGATTCTTGATCATATAGTATGATTACTTCAATTCATCATGTTAATACTATACAATGAACTAGGGTTTATACAATTAGTTCAAATATTTGAACATATCGTGATGTATGATATTAGGGGTCTTACAATACGATTAGTTTAATCGAATATAATTTTTGTCCGGTACGATCAGTGGAGATTAAATATCATCCTGGGATCAAATTGGTTCATACACTATAATGCAGGCCATCATATAGTGCAATATAAAGGCTCAATTAATCATGATTTGACTACCTAATTATAAGATTAGATTTGGCTAGGTTTAATGATTTCTTATAATTTCATATAATTAATTCTTTTTTTGAATTTAAAAATTACCTAATTTGTGATTGGCGACAAGAATATTGATTTTTACTAATTTTTCTGTACGATATGGATCATATAGTATGATTACTGCTAATTTAGATTACCTCAACTAGCTATTTAATTAATCCCTATTTTATTTAGATCGTATAATTCGATACAGATCATAAAGTACGATCTTCACAAAAATTAAACCACTTGAATTTTCTTTCTGATATATGTGTGCATGTTTGTTAAGCTAGCATGGACCATTTACAAGACTCTTTGACTCAAGAAATAAAAAAAAAAAAATAATTAAGATATAGACTCTTGCAAAAAAATATCAAACCTATTCTATCCAATCTTGAGTCAATCTTTTTGCATGTTGTATGATATACATGAAATATTAGTGTACATAAAAAAAATATCCATTAGTAATATCATGAGAAACAATTTAGAAATCTAATAATGTTTGTTATCATTAAAATTATAAACTTGGGATTCTGGATTATAATAATCTTCCTCTTTTTGTTGATGGAAAACATTGTTAATTGAATTTTCAAGTTAATTTTTTAACTTATAATCTCCCCCTAACTAAGTGAGTTCTTGTAAAAATAGGGAAAGATGTTTATTTATTTATTTTTTATTATTTTATTTCATAAAAAAATAACAAGCACAAGAGTAAATATGAAAAAAACTAAATTAAACACGATAAAGATATAATCTACCAACAAACATTCTTTTTTTTTTTTTGAAGAAAATACAAGAAATTGCATTAAAAAGAAAAACCCCAATACAATCTCACGTCACACCCAAAAACCTACTATCCTCCTTCAGACAATACAAGAAAGAAGGAGGAATAATATCCAAATGCAGACTATCCCAAAAAAATGACCCATTTAACGCCACATTAGCACAAATATCTGCTAATTTATTACCCTCTCTACCAGAGCAAGAAAAACACACTTGCTTAAAATTCAGTAAAAAAGCTAACTCATCTTCTATAACTCTACAAACCTCCCAATTCTTCATAGATCTCTGAAAACTTTGATGATATTGAGATTGTCACCTTCTATGATAACTCCATGGGCTTCAAACATCCATTCTTGTTTGACGTTCTTCAGATACAACACCGCAAGCATTTCCAAATGAGAAGAATCCCAATGCAAAAGCTGGTAACCGAAACTTAATAGAAATCTCCCACTACCGACTCTAGCCACACCTCCAATACCAACTAACATTCTACTCCCCCTTTTAACATCATAAAAAAGGAGAAAACACAGAGTCAACCTAATGAAGACAAAATATTACAAAAGTTAAAATAATAAAAAAAGATTAACTATCGTACAACACAAATCACTTAGAAGTATGAAGGACCTTGATCAGGTGGTGGTGGTGGTGGTAGCTAGAAATACTTGTGAAGGGTAAAGAACTATTTACTAAACCAAACTTGATATTCCTCGTGTTACCATTGGATATGCTAGTAATGTTATTGGAGCATGTCGTGCTACTACTTATACATTCACTGGATCTCTTGATGCTGTTGCTGATGAACCTCATGCTATTTCTAAAAAAGGTCATATTGTTGGAAAAGCCACTCCTAATATTAACTAAACTCCTGATAATATATAGTTAATTGTATCTCTATGTAATCTAGCTACTCCACTATAGAGTTATAGTCTTGTGAATGGTGAGTAGGAGCTGGTGCTAGGATAGGTGTTGGAACTCCTTGCCTCCTCTAGCTTAGGATTTATGACATAATGACCATAACACCATATATCATTATGAAGGACATGAAAGGAGTGTTAGAGTAGAAGACTGGGAGGTTATCAGGTGGTGTAGGATATTATAGGTTATATTTGGATCCTAGGACAAAGGTTATGATTTGGCCTTGTGCTAGATTTTGCTTGCATTTATTTTTGGGATCCTTAATATTTGTCAAGTTTTTAATGTAGAAAATAATGAGGTTAGATACATTGAATTCAGTTATGGACATTATAAAATATGTGATAAGGGATAGAAGGGGTATGATATTGACCCTATTGTATGCTTTAAGAATGATTATGTTTCAAAAGATATATTGGATTGTACAAGCATCTTGAATAAGGATGCAGACTAAAGGAGCGTGATTGTTCATTTGAGTATCCCTAAGGGAAATATTTTCTTGGGTCCAATCATAATCCAGGAGAAAGACTATGGAGTGAGCTTTGAGGCCAATAGTAGAAAAATGTAGGATTTTGCCGAAATCTTCAAAGGGGATCTCAATAGGTTTCCTACATAAAAAAGGTTGCAGTGTTATGCCCTCACTATTAACTCTAAGACTGGCAAAGAGCTCAAAGAGAAATTTAGAGTTGAAGGGGAAGGTTAAGGTTAGAATACAATGAAGTGTGGTGTCAACAAAGATATTTAAAACTTGAAAGTTAAGAGCATCCTTATTGATAACTTTGGATGGAGTTATCCCTGTTTCCTTGTATCTATGGCAGACTTCTTTGTCTGTAGCCTTATGAAATCGAGTGTCTATAGGATGTCTAGAAGAGCTACCTATAATAGCCATTGAACACTTTCCTCTAGTTATTTTGAAAAGGAGAAGGTCTGAGAGTGAAGAGGTAAAGATTCAGAAGGATGAAAGGTGTGATTCAAAGCTTTAGAATTCCCTTTCCTTAATTAGATTTAAGACATATCATATAGTACAATATGTATCATATAATATAATCAGAACATGTTAATTCATCAAATCCAATCAATAAAAAAGTTTGGTCAAATAGTATAATATGATGTGAGCAAATTTTAATTTTTGTGGGATGATTAGGGAAAATATCATGAGTGAATTTTACAAACAGATGCACATACAATAAAGTTATGAGCAAAAAAACCAAATATAAATAATCAATAAAAAAAAAAAATAACATATGTAAATTAACATACATTAATTACTTATATATTATGACCTCATTGACTTTAAGTTTTAATATCAATAACACCTAGTCTAGTCCTAATTGTACTAAATGTCTCAAGGTTAATAGGTTTTGTAAAAATATCATCCAGTTGGTTTTTAGAAACTACATTATATAATTTTATATCTCTCTTGGCTATATGATATCTAATAAAATAATGTCTAATATCTGTGTGCTTCATGTGGAAGCATTGAATTGGAATCTTAGAATATAAATAGTTTTATTGTTAACACATATGATTGGAATGGTCCTTGTAGAAAGTCCTCCAAGGTCAAAGATTTATTGCTTTATCCATAGGACTTGAGTAACAAAACTTCGTACCGCTATGTATTCCACCTCAACGGTGGATTGGGATACTAAATTTTACTTCACACTAGACGAAAAAACTAGTGATTGCCTTATAAATTGAAAAGTTATAGAAGAAATTTTTCTACCTGTTCTCTACATGTAAAGTTTGAGTTTGAATTTCTTATAATTTCAAATGAATAGCTATGCCTAGGATACCATATACATATATTTTGGGTGCTCATAAGGTATCTAAAGATGGTCTTAACTGTGGTCATATAGGATTCTTCAGGATCAGCTTAAAATTTAGCGCATAGAAAAAATTTAATTATTATATCAGGTCTGTGTTGACCTCATTTCAATATGAGGTCAGCAGGATCCATCCAGACTCCTTCCTGTTAATATGATGGTTGATAATCATCCAGTTGTCAATTATCAAGATCTCAATCACACATTGATATAATCTTCAATCAAAACATCAATCCAGTCTCCAATCAAAACTTTAATATAATCTTCAATCAAAGGAAAATCAAACTTTAATAAACTTCAATCACGCAATCCATATCAACCTATAATCACTTGAAGCTACATCACTACACTGTAGTCAGGTGACTTAGTGCTCTGCCCTGCTCAGTGCACTAGCACATAATGATCTCCACTTAACTTCCTTTATCCAATCATCAACACTCAATTAGTTATCATTGATGTGGATAATTCAAATTTAATCAATCAAATTCAAAACTACAATCAAATCCATATTTATAGACTAAAATTTAAGATTTAAGGCCCATGTCATATAACCCTTTTTGGGTGATTTCTTAATCACTTCAAAACCAAATCAAATTACCCCCAATTCATGATCTATCAATTATATGTTGATTAAGAATGTCCCTAGGGTCAACCCATAAAATTTGAGACAATCTGAGACCTCCAACAGCATAAATTTAATTGAAATCCAAAGGTTGCAAAATCCTCAAATATTTATTGCTCATGCCATTAGACCTTCCATTTTATAGTATTTGATCGTGGGACCTTCTACAAAACTTTTAACCATATACATAACCCTTATTATGAAATTTTGAACACAAAACTATAATTTGGTGGACCCAGGTTGTGCCACAATTTACTAGGGTCCCAAATGACCAAAATGTCATTTAAGGGAAAAATTAATGTTTTCTCTAAACTTCAACATGAACCAATCAAATTAAACCTTGAGACCTCCTCTAATGTATCCCAAATATCATTTGGAGGGCATTGAACTCAAATACAAGCCTTAGTTCTACATGGTTAACCAGGTAAACTCATGTTGACTAAATGGCCCCTTAAGGGACCAAATGGTCATTTTAACTCAATTGGCCATTCCATTGCATAAGACCACCTCCATTGGTCTTATATCATTCTCTTGAACCTATTGGATCCAAATCTAGCTCCTGGTTTTATATTTCTACAGTTCGGGCTCCTATGTTTATAATTTTGATGATAACAAATATTATTGATTACCTCTTTATTTCTCCTAGTATTTGTAGTGCATATCTGTTTGTGTGTTGACTAACATTTCAGGTACAACATACGTCATTCTTTGAAGATTCAAAGCTCAAGTTTGGGTAGAATAGGTTATTTTAAAAAATATGTAATTTTTATTTATTTATGTTTAATTTCTTAATTCAAGTTCTATAAGGAAGTATGCTAGCCTAGTGACCGTGCACACACACACAAGGGGAGGATAAATAATTTTAAATATTTTAATGTTTTTGTATATCAAACTGTTGATTAATATCATACTAGATGATGTGATATTATAGAAATTAATTAAAATATTTTATTTATCTAGAATTTTTTTTGAAATATAAATAATCATATAATAGAAACACCACATCATGCTGGATGTTCTGTTATAATTAAAAACCCCACCGTTCATTAAATTAGGCAAAAAAATTTGAATTTGAAAAGTTGTTCTATTAGTACTGTACAAATTTAATCGTAATGTATGATGTTTAAAATATTACCTAATTTAATCCTATGGTTAATCAATCAAACCTGTTTAATTTATATATTTTGATCATACAAAAAAAAAAAAAATGGATCATATTGTACGATCAATATAGACAATATTTGGTCATCTCATGATTCATCCTGGAAGAACTCCATTTTTGTTGAACTAATAGTATTATATGATTGGCCTTTTGTACTGATTGATTGTATAATATTAACATGCAATTTTGAACTGATCGTACTATAATAACTGGTGATCATACAGTACTAATAGGTCAAATTTTACACATTATACTGGACAATCATGTGATCGTATTGTATGAGATTTAACGGATGAACTAAATTTGTAGGGTTTTTGAAATCCCTCTTTTTAAGCTTTCTCATAAGACTTTGTGAGAGTCTTTTGAGCATTCATTGAGTTATTTTCTTTTGGAGAAAGCTTAAAGAGAGAGCTTTGGCCTAAGGAGAGAGAGGGTAGAGTTTGTAAGAGAGGGAGAAGATCCTTGTGGGCTTCAAGGGAGTGTTAGAGGGGGTTTTCACATGGTTTCTCTAGTGAACTTCCACCTGAGTTCCTCCAAGAGTTAAGGTTTGTCTTAAGGGAGCTTTGGGATGAAGACCTTTTGGGTGTCAAAAGACCCAGCTACTCTGTCGCATCATAGAAGGTTAAAGTTATTCAAGGTTTTGTATCTCACTTGGGGGGTTAATAGGAGTCCAGGTTCTTTACCTCACCATGAGTGTGAAAATGAGTTAAGGTTATCTACCTATGAAAGGAGTATGATCCTCTACTACACTGGGTTGGTGGAAGAAAGTTTGTAAGGGCTTCTCGGCCTAGGTGTGGGGGCTAATTGAGGGTCACTAAAGAGTTTAGTGCAATACCCATAGAGGAGGACTCCGGGGAGTGGATGTACGCCATGGTTTGCCTAAACCACTATAAACCTTATGTGCTCATTCTAATTTTTACTTTTTATACTTTATTTTTTGTATTATATTTTTGGATATAACTGCTTGGTTGAAAATTTATGATTGATATTACGTTGTATTGATTATACTATCATCACAATATTTATAACTTTTCATAAGTGTACTAGCTTCCATATCAAGCGATAGTATTATTTTCATCTTAGTGAGCCTCAAGCTAGTTCCTTAAGGTCTAACAACCTTCATGAACTCTCATATGGTATCAGATAGGGATTCAAAAATAGAGTTTTTATTTTTTTTTTAAAAAGGATCAATGACTTACTTTGGAAATTGTAACATTGTGGAAGACTATTCAATCATGCGACCACCTTTATTTGAAAATATTTATTTTAATTTTTGGAAAATTCACATGTCTACTTTCTTGTAATTAATTGATCATCGAATGTGACATATAATTCAAACTGGTTATTTTGCAACATTATGTGTTATAGATGGAGTCAAAATTGATATTCCTTTTGTTGAATGGAGTAGAATTGAATAAATCAATATTTAATTGAATGCTAAATGCTTGAATTATTTTTTCTGTGCTTTGAATTCTAAAGATTGTATGAGAATCTCTATTTGTACTACTGGCAAGGAATTTTGTGATAAACTTTACATTGCATATGAAGGAAATTTGTGATAAACGTTACATTTTCATCTTAGTGAGCCTCAAGCTAGTTCCTTGAGGGAAGTTTTGAGAAGAAGAAGATCTCTTTGGTGCTAGAGGACCTGGATACTCTACCACATCGGGGAAGGTGAAAAAGATTTTGTAAGGGCTTCTCTGCCTAGCTGTGGGGGCTAAAAGAGAGTAACTAAAGGTTTAGTGCAATACTCAAAGGGTGCCTTTGAGGAGTGGATGTAGGTTAGGTTGGACCGAACCATTATAAATCTGGTGTGTTCTTTCTAATTATGTTGCCATATTTTATTTTTATTATGATTAACTGCTTGGGTAAAATCTTTAATTAATTTTTTTTATTATTGATTTAATTTATTTCCGCTGTAAGATATAAAAAGATTTTTTTTTTTAGTTAAAGAAGTTTTTAAATATCCAATTCACCCCCTTCTTTTTGAGTCTCGGGACTAGTTCATAAGGGCTTAACAACCCTGACAAATTTTCAAGTGGTATCAGAGCGGGATTCATAAATTAAGTTTTTAAAAACTTTTGTATTTTGATCAATGGCTAATTTTTGTAATTATAATATTTCAGAAGGATATTCAATCACTCGTCCACCTTTATTTAAAAATATTTTTTTTAATTTTTAGAAAATTTGCATATCTACTTTCTTACAATCAACTGACTATCAAATTTGGCATATGATTTTAACTGTTTATTCTATACCATCACATTTATAAATGGAATTAAAACTAAAAATCCTTTTAATCAATAGAGTAGGGTAGAACAAATTAATGCTCAATTAAATGCTAATTGTTTGTACTATTTTTTATGTGCTTTAAATTCTAAAGATTGTATGTTAATATCCACATGTACTATTGGCAAGGAAATTTGGGATAAATTACACACTACATACAAAGGTACTAGTGAAGTCAAGCAATCCATATTGAATATTTTAATATATGATTATGAATTATTTTGCATGAAACCTTATGAAATAATATAAGACATGTATACTAGATTTATTTAAATTGTGACATCATTACATGCTTTAGGAAAATTTTTTTCAAACTTTAGAAATATCAATAAAATTTTATATTGTCTACTTAATAAGTTTGATGCCAAAGTCATTTCTATATGTGAATCAAAAAATTTGAATGATTATTCTATTGATATTTTAATTGGCTCCCTCTTTTCCTACGAGCAAAGTTTGGGTCAAAGACTTTTGGATGCAGATGAAACGATAGTGCTAAAAACTGAAGACGTAGAAAAGTGTCTTAGTAGATGGTGAAAGTGATGACTTAACAATCAAATTGGAAAGCCTACTAAAGCACAAGTAAAAGCATCAACAAAAGTGAAGTAAAGGTAAAAAAGATATGAATGTTAAGATTCCCACTGACCTTATTTGCTTTGAATGTAGGAAACCTGGATATATGAAAAATTAGTGCCCTAATTTGAAAACTATTCCTATAAAGGAAAATGTTAAAGCTAAGCAAATTATAAAAAGGGCAGATGATAAAAAGCAAAACATCTCTTGGGCTGACTTAGTTTCTGAATCATCAAACCAGGAGCAAGGTAATGAGATTTAAAGTTTTGTTTGTGGGTTTATGTGTTTAGTTATTGCTTGTATATATGTTCTTTATTTTGTTTTTTTTATTTTAAATGTTTTTTATTGTATTTTTTGATATTTTTTCGTAGTCATTCTATTTTATTTTTCTTGTATGTTTTTGTGATTTATCTCAGATCTATACACACAAATCACTATTCACATTATATTTCCTTATGAGAATCAATTCACTTCTCTCAATTTTTTTAAAAATGAAAATTTTACCTCCTTTTTACCAAAAAATTAATTAGCAGTGATTGACTTCCCTAAATCAGTTAAAGGAGGAAACATTGATGATTGTCTCTCTTCTTATAACTCTTTTAGTGGTGTATTCTATTTAAAAAATATATATATATTTCAAATTTAAAGTTGGACTTTGAAATTGAGTTCTATTCTATCTTCTTATAGTAATTTATCTCATATGAATAATGTTCATAGTCATTAAATCTCTTTCAAGTTTTCTTGATCAGGTTGTTGCATTTATCATATAAATATGATTTTGTTTTGTGCTTTATTATTTCTTATATTAGAGAGTGAGTATTTGTTTTCATATATCTAGAAGATATCCTCACAACGGAGAGTTTTTAAAGGTTTCAAAAGGAAGCTAGCTCAAAAAAATGACAAGAGGCATGAAATGAATCCAAAAGAAAACTTAAAATATTCATAATGATCGCAAAAAAAAATTGAAGGATATACAAAGTGTATCAAAAATCAAAAAGTGCACCAAACAATTGATAAGAGACAAAAAATGAGCCTACATGAAATTAAGCTTCCTTCTCTTTCAAATCTTTAAATCTTAGAAGAATTCATGTGCTACTTGATATCTTCAAACACTTAATTTTTGAAAAATTATAATTTTGGTTGATTACTTTTTAATATTATTCTATCATATATTTTTCAGAAAAAAAGTTTGAGCATATCACTTTTCTTATATATTTTATCTCTGAATTAGATATTTGTTCTAAAAAGGACTTTAACTTGTAAGGAGCCTGATCTAGGGTTGATAAAATTCAAATTTCTAACCTTTCTAGATCTTAGTGCGGTCAATTCATTTCTTACTTTTTTTTTGAATAAAATTAAGAGGTAAATTTCTCATTTTAAAAAAATTTGTTGATATTAGTTGATTCCTCTTAAACATTATCATCACCCCCAATTGATCATGGGTCAGTTTGCTCTTTTGTGTTTTTTTTCATTTTTTGTTCTTTATTTTTTTCTATGCTTCTCTTCTTTTTAATAATATCAAAGGGGGAGAACTAGTTGTATTTGTGTTTATCTATTTTGTAGTTTTTAAATATTGAAAAAAACTTTTTTAATTTCCCCTACTTTTAATATAATTATCTTAGTGAGGGGGAGATAGGAAAAAATATTTTAAAATTTACAAATTCAACTAATAATATTTTCCATCATAAAAAAGGGTGAGACTGTTGCAACTCAAGTTTATGAGTTTATGTTTTTGATGATAAATAATATTATGGCTCACATCTTATTATCTATTTGTATTTGCAATATATTTTTATTTGTGTGTGTACTAACTTTTCAGGAATACCATGCACCATCCAATAAAGATTTAAGGCTTAAGATTGGGTAGAATAGGTTATGTTGTAAATTTTTTTTGTAATATGCATTGATGTATTTTTGATTTGTTTAGTCAAGTCTTGTAAGGGTGTATGCTTGCTTGGTGGCCATCCACACACACACTCAAGGGGAGTGAGATTGAGTCAAAACCAGAAGTTTATGTTTTGAACTAATCGTAATGTATGATTTTTATCATCTAAGATGATCAAATAATTGAATTAACCATACTGGATGATTTGTTATGTGTTGCAAATCTATTTTTATGGATTATGATTTTGATGATAGAAAACACTCTTGTTTCTCTATGACTGCCTTACCTACTCACATTTCAGGTCCACAAGATCAGACTGCAATTAGAACTAGTTCAAGATTGGGTAGACTAGGTCTGAGTCAGTTTGTACATTTTTACTTTCTTGAGTCTATTATAATTGGTGTGGCTCCTGATGCTAAGTAATCTTGCACACACACACCTTGGAAGAATTTTTGACTATTTTCTAGAGTTTACTATTTTTGGTAACATTGTTTAGGACAATATTTATATCAGTCTGGATGATCAGTTCAAAAATAGAAACCTAATTAGGGCATCCTGGTTATGCCAGCCATCATTAAGCACATCGTCTTGGATGATCCTTGTATCGGCCAGGATGATAGGCTCAAAATAGAAAGAATCAGTCACCAGATTTATTTAGGAATTACTTATTTTTGGACATCGTCTAGGGCATCATCCAGGGCATCCTGAATGATCCAACACAATTTTCCTAAATTAATCTGGTATTTATGGAAAGCAATTAAGACTTGATTGCATGATCAAATCATTCCGGACGATCCCAGGATCATCCTGGACAATATGGAATGATATTCTGGATGATATGAACAAATTTCTTTTGATCGTCTTAGATCATCCTTGCTGATTAGGCTTATTTTGCACTGATCGTACCGGACGATTTTAGTATCATCCTGGATGATAATGTCGGCAAGTTGTAATTAATAAGCTCATTTTGAGCTCTTCTATTTAAGCTTTGATAAGACACTTGGTAAGTGTCTTTGGTAGCCATTGTAAATTCATTCTTTTGGGTGAAACTTGAAGAGAGAGCTTGAAAGGGAGTGAGGAAAGGGTAAAGTTTGAGAGAGAGAGAAGATCCTGTAAGGGGGGACTCAAGGGAGTGTGGAGAGGGATTCCACACGGTTGCTCTGGCAGGCTTCCACCTTAGTACCATCAGATTTAAGGCTTGTCTTGAAGGAAGTTCATAGAAGAAGAAGATCTCTTTGGTGTCCAAGGACCCAGAGACTCCACCACACCGGGGAAGGTGGAAGTGATTTTGTAAGGGCTTCTCCGCCTAACTGTGGGGGCTAAAGGAGAGACACTTAGTTTAGTTCAATACTTGGAGGGTGCCTCCGAGGAGTGGACGTAGGTCAAGATTTGATCGAATCACTATAAATCTGGTGTGTTCTTTCCTTTACTATTTCCTCATTTAATTTCAACATTGTGTTTTCTTTGTGGTGAATTTTGGTTTGGTTTGAGTTTTGATTTAAAGAAATTTAAAATACCAATTCACCTCTCTCTTGGTTAGCCTTAGGCTGGATCATAAGGGCCCTAACATCCCTAACAAACTTTTAAGTGGTATCAGAGCGGGATTCATAAAAACAAGTTTTCGAAAACTTTTGGATTTTGATCCATGGCTAATTTTTATAATCATAATATTGCGGAAGGTTATTCAATCACAAGATCACATTTAATTGAAAATATTAATTTTGATTTTTGAAAAATTTGCATGTCTACTTTCTTGCAATCAATTGATGTTTGAATGTGGCAAATGATTTTAACTGGTTATTCTTTACCGTCACGTATTTTAAATGGAATTAAAACTGACATTCTTTTGAATCAATGGAGTAGAGTAGAACAAAACAATGCTCAATTGAATGCTAAATCATTAAATTATATTTTTTGTGCTTTAAATTTTGAAGATTGTATGTTAGTTTCCACATGCACTACTGTTAAGAAAATTTGGGATAAATTACACATCATATACGAAGGCACTAGTGAAATTAAGCAATCCAAGTTGAATATTTTAATGCATGATTATGAAATTTTTTATATGAAACCTTATGAGACGTTCTTAGATATGTATACTAGGTTTATTCAAATTCTAACATCATTACATGCTTTAGGAAAGGAGTTTTCAAACTTTAAAAAAGTCAATAAAATTCTTTGTTGTCTACTTGATAAGTTTGATGCTAAAGTTATTGCTATTTGTGAATCAAAGAATTTGAATGAATATTCTATTGATAATTTGATTGGCTCACTCATTACCTAGAAGAAAAGTTTGGGTCAAAGACTTTTAGATGCAGGTGAAATTTTAGTGCTAAACATTGAAAACATGCAGAAAAGAGGCTTACTTGGTGATGAAAGTGATGATGTATCAAGCAAATTGGAAAGCCCACTGAAGCACAAGCATAAGCATCAACAAAAGTGGAATAAAGGTATAAATGATAAGAATGTTAAGATTTCTTTTGACGTTGTTTGCTTTGGATGTAAGAAGCCTGGACGTATGAAAAATCAGTGCCCAAATTTGAGAACTCTTCCTATAAAAGAAAAGGGTAAAGCTAAGCAAATTATAAAAATGGGAAATAATGAAAAGAAAAAAAATCTCCTGGGCAGACCTAGCTTGTGAGTCATCAGACCAGGAGCAAGATGATGTTTAAACCATTATTTGTGTGCTTTATTTTGTTTTGAGTTTGCATGTTTTGTTTGTTTTTGTTTGTTTTCTCTGTTTTGTTTATTCTTTTTCATTCTTCTTTTTTTCCTTTTCTTTTTCATTAAATTGTTAATTTTGTTTTTACTTTTTCTTTTTATCTAGTGTTTTCTATATTTAAAAAAAAAAGGATTAAAATTTTTAAAAATGAAAATTCCCTCCTATTGTTTTTGAAATTCTTATGTAAGTTGTGGTTGACTTATCTAAAAATAGTCAAAGGAAGGAAACTCATGATTTTGACTCTCAATCTCTATTTTCTAAAAAAGGTTATTATACTTTTGATTTAAAATCTTCATCATATTTTAAATTAAATTTTTGAAACTGAACTTTTTTCATCTCCCTGCATTTTATCTATAATATAGGAATGTTTTGCAAGTTGTTGAATCTACCTCATAATTTTCTTAATCAAGTAATTTGTTTTATCAATAGGATGGGTTTACTTTTATTTTTAAGACTTCAGAAAGATAGCATATTAAAAAAAAGGGCCAATGATGCCAAAAATAAATGATGCGCAATGATGCCAAATTAAAAAAAAAGGATACATAAAGTATAAAAAATCAAAAGATACGCAGTGCACCAACCAATTGACAAGAGGCATAAAATGAGCCACAAAATAAAATGCTTACCATTCTTATACTTCTTAAAGCTTAAGAAAATCCTTGATACTTTTGATACTTGAGTTTAAAAATCATGATTCCTGATTCAACAATTCGTGCATTATTAATCTTCTATTAGATATGTTTTATGGAAGGAGCTTAGAAAAAATTAGTGTTTCTTTTTCTAATTTATTTCTTGATTTTGATATTAGATTAAAAGATTTTTGATCCTTTAAAAAGAACTTGAGCTTGGATTAACAATTTTTGAATTTCTTACCTTTTATAGATTATGTAGTGTCAATCCATTCCTTACTAAGTTTTTTGAAGTAAATTACGAGGAAGCTTTTTCTTTTTTAAGACTTTTTTTCATGCCCCTTCTCTTTTTGATAATGTCAAAGGGGGAGAAATGTATTGTTGTATTTGTATCTTTTTTTTTCTTCTTTCAAAAATTAAAAACAACAAAAATTTTTGATTTCCCCTATTTTTAAAGGTTTTTTTAGTAAGGGGGATATTAGGAGAACATTATTTCATTTTTGCAAATTCAATCAGTAATGTTTGTCATCATAAAAAGGGGAAGATTATTGCGAATTTGTTTTCATGAAATATGATTTTGATAATAACAAACACTCTTGTTTCTCTACGACTTCCTTACCTACTAATATTTTAGGTCCACAAGATCAGATTACAATTGGAACCAATTCAAGATTGGGTAGATTAGGTCTGAGTTAGTTTGTACCTTTTTCCTTTCTTGAGTCTATTGTAATTGGCGTGGCTCCTGATGCTAAGTAATCTTGCACACACATACCTTGGAAGAATTTTTAACTGTTCCATAGAGTTTACTATTTTTGGTAACATCATCTGGGATGATATTTATATAGGCCTGGATGATCGGTTCATGAACATAAACCCTAATTAGGGATTCCTGGTTAAGGAAGCCGTCATTAAGCACATCATTCTGGATGATCCTTGTATCAGCTTGGACAATAGGCTCAAAATAGAAGAATCAGCTGCCATATTTATTTAAGAATTACTTATTTTTGGAAATCATCCAGGGCATCATCCAGGGCATCATCCTGGATGATCCTGCATAATTTAACCTAAATTAATCTGGTATTTAAGGAAAACAATTAAGACTTGATTGCACGATCAAATCATCCCGGACGATCGCAGGATCATCTTGGATGATATGCTGGGCGATATTCTGGACGATATGAACAAATTTCTTCTGATCGTCTCAGATCATCCTGATTGATTAGGCTTATTTTGCACTGATCGTATAGGATAATATTAGTATTATCCTGGATGATAATGTCAGCAAGATGAATTTAATGAACTCATTTTGAGATCTTCTATTTAAGCTTTGACAAGACACTTAGTAAGTGTCTTTGACAACCATTTTAGCTTCTTTCTTTTGGGGGAAACTTGAAGAGAGAGCTTAAAAAAGAGTGAGAAAAGGGTGAAGTTTGAGAGAGGGAGAAGATCCTATAAGGGGGGACACAAGGGAGTGTGGAGGGGGATTCCACACAGTTGCTCTGGCAAGCTTGCACCTTAGTACCGACGAATCTAAGGCTTGTCTTGAGGGAAGTTCACAAATGAAGAAGATCTCTTTGGTGTTAAAGGACCCGGTGACTCTGTCGCACCGGGGAAGGTGGAAGTGATTTTATAAGGGCTTCTCCGCCTAGATGTGGGGGCTAAAGGAGAGACACTTAGTTTAGTGTAATACTCGAAGGGTGCCTCTGAGGAGTGGATGTATGTCAAGGTTTGATCGAACCACTATAAATCTGGTGTGCTCTTTTCTTTATTATTTCTGTATTTAATTTCCGCATTGTGTTTTATTTGTGGTGAATTTTGGTTTGGTTTGAGTTTTGATTTAAAGAAATTTAAAATACCAATTCACCTCTCTCTTGGTTAGCCTTGGGCTAGTTCATAAGGGACCTAACATCCCTAAAGAACTTTCATTATGATCATGGAAAATAGCCACCAATGATAATTTAGGCAAGGATTTAAGGTTCAAATTTTGGTATAATCATTCCGGACGATCTAGATCATCCTGGATGATCAATATAAATCATATCTAAATTGGTCATATAATTAGGGGACTAATTATGGTTAAATTATTCAATTAGATCATTTTGTTAGATCAATATATTATATTGGATGATTTTTGCTCACATATTTTATTTTCCTAAATCGTCCAAGATGAAATACCATAATTTTTCTTGTAATAGTCTAAGTTGTTCCATAATATCGTCTTGGATGATCTGTACAAATTTGAACTATCGTCTAGGACTATCCTGATATTGTCCTGGACTATTATGTCAAATTATGCACATCCTACTTTAAGATCATGCTATTATCCAATATGATATTTGGCAGAATAATTAAGTTTTTAGGGTTATTTAAAGCCCTCTTTTTAGGCACATCGTACGGGATGATTCTGTGATCGTCCTGGACGATCTTTGTTGCCAAGATTAATTTTTATGGTTTTTTAAAGCCCTCTATTTAAGCTTTGTTAAAGCACTTGGTAAGTTTCTTTAGCAACCATTATGTCTTTATTCTTTTGGAGAAAACTGGAAGAGAGAACTTGAAAGAGAGATAGGAAAGGGTGGAGTTTGAGAGAGGGAGAAGATCCTTGGAATGGGTTTCAAGGGAGTGTTGAGGGGGTTTCACATGGTTAATCTAGAAAGCTTGCACCTTAGTAACATCAAATACAAGGTTTGTCTTGAGGGAAGTTTTGGAAAAAAGAAGATCTCTTTGGTGTCAAAAGACCTGGCTACTCCGCTGCACCAGGGAAGGTGAAAGTGACTTTGTAAGTGCTTCTCTGCCAAGCTGTGGGGACTAAAGGAGAGTCACTAAGGGTTTAGTAGAATACTCGGTGGGTGCCTTCGAGGAGTGGACGTAGGTTAGGTTTGACCGAACCACTATAATTCTGGTGTGGTCTTTCTGATTATTTTGTCATACTTTTATTATTATAATTAATTGCTTGGGTAAAATCTCTGAGTAATCTTTTTTATTATTGATTTAATTTGTTTCCACTCCAAGAAATAAAAATATTTTTCTTTTAGTTAAAGAAGTTTTTAAATATATCATATTCCCCCCCTCTTAGTTTACCTCGGGACTAGTTCATAAGGGCTTAATAACCCACATGAACTTTCAAATAATTTGTTTACAATTTCATTGAGAATGGTTAATTAGTTTGTGGGAACAAGTTTGTTTTTCATATCTAGGGTTTAATCACGTCATGCATGAAATGTATATTTTCTGGGTTGTTGATCATTATGGTCAATCTAAACCACTTGGTCCTCCTGGCCATTCTAATTTCCATCCGATAGAATCACAACCATTCATTTAGAAATGTGGAAAATCTAATGGTGGATGGAAAATATTAACTAAGATAAGTGGATACTGCGTCCAGGCCACCACCTTCTAATCATTTGTAATGATTGCACCGTCGTAGTTTGAATCGGCCAATTAGAGGCTGACACATGTACACCCACCGCCACTATATCTACCAATATATTAATTAATAAAGTTAATTTAAAGTATTTTAAAATGTATTAAACTTTGTAAAACTCTAGAAAATCCATTTCTTGATGGATTTTTATGATTTTTGTTCTATGGATTCAGAATTGAAAGATATTTCAAATAAAAAAAAATTCATATTAAATAAATCAATATTTTAAAAACAATTTTAATTATTTTATTATTAATTTATAATTAATATTTTATTAAATTTAAATCCAATGGTTTGAAATTTTGGGAAAGCGTTTTTTAGCATGCATGTTATTTACCATAATTTTCTAGGCTTCATTTAAAATTTTATTTTGTTATAATTAATTTTATAAGCTTGAAAGTCATGATTTTACCTTTGACTTTTAAAAGTAATTATAATTATATCTTAAATCAATTACATACACTTAAACAAATTATGGAATTATTAAATAAAGCTTAATTATGGATGTAGTTAAGTTGATCAAATTCAATGCAAGTATTTAAGACATTTATGTGTTCTCCTTTACTTTATTTTGCCTATTCATTTTCTTAGGCACATTTGACTTGCATTTGAGTTTGATTAACAAATATTATGGTAATTTTCTTCCTTACCATAGCACTTCAAAGTTAATGATGCGGGGAAGTTCCCTTTGGGTGAATTTTCAAGTGTTTGGATTATGGGATAACCCAAATACTTAAAACCTCACCCCTTCCAATGCACTTAGGATTAGGTCACATGATTAGCATTGACTGGATTGATGTGATTAATTGTGTGTATGTTAATAGTTAGAGAATATTGATTTTAAACCTATATGACTTAGTGTCACTCAAGGATAATAATTAAGGATAATATTTAGAAATTTTAGAAAAAGTCTAAGAAATTCACACACATCCAATAGGGGTGAAACTTTGAAACATTTAACTAGGTGACATTTCACACCTTAGGATCAAATTTCAATGAATTTGAAGGCCATTAGATACAAAAACTAGATAAGTCAAAATTCAACCTCTTGAGGGACCCTAAAACTTTGAAAAATTATAATTAATTTAATTTAAATATATATAAATAATATATATCAAACTATTCAAAATTAAACCCTCTATCTCAAAAGATAAAAAGCCCCACCACTAGACCTCTAATTTGAGTTTAATTTAATTTTTATTAAAAATCAATAATTATTTAATTTAATTAATTAAAAATTATGAAAAATTATAAATAATTTATAACCCTTGAATACACTCCTATAAATCATCCCTGGCCTTTGGGAGTGATTTCAAGTAGTTTGGAGTGGGTTTGGAACAAAATCATTAAAACATCCTTAATTATGGAATTACATAATTTAATTAAATACTCAAAATTTAAAAGTTAATAAGTAATTCTAAAAATCTCCAAATTGAGCAAACTCAAACGCATTAGACTCCTCTTTGTGTCTAGTACTTATTAAAAGTATTAAACATCCAGAAATCAATATAATTATTAGAGTGAGTTTGGAGCAAAATCTTCAAAACCTCCTTAATTATGTAATTAAATAATTCAATTAAATACTCAAATTTTAAAAATTAATAAGTAATTCCTAAAAATTCTAAATTGACCAAACTCAGAGGCATTAGACTCCTTTAAGGGTCTAGTATTTATTAAAAATGTTAAACTTCTAGAAATCAATAAAATAAAAAAGTCTACTTTTAGGTCAATTTTAGTTCAAATTTGAACCCTAACTTAAAAAAATCATAAGTTAATCTTGAAAAATCCAAATCTAGCAAACTTAGTGTCAATTTACTCACCTTAGGGTGTAGTATTTAGAAAAAAATATTAAAACTCTATAACCTAACTTAAATTAAAAAGTCAATTTTTGACCCTTTAAATTAATTAAGTAAATAATTCTTAAAAACTCAATAGTTGATTAAAATTATAGAAAACATCAATTTGTATATGAAAATTAGTTAACCAACCCTGAATATATAATAAGCATTACAACATTAAGTTAATAGGATGGACTACCTTGAGCTGTGATGCTAATTTTATAACCAACCCTAGATGGTTTGTTAGGACACTTTATGATGGACTAGCAGTGTGCTTGACGCACACACTTTAGATGCTTGGTTAGGACAACAAACCCTAGTTTTAGGCTTGGCTAGTGTTTTTTTTTTCTGTTATTTGTGTGCCAGGTTTTACATGATTTTCACTCATGTTAGTTGCTATAATTTATTGGTGTGGTATTATTGATGTGTTAATTTTATTATACTCTCTGCAAATTGATGTTATGCTCACAGAATTTTTTGTAGGTGGGCATATTCATGTAGGGCTATAAATCATGGGGACAAATTAAAATTTAACTGACATATTTTTTGCATGTACTAAAAATATTAAGTCCCCTTAAAATTAAAAGAGCATGGCCATGTGTGACTGTGTTTTTATTTGAGCAATTTAATTGTATAACTATTTGGGATATTTTTAATTATAAATTCCTAGGATAACCATGCATGTTGTTTTAGTTTCCTTTTTAATATTCTATTTATAATTTTATTCAATTGTGTTGTGAAAATTGAATTTTAAGTTGGGATATTAACCATCCAATTTGAAGTCCAAAGAGAAGGGAAACATCCCCTTTCGTGAGAGTTCCCTTCATTTGGAAATTCAAATTAGGATGATTTGAAAATTTGAAGAGGAAAGAAACAATCCTTCAGGAAGGAGTTCTTTTCCATTTGGGTATTTGGACCCGACGAATCCAAGGAGCATAAAAGGGAGGACGATTATGAAGTAAAGACATAATAATATTCCATTCTTAAACTTTTGTTATTTATAGGACTAGAGTCTAGAATGTTGTTAGTAGTAACTGAACACTTCTAATTTCTATAGACCTTGTGTTATAATTAAGTGGCATTTATCATATGGACTTTTCTTATACTTATTTGGTTTATTTTATTTACATGATTTGATTGATGTATTTAATTTTTTGTAGTAGGAGTTTGTTAACCTTATCTTTGTATGAGGTCACCAGGGCCCATTCTACTTTCAATAAAGTTCTAAATCCAATTCAAAATTGGAACCCCAAACTAAATCCTAAGGTTAAGGACCCAGGCTTTGAAACCCTTTCTAAGTGATTTTTCTATCATATTGAAATCTATTTAATTGACCCCTGAATCTTGAGCTATTAATTGCATATTGATTAGGCATGTCCCTAAGACCAAGCCTCAAAATTTGAGCTCAATCTGAGGTCTCTAACTTTAAAAACTAAATTGATTTTTAGAGGATGTAAAATCTTCAAATATTTACATCCAATGCCACTAGAATTGCTATTTAATGGAAATTGACCATGGGATCTTTCCCAAGACCTTTGAACATTTTCATGACATCTAATATAATATTTTGACCAATAAATTACACTTTACTTGACCCAGAATTAACCAGGGGTCAAACTAACCAAAATGCCCATTAAGGTGATTTTTTGACTTTCCCCTAAAACTCAACATGACGCAACTACATCAAACTTTGAAACCTCTCCTAGTGCATCATAAACATCATTAAAAATTCATTAGACTCAAACCTAGTCTTTGGTTTGACCTGGTTGACCAAGTGAACCATGGTTTACCAAAGTGCCACTTAAGGGTTTAAACTCTCATTTCAGTCCAAATGAACTCCTCTTTCCATGGGACCACCTCCATTGGTTTTCATTGATCAATTCAAAAATTTTGAGCCTAAACTCAACTCCTCGTTTGACCAAGTTGACCAATTTAACTATGGTACCCTTTAAGTTTTCAAATTTGTATTTCAATCGAAATGAACCACTATCCAATTAGGACCACTCCGATTGGATTCCAATGGTCAATCCAAACTTAGTGGATCCAACCCTTGACCCTTGGTCAACTTGGTTGACTAATTCAACCAAGTTTGACCAAGCTTATATACACCTTTAACCCCTTTAAATACTTTAACTAAGGCCTTCCCATACCCATTCAAACCCTTGGGATGACTCCTTAGGTCCCTAGGGGATCCCTCTTGAAGGCCCAAGCCTTGGGCCAATATAGGTTAGCCACATGACTTGACCCAAGTGCAAGAGGTCCCCCATGAGCCAAGAATCTCCTTAAGCCAAACTAAATTAAGATAATGGAGGCATTGGGTCTCTGATGACCCAATTCATCCACCAAATTGACCCACCCCATGGGTTAACTCAGGTTAGGAATTATGCTAACCCAAAGTGGTCAAAACTACTATGGGTTAAGCCATTTCCCAACCTAGACTTCCCCATTCACAACTAACACCTCCATTAAGTAGCCCATGGTATAACACACCTACCTTAGTTAGCCTAACCCTTGGGGTAAATTGGGTCAACACTTAGACTAGCCCAAAAGGGTCAATACCACATTGACATTAGTCTTCTCCTACCACCATCCAAATTATACCTAGTTCACACTTGTATTGGATAGGAATTAACCCAATGCACCTCCCACATCAATCCTTGCCCATGATTTGACCCATGTGTCACCCAAGTTGACCCAAATCATACATGTTTTTGTCAACCCGAGCCACATGATTGAATTAGGTTACCTCCATACCAATTG
The DNA here is from genome assembly GCA_016618105.1 of Dendrobium huoshanense. NCBI lineage: Eukaryota > Viridiplantae > Streptophyta > Magnoliopsida > Asparagales > Orchidaceae > Dendrobium > Dendrobium huoshanense. The sequence continues at coordinate 24,079,123 of CM028344.1, forward strand.
AGCTCATGTTTGAGTTCACCTAACCTTCAACATTCTTTCTAGCTTGTACATTAGGTTGGAGATGTAATTCAAGACATTAATTTTAATCAATGGTTTGGATTAAATCCCATGGTCTCAGAGTTTTTTTAATCATAATCGTTTGGTTTACATCTAACAGCTATATGCAATAACACATTATTAAGTTAGCCACCAATGATTGCCAGGCCAATCAAATTACACCCACATGTAAAGCATCCAGCTAACTAGATAAATCTGCATTTAATTACACAAGAAATTAAGGGATCTTTGAAAATTCACATCTCATATTCTACTTGACCAAATTAGGAGTTATTAGGCTCATTAGAAAGATCTCCGAGGGATCTTCAAAAGCCCTATGGTCTTTGGTTATAGAGCTGTATGAAACTCAGTGAATTATAGTAGTTATCCTAGGGGAATTTTAGTCTTTTATCATAAAACTAAACTCAGCATAACTTGAGTCTTTTGGGAAGTGAATTTGGGAATGCCTTTGACATCTCAAAATTTTCTTTCCCTTGTATGAATTGTTTAAGTGCTTGTTAGATTTAATTTGAACTTATTAAATTATTGATTTTTTTTAATGTGAATTAGGATTTGATTGTTTGTGCGTTAATTATACTTAAGATAGGGAGTTTAGAGCCACTGATTTCATCCCTCCCCTTGCCCTAAGTAGTGAGTTAATTTTTTTTAAGGTAACTATATGTTACCTTAGGTGGTTTGGTTATCCATCTTAAAGGATTAAATTTGGGCCCCATTTCAATGGGCTTGGGCCTTGAGGTCATGTGAGTTCATGGCCAAAGTTTTAATGAAAATGGAGACCATTTGGTCCACCAACTAGAGAACACAAAATCACCCCTAGATTTGAACTATTGCCTCAATTAAATTATAATTAATTTATATAAAATCTGAAAATTCTATATAAGGTATCCAATTGCTCGTAATTGAACCCTCCATTCATGAAAAATAAAAACCCTCAATTTTAAGTTTAATTTAGTTTGTAAGGAAAATTTATATTTAATTAATTCAATTAATTAAAAATATTAAAGAATTCCAAAAATTTTCTAAAACACTTGTAAACACACTCTTAAGTCATTTCTAACCTTTGGAGGTGATTTTAAGGTGTTTTTGATTAATTTGGATAAAAACTTTAAAATCATTCCTAATTAAGCAATTTAAAAAATTCAAAAAATACACATATTTTGAAAATTTAAAATTAATTCTAGAGAATTCTAATTTAACCAAGCATAATGTCATTCAACTCCACTTAAAATCTAGTATTTTCTAAGCATGTCAATCTCCAAATTTTAGTCAAAGTAAAAAAGGCAACTTTCCAATCAACCGTAATTCTAATCTTGGTCAAAACTTTAAAAATTCATAACTTAATATAGAAAATTTCAAAAATTTCAAACTTTCAGTCTAATTACTCAATGTAAAGTCTAGTATTTAGGAAAAATACTCATATTCCATAAATCACTCAAATTTAAAAAGTTAACTTTTGACCCTTATTTAATGAATTAAAATAATTTAAATAATTCAAAAAATTCAACAATTTATTAAAATTATAGAAAAATCTAACTTGATTAATAAAATTATTCAACCAACCCATTAATTCATATATTTAATCCAAATATAATGTTTTTGGGAAGGACTATGCTGAGCTGTGGGAAGTCTGGTTCCTCGAGCCTACTATGACAATGCCACGAATGGATTCAATGGAGTGTAAAACTTAAAATCATGTGTATATTAATTATTTATGTAAATTAAACTCTTTAATTCAATTATATCAATTTGGTTTATAGGCTGGAATACCTTGAGCTGTGGGGCTAAGTGTCCTATGGAGGCCTGGCTCCTCGAGCCCACTATGATAATGGCACGAATTGGTTGATGGAAAATTTAAATTAACTTAATCCTTAAAATCAACAACTAACTAAGTTAATCAAAAATTATTAACCCCCTTAACTTCTAACCAATTAAATCAATTAATTCATATTAATTACTACTAGGTAACCCGAGCCTATGAGGTTATTAACTTAGCCACAAGTAAGGTGAAACAAACTTCACGAACCTCATATAAACAAAGGTAGTAATCAATTAACATTTAAAATATACTTTAAAATCAACATTTAAGCACTAATACCTAAACTAAAATTCAAAATCCCCTTAAAATTTTAATAAATTCGGACACTAGCCAACATTAATAATGTTGAGTCCAGTAATTAGGTTGTTAAGCCTAAGTAAATGTCCCACGGCTACCAAGAGGGGGGTGAATTGGTAGTTTAAAAAATTTTAAACCCTCTTAATGATTAAGTTAAACCGAAATAAAATTTTCTTTTAAAGTTTGTAGAAAAATGTTTTTCAACCACAGAGTTGTTAAAACTGAAATTTAAAGTGCAGAAACGTAAAAATAATAAAGTAAATGACACCATATTTATAGTGGTTCGGTCTATAACCAGACCTACATCCACTCCTCAGAGGCACCCTCTGAGTATTGCACTAAAACCAATAGTGACTCTCCTTTAGCACCCACAGCAAGGCGGAGAAGCCTTTACAACACACTCTTTTCACCACTACCAGGTGCGGCAGAGAACCGTCGTCCTTTTACACAATCCACAGTGCTGGCAGAGAACCGTCGTCCTTTTACACTCTCCTAGTGTGGGCAGAGAACCCTATGGCTATTCACACTCTCCAAGTGTAGGCAGAGAACCTTTCCACTGTTCACACTCTCCAAGTGTAGGCAGAGAACCCTTCGGCTGTTCACACTTTTCAAGTGTCGGCAGAGAACCCTTCGGCTGTTCACACTCTCCAAGTGTCGGCAGAGAACCAGATCTTTTTGACTGATCTTCTCACAAGAATCTAGAAGGAAGAAGGAAAAGAGTGAATAAATCCAATTTCACAAGTAGAGACTCTTACCTTTGTAATCCAAGTGAAGCCTTCTCGTTCCAGTGGTAGGAATCCTTCTTTGAATGCTCTCTTCCACTCTCTCCTTGGCTATTCTCTCAAGAGGCACGAAGATCAAATGACAAAAAGATTGGGTGGCAGCCTAATTTGGACTATTTATATAAAAGACAAGAAAAACCGCCCAAAAACTGCAAGTTTCCAATTCTGTACGCATTGGATCGTCCTATACGATCCTGGATTGTTCTGGACGATTTTACTTAAACGATCTGAAACGACCCTATTTGAATATGTGTACGAAATGACTTCATACAGTTGATCGTCCTGTATGAACTAGGTTCATCCAGTACGAACAGTTATTACTAGGTCGGTTCTAGAAACTGCTGAAAACTGTTCTAAGTCGGTTAATCGTTTGGACGAGAATATGTTCGTCTGGACGAAAATTTTCCAGAGACCCGATCGTCCTGGACGATTATTTATTTCTTTTGTATGAAAATATTTCAGAGGACCAATTGCCACGGACGATAATTTATTTTCGTATGGACGAAAATTTTCCAGAGACCTGATCGTCCGGTACAATATTTAATTTCGTCTGGACGAAAATTTTCCAGAGGCCCGGTCGCCTCGTACGATAATAAAATTTGTCTGGACGAAAATTTTACAGAGAACCAATCGTCCGGAACGATAATTAATTTTGTCCTGGACGAATAGGACTTAGAAAAATTTTTTCGAGCAAGTTCCTATTCGTTCCATGTGCTCTATAGGAGATAATTGACGGATCGTCCAGTACAATAAAATATCGTCCCGTACGATCAGTATAAAATTTTATGATCTCCTTATGTGTGTGTGTAAGTTTTTTTTTTATTCACTCAATTACAATCACTCCCTTTCAAAATTAATTCAAAGAAAAAATGCAAACTTCAAATTAACAAAATATCTCATGTTGAATTTGATTTGAAGTTATCGTAGTCTGGAGTCTGATTTTCCTGAAATGTTAGTACACACAAGAGCAAATGCAAATCTTCTAAAATTGTTAGGAGATAACTACACATTTGAACAATAATGTTTGGAATCATCAAAACTACATAAGTTGCAAAAATATAAATCATTCAAATAGCAACTATTCTAACAATCTCCCCCTTTTTGATGATGGTAAAACAATTATTGTTTGTATGGTTTCAAGTTAAACAAATCTCCTATCTCCTAAACTCCCCCTGAATTGATAAATACATTAAAATAAGGAGGCATAAAGAACAATATTTTTGTATTTTTGTTTTTCAAAAATTTTAACACAAATAACCACAAAGTTAAAAACTTGCAAACAGAATAATCAAAACAGAAAACACAATAATTTCTCCCCCTTTTTGACAGCAATAAAAAGTGAAGAAGAAATAGACAAGAAATGTAAGTAATTATATGAAATTCATTTTTAAAATTTAATCTAAATGGTGATTGACATAGGGTATGCAATTTTAAACTAAAGATATTAGGTCAATCATAGAAATTCATAAAATTTAAGAAGTGATATAACATTGTAAGTAAGAAGAATTTATCAAAGATATGATTCAATTTAGACATTTGACTATAGAAAAAACATTACAAGAGAGATGTATAAAAATTCTATATTTCAAAGTTCAATAGAATATAAATGAACATAAGATCAATTTGAAGTAGGAGATTGAACGAATTTGGAAAGAAGAGAATTACCACATGTGGCGCTTTGCGCATCTTTTTCAAAATTTTGGGGTACATTTTTGTGCATTTTTTCTTGGTTGGGCTTATTTTGTGCCTCTTTTTCACTTTGCAAATCTTTGCGAATTCCTTTTAATTTTTGTACATTTTGTACAATGTTCAAGAGTAATTGAGACCACTTCTTTCCAAAATCTATAATCTAAAATTTCAAATATTTTTAAGTGCATAAATATCACTTGAGCATAGAAATACAAAATAAGAAAACATCTAAATTGCAATAGTAATATTAACTTTTATGTACTCTAAATGAATAGACATGAATTTAAAAGTTCTAATTACAACAAGTTATAAACAACTTATAAATTTAGAAAGACTAGATTTTTTAATATAGATAATCTCAAATTACAATCTAATTTAAGCACTATGAAGATTAAATAATACTAATGAAATTCATAAACATTAACCACATTCCAAAAACAAATCAAATTTGAAAAAAACATAACAACTTTCATTGATATTAATGAACGGATTACATAATATCTAAAAAACAAGAAGAAAATACTTTGAACTTAAAAAGAAAAACCAACATAAACACAAACACTTAACAATTAAACAGACACAATAAAAACATAAAAAAAACAAATACAACAACTCTACTGTTCTGGAGGAGGAGGAGGAATGCCGCCAAAAAGGTTGAAGTAGGAAGCCATCAACATTACATTGGTATTAATTTCATGTACCTCATTTCTAATATTACCAATGTCTTGTTGCTGCTGCGTAAGTTGAGCATCAAATTGATCAAACCTTTGATCAATGTGAGTCTCTAATCTATTAAATCTTTCAATCAGATTCTGATAATCTGATTGAGGAGCAGAAGTTTGCTCTCCTTCTTCTTCCTCCTCTTCTGAAGCACTGGTATGTGCTTTTCCTTTTTCCTCCTTGAAGAGCAATTTGAATGATGCATCATTATAGTAAACTGGCTCTTCGTATTCTTCATCAGGATGCACTATGTTGTATTTCTTTTCCAAAATATAAGTGATTAAGTATCCTAATGAAATGTTCTTCTTCCTCTTCTGATCTGCATGTCCTATTTCTGAAAGCCCATAGATATGATCTATGATAAGTTGGGCTTCGTCAATAGGATGTCCTTCCATAATTAAAAAGGTTAGAGAATAAAGGAGAGGAGTAATGTTAATCCTATCACCAGCTTTAGGAATGATTGAGGATCGAAGGATATGCTGGATGATTCGGGCATTTTTGGTCATTCCGGAGACTCTAGCAACATGATTGTCAATACCATTTTCTCTAATTACCCTATTGATATGAAACCATTTGAAGGAGGTTTCTGACATTAGGGTGTGGGCTCTATATCCTTCAGTTCTTAAGTTTAAAAATGCACCAAGGTCGTTCTTGGTGATCTCAACTTTTTGCTTAAAAACATAAGAACTAATGGTGGAGTGGTCAGAATTAAAACTCATGTTCGCTAGAAAGTAGTGGTAGGTTTGCTTATTGTAGAAGTGGACGAGAGAAAGAATGAAATGAAATTGGGTTGAGGCGAAGAGGTGCATTACCCGAAATTTTAACTTAGTTTGAATTAGAATGCGAGAGGGAGTGATTTTGGCGGATGCAAAATGAGGAAAAGATTCCTCATTCGCCTTAGAAAGAAAGTTGTCTGGGGCATTCCTATTTGGTTTCTTCACAAACACCTTTTGTCTTTTGCTTGAGGAGGCCATTGTCGATTTGAAGTAGAAAGGGATTGAAAATGAAGTTTGGAAGTGTGATTGTTAAGTTAGAAAGCCTTTATATTTAAAGAAAAACGATACGTTCATCCTGGACGAAAATATTCGTCATGGACAAAAAATCATCGTTCATCTGGACGAAATAATTTCGTACAGACGATCCAATTCGTCCAAAATGTAACGGCTTTTCGTAATCAACACAACTTACGATGCGTCCCTTCGTACAAGCTTTTTGACTTGACCGATCGTACAGACAAAAAATTTTCGTACAGACGATCAAAAAGTAATTCGTTTTAATCTCTCTTGAAAACCGTCCCCTACAATGAACCGACACATGTTCGTCTGGACGAATGAAAACTTCGTACATACGAAGTCCATATTAATAACTATCTTATCCACTCAACCGCTCCATTCAATCGTCCCGACGTTTGAGAGAAAAAAAAATATTTTCGTCCTGGACGATCGTCCGATCGTACAGACGATCTAATTAAAAACTGCTCTCAAAACGGTTAAAATTCGCGCAAACTGTTCTTTCACATATCGTTCCGTACGAAACCATCTTCGTCCCGGACGATTTCCTCCAAAAATTTTTAATTTTGATTTTTTTAAATTAAGAAAAACAAACTAAACATTCAAAAAATACAGAAAACATAAAACAAAAAAACATTGACCCAAAAACAATTCATTCAAAACTCACAAAATTTCACAAAATCAAAAAACAAAACACAACAAATATTAATGTTGCAAAGACATTTTGTTTAAGCATTCAAATCAATAATACCAAGCCTTGTTCTTAAAGTACTGAAAGTATCAAAGGCTAAAGGTTTTGTAGAAATGTCTGCAAGTTGATTTTCAGTTGAAACATGTATGAGTTCAATTTCTCCTTTGGATACATGATCCCTTATGAAATGATGCCTTATATCAATGTGTTTGGTTATAGAATGTTGAATAGGATTTTTGGAAATGCAAATAGCACTAGTATTATCACAATAAATTAGAATAGTGCCTATAGTTAATCCTAAATCAATCAACTGTTGTTTTAACCAAAGTACTTGTGCCACACAACTTTCTAATGCAATGTATTCTACTTCTGCAGTAGATAGTGCCACTGAATTTTGTTTTCTACTAGACCATGAAACTAATGAATTTCTAATGAATTGACATGTTCCAGAAGTGTTTTTCCTATCCACTATACAGCCTGCAAAGTCAGAATCTGAGTAACCAATAATTTCAAATAAAGAGCTAAACTTAGGATACCAAATCCCTAAGTTTTGAGTTCCTAGTAGATATCTTAAAATTCTTTTCACTGCAGTCAAATGTGATTCTTTTGGATCTGATTGAAATCTAGCACATAAGCAAACATTGAACATAATATCTGGTCGGCTAGCAGTCAAGTAAAGTAAAGATCCAATTATCCCTCTAAATTTCTTTTGATCAACAGATTTTCCCTTAAGGTCCTTATCCAACTGAACTGAAGAACTCATTGGTGTACTAACAGGTTTAGCATTGTCCATTTCATATTTTTTGAGGATGTCCTTAATATATTTAGTTTGACTAAGAAAAGCACATTCCTCAAGTTGCTTAATGCTAAATCCTAGAAAGTAATTTAAATCTCCCATTAGACTCATTTCAAATTCACTACTCATTGTTTTAGAAAAATCATCACAAAGATGTTTATTTGAAGATCCAAAGATGATGTCATCCACATAAATTTGAACAATAAGTATATCCTTTCCAATTTTCCTTAAAAAGAGAGTTGTATCCACACTTCCTTTTTCAAAAGATCTTTCAAGTAGGAAGGTGCTCAACCTCTCATACCAAGCCCTAGGTGCCTGTTTTAATCCATATAATGCCTTTTTTAATTTGAAAACATGATTTGGAAATTTAGAATTTTCAAAACCTGGAGGTTGTTCTACAAAAACATCTTCCTCAATTACCCCATTTAAAAAGGCACTTTTGACATCCATTTGAAACAATTTAAAACCTTTAAAACAGGCAAAGGCTAGTAAAACCCTAATTGCTTCAAGTCTAGCTACAGGGGAAAACGTTTCCTCAAAATCAATTCCTTCAATTTGATTATATTCCTTAGCTACTAATCTAGCCTTATTTCTAATGACTACTCCTGAGTCATTCATTTTATTTTTGAACACCCACTTGGTTCCAACAACACTTTGATCTTTTGGCCTTGTAGTTAGTTCCCAAACTTTATTTCTTACAAATTGATTTAACTCTTCTTGCATGGCCAATATCCAAAATTCATCAGAAAGTACTTGATCAATGTTAGTGGGTTCAATAGTTGAAATAAAGGCTGAATGATTGACTTCCTTGTTTAATCCACGCCTAGTTCTAACACCCTCACTTGGTTCACCTATAATCAATTCCTTTGGGTGGTTTTTAGAAAATCTCAAATCTCTAGGCAAAGGGTCTTCTCTTTCTAAATTTTCTTCCACATTTTCTTCCAAATTTAATCTATCAATCTTTTGGGAGTTTTCTTCAATTTTTTCTTCAACAACATTTGGCTCTTTCATGTTTCCATTTTCATCAAATACAACATGTGTGGTTTCTTCAATGACTAAAGTTCTTTTGTTGAATACTCTATAAGATTTTCCAACACTTGAATATCCAACAAAAATTCCTTCATCTGATTTTGGATCAAATTTTCCTAAGGAAGATTTTCCATTATTATGTATGAACACCTTGCAACCAAATACAAGAAAATGAGACAAATTTGGTGTTCTACCTTTTAGCAACTCATAGGGTGTTTTATTCAAATTTGATCTCACATTCACCCTATTCAGAACATAGCATGCAGTGCTAACCGCCTCAGCCCAAAAATATCTAGGAATTGAGTATTCTGCTAACATTGCTCGGGCGGCTTCTATTAATGTTATGTTCTTCCTTTCAACTACTCCATTTTGTTGAGGAGTTCTAGGTGCAGAAAAATTGTGATCAATCCCTTTTTCTTTACAGAAATTTTCAAATCTTTCATTTTCAAATTCTCCTCTATGATCACTTTGTAAAGAAATTATTTCACATCCTAGTTTTCTTTGTATCCAAGTTGAAAAATTTTTGAATTCCTCAAATGATTCACTCTTATGAAAAAAAAATTTAACCCAGGTGAATCTTGAAAAATCATCTACTATAATAAATCCATATACCTTTCCTCCTAGACTAACAGTGCTTACAGGTCCAAAAAGATCTATGTGAAGAATTTCTAAAGGTTTACTGGTCCTAAGATCTTTATTGGACTTAAAAGAGGACTTCACTTGTTTTCCTAATTGACATGCATCACATAGATGGTCCTTGGTAAAGTCTAGTTTAGGTATTCCTCTCACCAAATTCTTTTGGGTAATTCTTCTAAGATTTTTCATACTAGAATGACAAAGTCTCCTATGCCAAAGCCATGATTCATCAGAAACAGTTTTCAAACAAAAAGCAGTAGGAGATTGAATACAATTTAAATCTAGCATGTAGACATTGTTTACCCTTTTTCCATTTAAAACAATTTTCCCATTTATGCTAATTATGCAGTTAGTAGGTAAAAATTTTACATTCTAGCCCTTATCACATAGCTGACTTATGCTAAGCAAATTATATTTTAAGCCTTCAACTAATAACACATTGTCTATGAAAAAGTTTTTCAAATTTCCAATCATACCTGATCCAACCACTTTCTTTGTGGTATTATCTCCAAGTGTAATCTTGCCTCCACTCCTGGCTTCCAGCGTTATGAATTGAGCAGTATCTCCAGTCATGTGCTTTGAACATCCGCTGTCCAGGTACCATATACTCTCACGAGGTCTTGTGTGAGAGTATTCCTCTTCTTGATCTGATTGTTCAGCATTATCTACCATCAAGCAAAGGTTGGTGACTTCTTCTTCTTTTTCAGTCTCAGATGAGTCTGAAGCTGAGTCCGCCCAAAAAGCCTTTTGAAACTTCTTCTTTCCCTTCTTTACCATTGGTTTCTCCTCTACCTTCTCCTTGCTAGGAGTGGCTTTGAGTTTTGGACAATCAGTCTTTATATGACCTGGTTTCCTGCATTCATAACAAATCACTTCATTAGAAATCTTGTCATTTCTGTTATACTTACATCTATTCCATTGCTGGCGTCTCTTCTGCTTCCTCTTTAAAAAGCTTCTGAATTGTCTAGTCATCAGTGCAATATCGTCTTCATCCTCAGGTTGTGAGTGTTCACTTTTGGACTCTTCCACATTTAGTGCAATATTCTTGTCCTTTATTGGTTCACCTGCATCAATTTTTCTTTGACTTACTCCTTGATCATAAGCAATGAGTGAACCAAGAAGATTGTCAATGGAATAAATGTTTAGATCTTTAGACTCTGTAATTACAGTAATTTTAGCATCGTATGCAGTAGGTAAACAACGAAGAATCTTATTGACCATTTCAGCATTAGTTAATTCCCTACCAAGTGCATGCAAAGAGGTGACAATTTGAGTGAATCTTGTGTACATGTCTGAAATAGATTCATTAGGTTTCATGCGAAATAATTCATAGTCATGTAACAAGATATTGAGTCTTGATTGCTTAACCTCATTTGTCCCTTCATAAGTTATACAAAGTCTATCCCATATGTCCTTTCCGCTTTTACAAGTGGAAACTCGCATGTAGTCTTCAGATTTTAAAGCACAAAAGAAACTATTTAAACATTTCGCATTTAATTGTGCTAAATCACGTTCTTCAATAGTCCAATCTGCATAGGGTGTTTCTACCCTAATTCCATCAACTAATCTAGTTGGTTTTGAGTAACCTTCCTGGACTAGCATCCACATGCGATAATCAAGTGACTGTAAGAAAGTAGACATGCGTGTTTTCCAAAAATCAAAAGGAAGATTGTCAAACAGTGGAGGTCTAGTGATAGAGTAACCCTCAGGTGTGTTTCGGTTTCCAAATGTAGCCATCCACGTTAATCAAAAAGTAGTTCAAACTTATGATTTTGAAACTATGCTCTGATACCACTTATTGAGTCCAGTAATTAGGTTGTTAAGCTTAAGTAAATGTCCCATGGCTACCAAGAGGGGGGTGAATTGGTAGTTTAAAAAATTTTAAACCCTCTTAATGATTAAGTTAAACCGAAATAAAATTTTCTTTTAAAGTTTGTAGAAAAATGTTTTTCAACCACAGAGTTGTTAAAACTGAAATTTAAAGTGTGGAAACGTAAAAACAATAAAGTAAATGACCCCAGATTTATAGTGGTTCAGTCTATAACCAGACCTACATCCACTCCTTAGAGGCTCCCTCTGAGTATTGCACTAAAACCAATAGTGTCTCTCCTTTAGCACCCATAGCAAGGCGGAGAAGCCTTTGCAACACACTCTTTTCACCACTACCCGGTGCGGCAGAGAACCGTCGTCCTTTTACATAATCCACAGTGCTGGCAGAGAACCGTCGTCCTTTTACACTCTCCTAGTGTGGGCAGAGAACCCTATGGCTATTCACACTCTCCAAGTGTAGGCAGAGAACCTTTCCACTGTTCACACTCTCCAAGTGTAGGCAGAGAACCCTTCGGCTGTTCACACTCTCCAAGTGTCGGCAGAGAACCCTTCGGTTGTTCACACTCTCCAAGTGTCGGCAGAGAACCAGATCTCCTTGACTGATCTTCTCACAAGAATCTAGAAGGAAGAAGGAAAAGAGTGATGAAATCCAATTTCACAAGTAGTGACTCTTACCTTTGTAATCCAAGTGGTAGGAATCCTCCTTTGAATGCTCTCTTCCACTCTCTCCTTGGCTATTCTCTCAAGAGGCATGAAGATCAAATGACAAAAAGATTGGGTGGCAGTCTAATTTGGACTATTTATATAAAAGACAAGAAAAACCGCCCAAAAACTACAAGTTTCCAATTCTGTACGCATTGGATCGTCCTGTATGATCCTGGATCGTTCTGGACGATTTTACTTAAACGATCTGAAACGACCCAATTTGAATATGTGTACGAAATGACTTCGTACAGATGATCGTCCTGTACGAACTAGGTTCGTCCAGTACGAATAGTTATTACTAGGTCGGTTCTAGAAACTGCTGAAAACTGTTCTAAGTCGGTTAATCGTTTGGACGAGAATATGTTCGTCTGGACGAAAATTTTCCAGAGACCCGATCGTCCTGGACGATTATTTATTTCGTCTGTACGAAAATATTTCAGAGGACCAATCGCCATGGACGATAATTTATTTTCGTATGGACGAAAATTTTCCAGAGACCTGATCGTCCGGTACGATATTTAATTTCGTATGGACGAAAATTTTCCAGAGGCCCGGTCGCCTCGTACGATAATAAAATTCGTTTGGACGAAAATTTTACAGAGAACCAATCGTCCGGGACGATAATTAATTTCGTCCTGGTCGAATAGGACTTAGAAAAATTTTTTCGAGCAAGTTCCTATTCGTTCCATGTGCTCTATAGGAGATAACTAACGGATCGTCCAGTACGATAAAATATCGTCCCGTACGATCAGTATAAAATTTTATGATCTCCTTATGTGTGTGTGTAAGTTTTTTTTTTTTTTAATCACTCAATTACAATCACTCCCTTTCAAAATTAATTCAAAGAAAAAAATGCAAACTTCAAATTAACAAAATATCTCATGTTGAATTTGATTTGAAGTTATCGTAGTCTGGAGTCTGATTTTCCTGAAATGTTAGTACACACAAGAGCAAATGCAAATCTTCTAAAATTGTTAGGAGATAACTACACATTTGAACAATAATGTTTGGAATCATCAAAACTACATAAGTTGCAAAAATATAAATCATTCAAATAGCAACTATTCTAACAAATAAGTTACACAGTCTAGTACCCATCCAAACACACAACCTTTTTGCACACACTTTAAATAGTTTACTAGGACAGCTGACTCTAGATCTAGGCTAGACTAGTGTTTACTTTTTACTTCTATGTGCCAAGATTTTTGTAATTTGCCTAGTATACTGCTTGAAAAATGTGATTGTTATGATTGATGTGTTTATTTAATTATATAATATGTCAATTGATGTGATGGGCTTTATATTACCCTTAGGTTAGGAATAATCTAGTTCCTTACTAAGTTTTTTATAGGTAGCCACACTTATAGAGGGCTAAAGTAAAGGGGGCAAATTAAAGATTTAAATTAACAGAGTTTTCTACAAGTGCTAATTCCTAAAGCCCCCTTAAAACTTCAAAGAGCATGGCCAAGTGTGGCTAGGAATTTCATTTTAATGCATATATATATATATATATATATATATATATATATATATATATATATATATATATATATATATATATATATATATATATATATATATATATATATATATAATTTGATTAATCAATTGAGTGATTTACTTTATTTTCATAGAAGATTACATGCTTTTCCTAAATTTTTATCTTGCATTCTACTTTTATTTTAGCCTGGATACATAAAGGCTCATAAGGGTATGAATAAAAACTATTTCTTCTCAAAATCTAAATAAAAATTTTTAGGCTAACATACCAATTATAATTATCTACGAAGTAAGCTCGGGACCATCAAGTGTCTGCATAAAATCATATTTTTATCTTTTCTTACTTGTTAGGCACCTCCACACCTACTGTTCTGCAAGCCACATGAATTATTAGGGTGTAGTCCTATCAAGGGAATGTTGTGTAATCTTTAGGATAACATATTTTTATGAGTGATTTTAAAATTGTTTCATATTAATTTTAGGTACTCATCGAGTCAATTAGCATGGATTGCTTTAAAAAAATAATTAAAAAGTTAATAAAACTTTTATTGCATTCTCTTAAGCATAATCACCCTACATAAGTCAAGGGGCCACATAGGAACCTCCCTCGATGTTGGCCCCAACTCCTTAAAACTTTAATTAACAATGTCCGTACCACTCTTTCATAAAAGGACTAGACTTATGAATTTTAAATCACCTAGGTGGTTAGCTAGTTCCCCATTATAGCATGGGTATGTCCTAATTTTACACTACATTAGCTAGGTTTGTGCAACTATCATTTATTACCCAATTTAGATTTAGGATCTAGGTCAGATTTAAAGTCAAAAGAACTTAGAATTTGAGAAAACAATCCCAAATTTTTAATAAAACGATCAACTCAAACTTAAGCTTTTGTCAATCTAAAACTTAAAGCCTAATAAGTAGAATAGGTTAGGGTACTTCTGAATTAGTTTCAAAATCTCAAAGTGCTTTCTACCCTTCATCCTTTAATCCTCAAAATAAGTCCTCAAATTTGATCCAATCCCAATTGGAATTTTAAACTTATCTCTTTCTATATCACTCCTAAAAAAACACTAAATAGAATTTTTGTCATTATTCTAATCAAGAGTATTCATAAGAAATTCTACCTCCCTACAATGTAATTAACTACAAGGTCTTACACAAGTAGGAAAATTTGAACCCACATACACCATTCAAAAATTTATTTTCAAAACCTAATTAATCTTTTTTTTTTTGGGAAAAATAAAATAAGTTACGTTCAAATTATCATATTCGTATGATCAATGATAAGTGATATCTTCTTCTTTCAGGGAGATGTATAATTTACTATAGTGATTTTGAATATGAAAATAATGATGATTCATCTAGGTTATAATAATTAAATATAAATAGAATGACATTTTTACCTTTTAGGGTCATATGTAGTTCTTCCTTAGATTTTACTATTATAAATAAGATGAAATTTTTAGTTTCATTGTTTGAACATATTAGGGAATGATATCTTTGCCTCATGGGGCAATATATCATTCATAATAATATGCTCAACTTTAAGGCTAAATTTTTAAAATCCCTTTTTCAAACACCCAACAAAAATGGCACGACGAATGGGATGAATTTTTTCTCTCCATCTTAAATAATGACTTAAATTTTGTTGCATCGATAGTTTTGATTATCTTTCTTCCGTTGGTCCCTCTACCCATTTTTTCGTGGGTTAGCTCAGCCTACATCAAAAATACATGTAAAAAAGGAGGTGGGAAACCTCTACCTGAATTAGGCTTTGACATTTTTGCCCTGAAATTATTTGGTGGAGCGAAAGAGTCAAGCCAAACCTTTAGGACCTTCATATAAATTTTATAGACTTGCATGAATGAGTCTAACTCAATATGCTAAGTTTTAAAATTTGAAGGAGGTTGGTTCAATTCCAATCTTAAGTTTAAGATTTATTCTCAATTCTTGAGCTAAAATCTGGCTTTGACATTTTACCCCTGAGTTACTTGTTAGGATGAAAGGGTTAAGCCAAATTTTTGAAATTTTTTATACCAATTTTGTAAAACTTAAGTTGAGTGAAATTCAACATTTTAAGTTTCAAAGTTTGAAGAAAATTCCTCAATTTCAAAACTCTAGTTTCTTTATAAAATTCTTCAAATCAATTTTGATTATCCTTGTTATATGTTATGCTATAACATTCTCTTATAGCCTAACATATATAATGAAAATTTAAATCTTTCTAAGTCATTGGTGATCTTTCCATCTAATCATCTTGTGTTGGGTTATAGTTTCCTATAACCTGACATATGAGATAAGATATAAGATCTGTGATGTTGTTCCAATTTAAATTCCAAGTAACTAATTTAAACTTTCTCTTTTCAATTTTAGAAAATTCACTATGTTATAATGCCTAGTAAACTAATCTTCTCAATTGACAAAGTCCTACATGTGAAAGAACTTATTTGTAACAATACCATTAAGTTCAGTATGGGTTTCAATCCCATTAAGTTTTTTGTCAACTGGAATGTGATAAGTGATGTTACTACTGATTCAGACTCCCATTTAGAAAATGACATTATACTGCCTAAGGAGAGCATATAACCCGTAGTTTGTTCTCTCAATTAGATCATAAGGTGCAACTTCACTGTGCTAAAGTCTTACCCTCTTGGCTTTCCTCAAGAAAAGGTTGTTTGATTGAAAAGAGTGTAATTGACAAGGTTAATTTTTTTTTTGAGAAAAATTAATTGTTAAAATTTTAGTTTTATAATTGCATGGATCATCATGAATAATATATCATCTTAATAGGTGAATATAAAATTTCTTAATGGGTTCAAATTACAAAACTTTAAATTCATGCTGATTATCATAGTCAAACTTAGGAAAGAATCACATATGTTAATCTGGAGGGTCAAAATTAAATTTGATCGAATGTTTGACTATGTCAATCTAGATAAAGGGATCATTAATTTCATAATCAAAATTATAATAGTAATTAATATATCTTTTTAAGAAAAGAAGATATCAATCACTATCGATTGTTTGAAAATGACGATAATGTTTTGGGTTTGATTTTCCCAAAGAAAATTAATTGATGTTTTAAAAAGGTTGATTTCTGGTAAAATTTGATATGGGTTTTTAAATATCATGTGATTGCAAGCTGTTGTAGTTAATTACAATGTAGGAAATCAAAATTTCCTGTGAATACTATTGATTAAAATAGCGATAGAAATTTTATTTTTGAGATTTCAAAGCTTGATGTCAAAGAAGGTAAGGGATTGAAATTTTCAAATGGGATTGGATCAAAGCTCAGCACTTATTTTTGAAATCAAAGGAAGAAGGGTAGGAGGCACCTAGGATTCTGAAATAATTCAGAAGTGCCTCAGTCTATCCTAAATGTTGGGCTTAAATTTGAATTGAATGGGATTTATGTTTAAGCTATTAATTTTATTAGAAAATTGGGATTAGATTCTTAGAAGGTTGAGGTTTTATAGATTGAGCCTGCCTTAGAATCTAATTCTAAATTAGGTACTAAAAATCTGTAACCAAAACCTAGCTAATGTAATGCAGGATCTGGACTTACCCCTACTTGTATTGGGGAGCCAACAAAACCACCTAGGCGATTCAAAATCATGTAGCCGATCTATTATTAAAGAGCGGGTAAGAACATTATTTTAAGTTAAGTCTAAGAAATTGGGGATGACATCTGGAGCAAATCCTAATTTGGCGCCTTAATTTATATTGGGTGATATGAAACTTGAAATAAAATGTAATTAAGTTTTAGACTTATTTAAACTTATTTCTTATATAATGCATGGAAATTGACTCAATAAATTCTTAAAATTTGGATGAAGTAATTTAAAAAAAGGTTTAAAAATAGATTTTATCCTAGAGATTACACAAAATCCCTTTGATAGATTTGCACCCTCATAGGCCAGGTGGTATGCCAAAACCCGCAGGAGGGGCAATGCCTAACAAAGGAAAAAAGGTGCAACAAAATTCTATACGAATTCATGGTGTTCCCGAGCTTACTTCATAAAAGCATTAGAATTTCTATGCAAGCTTGAAATTTTTTAAATTTAAGTGAAGTAGAAAAGTTATAATTATCCCTCATGAGCCTTTGATCGGGTTCCTGGCTAAATCAAAATTGACATACAAGATCACCAAAAAACTACTAAAAGCATGCATTCCTGTATCATAATCAACACATAAATTATTAATCAAATTAATTAAATTATTATTCAATTCATGTCGCAAGTTTTACTTAATATTTCAAGCCAAAATGGAATGAAAGTAAATTTTTTTTGGTACCATTGATACCAAGCATATATTTCTAATCCCAAGACTCAAGTGACTTTGAGAATGAGTCTTCTCATTCTTCACTTCTTCATTCTTCTATGGGCTTCTTGGATCGTCAGGTCAACATATCAAACTGAAAAGAACCTCCCCCTCGAAAGCGGTGCTATCTTTTATGTTTGGATTTTTTAAAGTCATCATAATTTGGATCTCAAAATGGAGAGGAACTCTCCCCTAAGGGATGTACATTCCTTTTTAGATTCTAAATTGGATGCTATCCCATTTAAAATTATCACTTTTAAATTACAACACTTGACTTGAATTTCATACATTGAATATTCAAAAATTAAAAGATTATAGATCACCTGTAAGGCTATCCTAAGTAGTTTGAATTTATATAATCCAAAGCAATTATATATCAAAATTAAATGCTCAAATTTATAGCCATACTTGGCCATGTTTCTTTAATTTAAAAGGGGGACTAAGCGTAACACATACTTGTAGTAATTTAATATTTATGATTTTGCCCCCTTTTATTTCAAATGCATTGTATGAGCATGAACACCTGCATAATATTGAATAAGTATAAATCATCCCAAATATAAGGATAATAACTATAGAATCAAATCAAAACATAGATTATAGAAATTAAATAAATAAATAATTAATCTAAACTAGCAACCATCATGTAGTGAAAAGCACAAAAAATTAAACATATAGTAGAAAATTAAACACTGACCTAGCCTAAGAATAGAGTTGGTTGTCCTAGGAAACCATGAAAAGTGTGTGAGGTAGGTTGTGCGAGTTGGATATATCCTATATAGGGCAATTTGTTAGAGTTATTTGATGTTCTGGTTTATTGAAAGGCTTTAGAGAATATTTAATTAAAGTTTAAATATTAAAGGCTTAAGATTAATGTTATGATGTATTTTAAATGTTGTGTGAATATTACCTATGCTAAACAAGGGCCATGAAGTTTATATCACCTTCATTAGGGCTAAGTTAATAGCCTCTTAGGCTCGGGCTATATAATATTAATAGGTATAGTTAAGTGAATTAAATTGATTAAGGTTTGAAGGTTGATGGTTTTTTATTAAAATTTATTGATTATTTATTTTAAGGTTAGATCAATGTTTTTTTTTTTAAATTTAGATGTTTTTTTTTGAATTTTTGAAAATTTTGGATTATTTTCATCATTTAAATTGAGGGGATAAATTTTGACTTTTTGATTAAGCTTAATTTCTAGAAAATCAGTATTTTTTATTAAATATTAGACCTTAATATGATCAATTAGACTATAAGTTTGCTAGATTTGGATTTTCTATATTTAGTTATGTATTTTTGAAGTTTTGAATTTATTTTGACTTAAGTTTGACCAAACAATTGACTTTTTTGACTATGACTAATATTTGAAGATTTGATATTTTTAATAAATATTACATTTTATTTTAAATTAAATGCCTTAGAATTTGATCATTTTGGAGTTTTTTAGAATTAGTTATTATTTTCAAAGTTTGAGTATTTATTTGAAATATTAAATTGATTTAATTAATGAGTTTTAATGATTTAAATCCAAATGAAGTCAAAAGTTCTTGAAATAACCTCCAACGGTTAGAAATGACCTAAGAAGGGATTCTAAAGTGTTTGAATTTTTTTTGGAATTTATTTTTTTTGTCAATTAAACTAATTAAATATTAATTTTAACAAAAAATAAATTAAAATTAAATTGTGTCAAATTAAAGGGTTTTTATTTTTCTTGAGTTAAGGACTTAATTATGGTGAGTTATATGCAATATATATAATTTTTAGATTTAAATTTGATTTATTAGAATATGAAAAAGTTTTAAGGTTTAAAAAATAATTAACTTTGATTTAATTAATTAAGTGGTTTAATAATTTTAAAAAATTATGAAAATTTTCTCTAAAGCGGAGAATGTCACTATGGTGTGTAGGATTGAATAAATGTTCCACTAATCCTTGGTAACATATGCATGCATATATAATCACAATCAAGTCCTTAAAATTAGGAGAGCGTAGGCTAAGTGCATGTGTGTACATCATATACATGCAATATATTCAATTAATTGAGAGATTAATCAATGACTAAATAGATAAATAATTATTAATTGATGAATCATCACTCCCCATAAAATCTATTCAATCTCAACCTACGTTTAAAATCTTAAGACCACACTCAAGGGACTTAAAATTAATAGTATATAGTTTTAAAATAAAGTATATAATAATAATAATAATAATAATAATAATAATAATAATAATAATAATAATAATAATAATAATAATAATATAATCTTTTGAAATTTTGAATTTTAAAGTAATAATAGAATATAATCAAAAATAATTTTTGAAAGATAAAAAAAATGAAAGATAATTAAAAATATAGATTTTTAAAATTTTAAATAATATTGAATGATATTAAATTAAATATTTATTAAATATTAAATATTCAAATATTTAAAACTATTTAAAATATATAAAAATTTTAATTTCAATTTTTTTTTTAAATTAAAGTAATTAAAATTCTTAAAATTTTAAGATATTATGCATATTTCTTTTCATTTAAAATGAACTTCTTTTTAAATTTTGAAGTTTTATGTTAATTAAAGTATTTAAATAAATTTAAAATTAATAAATATTTAAATTAATTCTAAAAATTAAATTTAATTAATTTATGAAATTTTAAATTTAAAAAATTTTTAATTTTTAAAATTATTTTAATTTAATTTTAATTTAATATTTATTAAATATTTAAATATTTGAAATTTATTTAATGTATTTAAATTAAATTAAATTTAAAAATATCTTAAATTTTAATTAACTTGATATAAAGTATTAGTTTTAATTTCTTTTGATTTAATTTAATTTTTATTGTTAAATACTTAAAATTTAATATATTTAATCCATTTACAAATAATCAATATTTAAAAATACCTTGAAAATAATATTAAAATCATTTTGATAAGTTTTTTGAATTTGAATTGATTTAAAATTAAGAAATATCTTAAAAATATTTGATTTTAAACTTAATTAAATATTTATTTGATTTTTAAGTATTTAATAATTAATAATTATTAAAACATATTTGATATTTTGAAATAACTTTTAATTTCAAATTAAGATGTTTTGAATTTTAAAGGCCTTAGTGTAAAGTGTTATTATTATTTTTATTTAAATTTGAATTTTCAATCATCTTTAGAATATTTTAGCAAGTAAATATATAAACTTAATATAATTAACCCTAACTAATATTAAATATTATTTTTAAATTAAAATAAATTAATATAAGTTTTAAAACATTTTAATAAAAATTAGAAAACATTTTAAAGTATATTGATTAATGTTTTGAAAATATCTTAATTATTTTGAATTAATTATTAATTAAAATATTAAATATTTAATGTTTAAAGTAATTTGTAAAATATATTTGATATTTTAAGTTAATTTTCATTTTAAATTAAATGGTTTAAAGTTTTGTGAATTTTGATATAAAATATATATTTTTATGAAAAATATTTAATTTTATATAATTTTTAGAATTTTTCTATCTTTAAAACTAATTTTAAATTAATTGTACCCTCTCATGGTGCCGATAATGGTGGGGGACACATGACGGAGATTGATTTGATGGATTCAACTATGCCGCTGATATTGATTGCCTAATTGATATCGCATAACATGATATCACTTATCCACGTTAGTCTTTGATGTGAGCTATCTGATTATTCGTTGCCTGGAATTAATGGCTTAAATCGAGCCGAACAAATAGGATAATGATGAGATTGATCATGCGGTCGAACCAAATTGCGGAGGGGCTAGATCATGACCATTGATCATAAGATCAATGGTCCTGATCTCACACAGTTGTTGAACTATGTAAACTAAATCCTTGGGAGGAAAAATGGCTCGTTCTTGACATCTACTCAATGGATTCTGATGAAATTTTAAACTTAGATTAGATAAGTGAACAGAAATCCTAAGAATTGAATTTGATGGTCTAATAAGCAGTTAAGGAAAATCTAATTTAAAATAAGTGTTATGACCTGGGGCCTAAGTTATACCTCAATTTAATCAATGATTTAATGAGTTCAAAGCGCAATTGAGGTTGTAGACTATACACACTTATTTCCTTAGTTGAAAGTACATTCTGAAATGCCTTAGATCAACTAGATGGAGCTTTAAACATAGCTAAGCTTGCGTTTGTCAGGAATAGACTGTCGGTGGGCTTTGGCTGACTAGATAAAGCTGGAAGAGAATGAAGGGATATCATAAAGCTTGAATTAATTGAGAGCTTAACTGGGAGGGCTTGAGGTAGTGAGAGATGATTAAGGTTAGAATCATAGCTCAAATGGGGGTATTGCCCCTATTTTGCCTTCTCCAGGCCAAAGGGACGACTAGGATTCACTGGGGGAGCTCCTACATGATTACCACCTACCTTGGGGGTTATCAGAAAGCGGTGGGAGAGGACAACCCAAGGACAATTCACATGGAAAGTGATTTGTCCTTTTGAGAGCTTTTGGGACCACCACTCTTAGCTTAGGCATAACCCAAAAGTTAAGGCATGCTTAAGAAGTATATTGAAGATAATTAGGACTACTGGAAGTGCTTAAGATGAAGTGGATTAGCTTAAGTAAAGGAATTTGATCATTTAAAGCCATTTGGAGGCTTTATTGTCAGGGTTGACTAGTCAACTAGCCTATATGGGAAATTGGGGAGTATTAAATACTAGTTTGAGTGGTTTGAAGGATTCCAATGCTATAGTGTTGAAGTCTAAATAAAAATATTAAAGTTTGAGGTAGTTTGACCAAAACTTAATAGGTTGACTTGGTCAAACTAAATAGAGCTTAACTCAAGGTTGGTTTAGAAACATTCAAGGAATCAAATAGGATAGATTGAAAGCTTGATAAAGATTTGAGTAAATGCTTATGATGGTTTTGATATAAACACACAAGTTTGAACAAAATTAAAATGTTGACTTGGCAACTTTACTTTGATTTGGTTAGCTAAAGGTTAAGATATGTTCAAACTATGATTATGAATTGATCTGAAGTTTGTGAGGGGTTGGATAGGTTAAATGGGCCATAATAACCCATTTAAATCCTTAAGGCGCACTTGGGTCAACATGAGTTGACTTGGTCAACCAAGTTGAATCAGGACCAAGGTTTGGTCTCAATGGGCTTGAAATGATATTTTGAGTATGTGAGAAGTGGCCAAGGTCTAGAGAGGTTGATTTAGCCAAATTGACTGCTTAAACCCTTAAGGGCCTATTTGGTTAACCTAGCTTGCCTTTATCAACTAGGTTGAACCAAGACCTGGGTCTGGGTCCAATAGATTTTGTTTGATGTTTGAAATTGAATGGAAGTATTTCCATCCAATTTAAAGTTCATTTGGTTTGAAATGACTATTCAAAACCTTAAGGGGTATTTTTATCATTTTGGGTTGAGTTGGTCAACCAGGCTTGACCAGGATTAGGGCTTGAGTCCATTGCACTCTTAAAGATGATTAGAATGCATTGGAAGAGTTTTTAGGATTTGATTTGAAAATTCTATGTTTGAGTTTAGGGAAAATTTCAAAATTACCCTTAAGGGGAATTTTTGTTATTTTGACCCATGGTCAACTGGGGTCAAGTCAAAGTGAGTCCACCAAAGTACAGTATACTTCTCAACATTACATACTTATGGAAGTTATTATAGCCTTTGATGAAATCTCTAAGGTAAAAATCCCTTGGGTGGAAGGCCTAGTGACATAGGCCGTAAATATTTAAAAGTTTTACACTATGTGGAAATCAATTCAGTTTATAAGGTTAAAGGTCTTAGAATGAGCTAAAATTTGGAGGGTAGACCTTAGGGGCATGCTTAATCAATATGCAATTGATAGATCATGAATTAAGGGTCATTTTATTGGGGTTTGAATCACTGAAAATGTCTTTCAAGACAGGGCCTTTAAACCTTTGATTTTGGTTTGGATTTGAACTGGATCTTGAATTTGATTGATAAGATTTGAATTATTTGAACCAATAATAATCATTAGAATGATTATAATTGATTGAATATTATTAAAGTTAGATTTAAAAGTTGTTTGAAAGCAAGATTGAGGTCTAAGCTAGAGTCTAAATAAGCTTAAGGCTTTAATTAACTTGAGGTTTGGGTTAGTTTGAGTTTTGGATTGATTGGAGGTCTAGAAAGATCTAGGGTTTGGATAAATCCTTAGGCTTGGATTGTTCTTTCATATGGATAGATCATAGGGTCTGGATTAGGCATAATAACGTCTCACAAAAGTGAGGTCAACAAAGGCAAGCAAGTTGTCTCTAATGATCTGATTCCAAATCCTCCTTCCTTCAAATCCATCAGGTTCTACGTTTGATGTTCCTATGGTTGACTATAACGTCTTAGCTCATTTTAGGATTTTTCATGCTAAGTGGAGCATTTATGACACCCTTATCCTCTTAAAGGAGATAAGGGTTAATAAAAGTACTTCTTGACCAAGATATTTTCTTAGCTCAGCTAGTTTTGACATCTTAAGATGAAGCCCTCTACTTTAAGGAAACCTAAGGAGCAACTTTCTCTATTGAAGACTTACTTTTGGGTACAACTGATCATAATCACCCACTTTACATTATTTCAAATATGAGAAACTTCAAGTTATAAAGAGTTTTGGTTGATCCTAGTGGATCAGTTAATGTGATGAATGTAAAGACTCTCACATATCTTAAAGCTGATACACACACTGTCAAGCTGGTGTTGCACGGGTTCAATGAAAAAGGCAAGAAGACTTTGGGTTTGATCATCCTAATTTTAGAGATTGGTGAGTAGAAGAACGAAGAAAAATTTCATATAATTGATTCAATGATGTCCTTCAATGTACTCTTAGGTAGGATTTGGATCCATGAATATAGAATGATTTCATCTACCCTACACAAATACGTCAAGTACCAATGAGATGTCATTGAATATATAATTAAGGATGATTTGTAACCATTCTCTATTCAAGAGATCAGGATATTTGAGGATGCTGCATACTACAACATCTTCTCATTCTAAAATTGAGATCAAGATTGTGGAGGAAATAAGTGCGCAAAGATCCAATCAAAATCAAGAATCAAAAGGAGAAAAAGAGAAAAGTAAAATAAAAATAAAAAATAAGAATCAAATATTGAAGATGATCCCAAGATTTTGGTCCTTAGGCCTCCAAACATGTTACCTCAAAGAGGTAGGAGGATGGCCCAAAGAGTATGTGGTTGAGGCCATATTTCATTTGAAAGTTGAATAGCCCAATCTACATTAATCCAAAATCAAGCTCTGATAAATAACTAGAAAAATGTGGTGCTACAATTCCTTTTGATTACCACAAAATTAATCCTCTTCCAAAATTTGGTCTCACTTTAGAATAGGATACTGACCCATAGGTTGATGCTCCAAAAGTTCAAACCAATGAGCCTGAATTAACAATGTATAAAAAGCTCAGTTAGAGAATTGAAGCCTTAATCTTAACCCCACTATCTATAGGTAGGGTTATAGTGTTAGAGGTTAAGGAAGCCCCTAACCTAGATAGTGAAGGAAAGTCTAGAAGTTTTATCTTGACTCCTCCTCCATAGGGAAAGAAGAGGATGTAATCCTTGAGGAGGTAGATTTAAATGAATTAATGGAATTACCTTTTGGCTACTTTCCTGTTGGTGTTAAAAGTCTTATCTCTAATGGTCTTGCACCATGTCAAAAGACTAAGGGTCAAGCTCGATACCATGAATGCCTCTTATATATAAAAAACCAGAAAAATTTTGATGAGTGATATTGGCTTTGGTACTGTAAATTCATTTAATGATGGTGAATATTATCTTGTGATATCTGATCATCTTCAATCTAAGAATGTCCCTATGAAAGTTATCGATTCCCATCACAGATTTTGTTTGAAGACTTTAGATGAAACTGATGAACTTCAAGTTTGAGATATATCCCCAGAATTTGAAGAAGGGATTAAATCGATAGTTAATGAATTGAAAGAGATTAACCTTTGAATAGAAGATGACCCTCACCCCACCTTCATAAGTTTGTTGTTGAGTGAGGATGAGTTTAAGGATCTGATTAAGCATCTTTTTAAGTTTAGGGACTGCTTCGCCTGATTATATGATGAAATGCCAGACTTGTCTACTGACGTAGCAGTCCATAAACTTGGTGTTCAGCACGATGCCATTCTTGTAAAACAAGCTTCTTAATGCTTGCACTTAGAGATTCAGTAGCAAATTATTTTTGAAGTTAAGAAATTAGTTGAGGCTAAATTTATTCAAGAGGAACAATATCCCTCTTGGTTAGCCATTGTCGTGCAAATTTAGAAGAATAATGGTTAAATTTGAATTTACAGTATAAGATGAGAGAAACACTGCATTCAAAACTCCTATAAGAATCTTCTATTATAAGGTGATACCATTTGGCCTTAAAAATACTGGTGCAACCTGCCAGTAGAACATGATTCAAATCTTTGACAAATTAATCTATAACCAAGATGAGTGCTACAATAATGATTTGGTTTTCAAGAACAAAATAGAAGAGGTTCACCCATATAACTTAAGAGTCATTTTTTAGTGGTTGCGGCACTATGACCTAAAAATGAATCCCTTAAAGTGTGCTTTTGATATCACCTTAGGAAAATTTCTTGGTTTCATAGTGAGGCACTGTGGAATAAACATTATCCTATCAAAATTGAGACCATCTTAAATATGCTGCTTCCTAAGAGCCTTACTAACCTAAGATCTCTCCATGGTAGACTGGCGTATATAAGGAGGTTCATATTTAATCTTTCAAGAAGATATCAACCCATCTCTATCCTAGGCAAAAAGTATACTAAATTTATATGGGATAAAAAAATAAAAATAATTAAAAAAATGTTCATATGGGATGAGAAATGTCAAAATGCTTTTGAAGGCATCTAAGGGTATCTTACTAATTAGCTAGTCTTGATAGCTCTTGTTCAGGGGGAAACCTCTTATTCTGTACACCACTACCCTCGATGAGTCACTTGGCACCCTACAAAGTCAAGTCAATGATGAGGGGAAAGAGAATGCTCTCTATTACCTGAGGCAAAGCCTCCTCCCTTTGAAAATTTGGTATCCTTTGACTGAGAAGCATTATATTGCATTAGTTTTTGCAGCCCAAAAACTAAGACATTACATGCTCTCTTATTAAGTGAGTTGATATTCAGAGTCAATACCTTGCAATATCTTATAACCCGACCAACTTTTTTAGGACTTAGGCATGTTGGCCTATGATATTACTTCAATTTGAGATCACGTTTATTCCCTTGCGTATTGTGAAAGGACACGCCATTTATATCTACCTTATAGCACATCTACTATCATCAGATTCTCCTTTAAATGATGATTTACCTGATAAACAAATCATGAGGTTAAACGAATTCGTTGGTCATGTCTGGGAATTGTATTTTGATAGTGTGACATCCTCTCAATGGGGAAAAACCCAATGAACAAAAAAGCCATAATTGGCACGATTTTTATAGCACTAAAGAAGGGAATGATGCACTCTTCCTACCACTTAATAGAGCCCTGCACAAACAACTAGGTTGAGTATGAAGCTCTGATAATTGGCTTGGAACTTGTAATCCTGATGGAGATTAAAATATTAAAATGTTTGGTGATTCTCAACTGGTAATCAACTATAGTATAAGTACTTATAAGGTTTTGAATCCTAAACTCCTCAAATAGCACTTGTACACCAGTCACCTACTCGAGCCGATTGCTGTCATAACTTTATAGAAAATTTTCCGTGGAAGCATGTGATAGATTCCTTAGCAAAATTTGCAAAGGAATTCATGTGCCCAGAAGAAGAATCCATTCCTATCGAGATCTAAGGTCAATAAGTCCTATCTCTCATAGATTTAGAGCACATCAATAGATAGTCTTACCAAGTCCTTTCTACCTCTTTAACAACAGATAAAGAGGGCGATTACAAATAATTATTAATTGACTACCTTTAACAAGGCAAACTTCCTCCAGATAAGTCTCTTGCGAATCAAATCAAAAAGCATGCCCTCTCGTATATACTTGTGAATAATACATTATACTGTCAAACATTTGATCAAATGTGGCTAAATTATTTAGATAAATGAGAGGCTCTGAAGAGCATAAATGAGATATATTCCAAACTGTGTTGTTCTCATCAATCGGGTCCTAAGATGAAGTTGAAAATCAAACGAATTGGATACTCCTGGCCCATGATGATTGATGATTACATTAATGTTGCAAAATATTGTCTTGAATGCCAAGTATATGGTGTGGTCTTATGTCAATTTTCTAATATGTTGCATTCCATGATAGCTTCATGGCGCACCCTAGTTTTACCTTCTACCTTTCTTTCCCTCTAGGTTAGGTGCTTCCTTTTCTTAGGATTAGAATCACTAGTAGTGAATAATGCCCTTCTAACACCATCTTAGTTCTACCTTTTACCTATCTTTTTCTTTAGGCTAGGTGATGCCTTTCCTTAGGATTAAAATCACTAGTGGTAGATAATTCCATTTATGACACCACCCCAATTCTACCTCCTATTGTTCCTCTCCTTTAGGTTAGCTGTTGCCTTCCCTTAGGTTTGGAATTAGTAGTGTTAGAGAATGCCCTTTATGACACTACCCTAGTATCAACTCAACCTTGATTCCTCAAGGATAGGCCCTACCTTCTTTAGAATCAAAATTCTAAATTCCACCTTTCCATTAAGTCAATGCCAATATTTGTAGTAGAACTTTATTATACTACATATCTTTGAAAGTTTGTTAGGGATGTTAAGCCCTTATGAACTACTCTCAAGGCTAACCAAGAGGGGGGGGGGGGGGGGGGGGGGGGGTGAATTGGTATTTAAAAAATTTTCCAAATAAAATCACAAACACAACCAAACAATCACCACAGAAATTAAAGTACTGAAATTAAATGTAGAAAAATAATAAGAAAGATAACTTGACCTACGTCCACTCCCCAGAGCCTCTCCTTCGGGTATTGCACTAAACTCAGTGTCTCTCCTTTTGCCCCCACAGTAAGGTGGACAAGCCCATACAAAAACTCCTTTCCATTGACACCGATGAAGGAGAGAACCCAACTCCTTTTGTTTCCTCCTAAAGCAGGCAGAGAACCCAACTCCTTTTGCTTCCTCCTGAAGTAGGAAGAGAACCTTGATCAGTTGCTGAAGTAGACCTTTCTTGAACCTCTAAAGAACCAGGGATGATGACCAGAGAGGATGAATTGGATCCTTACTTAGAGAAACCTTTGTGAAATTATTTATAAACTCCCCCTCATAAGTTCCTCTCTCTCTCTCTCTCTCTCTCTCTCTCTCTCTCTCTCCCTTGCTCTCCCTCTCCTCTTAGCTCTCTCAGGCCAGGACAGCAACAAAAGATCCCCTCTTGAGAAAATAAGAGATCATTTAAACAAGGGCTTCAAATTTGTCCTAATTTTCCACTGGTTATCAAATATCATCCAGGACGATCGACCGATCATCGTGTATTATTAGTTCAAAATTAGCTTAATTAACAAGGATGATTTGGGAGAGTATGGATGAATAGGAGGTTCCTTTGTTCAGATCGTGCAGGATGATAGTATATTATCTTATATGATTAGTTCAATTCATTGAATATCATCTTGACCATCATGCTGGATGGATGTTTGGATGATGAAAAAATAACTTGATCTTCCTAGATGATCTCATGATTGTTTGGGCCGATTAGCACAAAACGTCATATATCATCCAGAACATCGCCCTGGATGGATATTTGGATGATAAAAAATAACTTTATTGTCCAGGCTGATCTCATGATCGTCTAGGATGATTAGTTCAAAACATCACATATAATCTAGAACATGGCCTTAAATAGAATCAGACCGATTTTTAATCGTCTAGGAAGAGCTAAGGTTTATTTAACTGATTGTCTTAGATGATCCTGCGATCGTCTAGGATGATATGATCGAGCAATGAAACCTTAATTGCTTTCATTAATTACCAAACTAATTTAGGCATATCTGTAGTGTATCATCTAGGATAATATCCTGGATGATGTCCAAAAATAAAATATGCCTAAAAGGTTATGGAGGTTTATTCTTTTTGATTTGATCCTATCATCCCGGACGATGATAATATTGTCTAGGATAATTTGCTTAATGTCAGCTGCCTTAACCAGGATGCCCTAATTAGGGTTTCTATTTTAACTAATCATCCGTGATGATTTTGGATTTTCCCAGATGATGTGATAAAAAACAGAAAGCTCTAAAACAATCAAAATTTTTCCCAAGTGTGTGTGTGCAAGGTTACTTAGCATTAGGACCTACATTATTATAGTGGACTTAATAAAAGGTATAAGACACTTGATAAACATTACAAACTGACTCAGTCCTAATCTACCAAATCTTGAGTTGTTTTGATTTGCAATTTGATCTTGGGGACCTAAAACGTTAGTAGACAAGACAATCATTAAAAAAATAGAAGTAACATAAATGTTTGTTATCATTAAAATTATAATCCCTAAAACCAGATTTGTAACAATCTCCCCCTTTTTTATGATGAAAAATAATCAAAACCAAATAAAACATGAATAGAAGTAAAATAGTATGACAAAAATAACTCAAAAACTACCCATTACTCCCCCTTTTAACATCACAAAAAGGAGGAGGAAACTAGAAAAGAAAAGTAGAACAGAAGATGAAAAAGAAGATCGAAAGAAAAGTTTTTTTTATCAAAACACGAATATGATAAAGTCTCAATGTGATTGATTTAAAAATTTATAAAAATCAATGAGTTAACATCATTAAAATCTAAAAAATGGTAGAATAACCAATCCTATTAGCCCTAGCTCAGACTTCTTTCAGGGCAAATCATCTTTTGAAAATAAAAGACCTAGCTATTGCAAATTTGGTTTCATGAATTATGATTTTGATGATAACAAACAATACAACTGCCCTTTTCTACTGACATTTCAGGGCCAAGAGATCAGACGACAAATGGAACCAGCTCAAGATTGGGTAAATTAGGGTTGAGTAAGTCTGTAACTTTTTTTTTCTCTTTCTTAAGTCAATTGTAACCTTGGAAGTGTCTGATGCTAAGTAACCCTACACACACACACACACTTGAGTGATTCTTTTCTTAATGATTTATAATTTCTATTTTTACTCATATCGTCCTGGACGATATTTATATCATCCTGGACGATATTTATATCATCCTGGATGATCGGGTTTAAAATACAAACCCTAATCAGGACTCGTAGTCAAGGCAGCCGTCATTAGGATATCGGACTAGATGATACATGTATCGGCCAGGACGATATGCTCAAAATAGAAAGAATTCGCCGACATGATATATTTAGGCATTCTTTATTTTTGGATATCGGCCAAGACGATCGTGTATCATCCTGGACAATTTGATACAATTATGCCTAAATTGATCAGATAATTAAGGAAAGCAATTAAGGATGATTGATACGATGACATCGTCTGGAATGATCTCAATATCATCCGGGACAATCAGTTCAAAAACCTTAGTTGCTTCTGGACGATCAACATCGGCCAGATCATATTCAGAGCGATGTTCTGGACGATTTACCTCTGATTTTAACTAATCGTTCGGGACAATTGTGAGATCATCCTGGATGATCAAGCTAATTTTGAATCATTCAGACCCCCATATAGGGCGATGTTCAGTACGATAGTCCATGATTTGTATTGATAGGCCAGGACGATATCCATATCGTCCTGGACGATAATGTCGATTCTTGAAATTCTATTTAAAGGATCTAATTTTTCTTATGTATGAGACCTTGAGTGCTGTAGTCTGAACCTAAGAGAGCCTTGGGAGGGAGGGAGAGAGAGAGAGAGAGAGAGAGAGAGAGAGAGAGAGAGAGAGAGAGAGAGAGAGAGAGAGAGAGAGAGAGAGAGAGAGAGAGAGAGAGAGAGGAACTTGTGAGGGGGAGTTTGTGAGAGGGTTCACAAGGGTTACTCTAAGCTAGGTTCCAAGTCATCTTATCCTATCTTAATCCTTCATTCTTGAGAGGTTCTTGGGAGGTCTACTTTAGCAAAAGGTCCGGGTTCTCTGCCCGCTTCAAGAGGAAGCAAAAGGAGTCGGTTCTCTGCCCGCTTCATGAAGAAATAAAAGGTGTCGGTTCTCTACCGCACTGGGGTTGGTGAAAAGGAGTCGGGTGTAATGGCTTCTCCATTTAGCTGTGGGAGCTAAAGGAGAGACACTTTCTTAGTGCAATACCTGGAGGGCACCTCCAGGGAGTGGACGTAGGTCAAGTTGACCGAACCACTACAAACCCTTGTGTACTTTTTACTGCTTCCATTTTTAATTTTCCGCACTTATTTTTTTATGGTGATTATGGTTTGTGCTTATTGTGATTTGATCTAAGAAAGAGTTTTTAAAATACCAATTCACCCCCCCTCTTAATTAGCCTCAGGCTAGTTCTCAAGGGCATACCATCCCTAACAAAATTTCAAGTGGTATCAGAGCGGGATTCATAAAAATTGAGTTTTAAAACTTTTTGAATTTTGATCTATGGCTAACTTTGAGAATCATAATACAACGGAAGGATATTCTATTACACGACCACCTTTGTTTGACAATATACTTTTTGATTTTTTGGAAAACTCGCATGTCTACTTTTTTATAATCAACTGATTATCGCATGTGGATACTTATTAAAGAAGGATATTCTCCACCTTCTTGTGAACTTAACGGAATTAAAACTGAAGTACCTTTTACTGAATGGACTTTTGATGAAAGAGAATTGGCTCAACTTAATGTAAAGTGTTTGAATTAATTTTTTTGTGCTATAAAATCTGAAGACTACATGCGTGTTTCTACTTGCTCTACTGGAAAAGAGATTTGGGATAGGTTGTGCATTACTTATGAAGGAACCAATGAAGTTAAGCAATCTCGTTTGAATATTCTCTTGCATGATTATGAACTTTTCCGTATGAAACCTTCTGAATCAATTTCTGATATGTATACAAGGTTTACTCAAATTGTAAATTCTTTGCATGCCTTAGGAAGAAAACTTTCAAATAATGAAAAAGTAAACTAGATTTTGAGATGCTTGCCTTCCTCTTTTGATGCTAAAATCACTGCCATTACTGAATCTAAAGATTTGAATACTTATTCAATTGCCAACTTACTTGGCTCACTCATTGATTATGAGCAAGGAGTGAACCAAAGAAATTTGGATGCAGGTGAGAAAAGAAAGGAGAAAACTGTAGCATTGAAGGCCAATAACTTTTGACCTCATTTTTGTATGAGGTCACTAAGGCCCTTCCAAACCCCAGATCAATTCTAGGTCCTAGGATCCCCTCTAGAGTTTAAGATTCTTTCCTAGAGCCAGACCTTAGGGCCTACTCTACAGCTTAAGATTCTTTTCTAGATCTAAGACCTTAGGGCCTACTCTAGAGCTTATGATTCTTCCATAATCCAAATTCTAGAGCCCCTCTAGATCCTAGATCTTATAATTCTTCTAAACCCTTTGATCAACTCCAACCTTAAATAAATACCTACCTTTGATCAACTCCAACCTCAAATTAATTCCTACCCTTGATCAATTCAAATCTCAAGCTTCATTCAATTCAAATCCAAATTAATTCAAGCTTCAAACATATCCAAACTTTGATCCAATCAACTTGAGATTCCAAACTTCAATCTAGACTTTGATCCCACCTTTAACTAGCTTTGACCTTATCCATCCATTAACAATCACAACATTATTGTAAATGATTTGCATATTTCAATATTAATCATTCAAACTTGAAATCCATTCCAAATACAGAAATCCAGACTCAAATCCAAAGTCTTAAGGCCCTGTCCTAAAGACCTTTTTCAAGGATTTTTCAAACATTTCAAAACCCAGTCAAATGATCTCTGATTTAGAGCCTATCACTTGCAAAGTGATAAGACATGTCTCTAGAGGTTACCCTCCAATTTTGAGCCCATTCTGAGGTTCCTAACCTCAGAATCAAAATTAAAATCCAAAGGCTGTAAAACCTTTAAATATTTACAGCCTATGCCATTGGGCTTAACACCTTGAAGATTTTGATCTTGGAGCCCTCATCAAAGCCTCCAATCACTTCCAGACCCTTGATTGTAACCCATTGAGCAGTAAACTACATTTTTTTAGACCCATTTTTAACTCTAGTTGACCAATGGGTCAAAATTGACCAAAATACCCCTATGGGGATTTCAAATGCCCATTTCAATCCAAATCAACTCCAAATTCTTTGAAACCACTTTCAACAAGTTTAAAATATCAAACCCAACTTGTTGAACTTGAACCCAGACCTTGGGTCAACCTGGTTGACCAAGTCAATCAAGTTTGACCCATTAACCCATACACCCCTTCTCTTTCAAACCTTTGAATCAAGTCCATTCCAAGTCCTTTTGAATGTAAGGGATGACCCCTTGGGTACCCAAGAGACCTCTCTTGGAGACCCAAGCCTTGGGCTCACTTGGGTTAGCCATTTAGCTTGACCCAAGTGACCAAAGAGAGGTCTCCCTTAAGCCATGTCTTAACCTTAATCAAATTGAATCCAAATCAAGGTGTCATTGGGTTCCCATTGACCCAATACACCTTCCTTGACTAGCCCAACCCTTGGGCTCACTTGGGTCAAGAGTTAGGCTAATCCAAAGTGCCCAAGATCACTTGGGATTGAGCCAATTCTTAACCTAAGCCCAATTGAACTTGATCAACACCTCCCATATGTGGCCCTAGGTCCAACACACCTCCTCCAGCCAGCCCATGCTCTGGGCTAACCTCGGTCAGATTTTAGGCTAACCCAAAGTAGCCAAAATCACATGGACCCGAGCCATCTTCCAACTTAGATCAAATTGGACCCAATTGCCACTTGCATTGGGTCCACCTGACCCAGACCCACTTCCCACCTCAAGCCCAAGGTCTGGCCTGACCTGGGTTGAGCCCAAATTGACCCGAACCGAGCAGATTTGGATCACCCCGAGCCATCTTTTAACCCAGACCAAGTTGAATCCAATTGCCACTTGCATTGGGTGCACCAGACCCAGACCTATCTCCCATACCAAACCCAGGGTCTGACCTGACCTGGATCGAGCTTAATTCAACTCGAACCGAGCAGGTTTGGGTCCAACCCAGCCACCAGTTCAATCCAGACATCCCCAGGCCAAATTAACTCCACCCTTGACTCCAGCATATCCCCATCGGCCTCCCCCAGTAAACACGACCCAAACCATGGCCAGAGGTGGTCGGAACTAATGGAAAATGAGTTCTGGTGGTCCCCCCCCCCCAGACAAATCCTGGATCAAAGCTGCTGCCCACAGGTCTGATCCCCTCGACCTCCCTAGGATGTCGCCATCTTCCACCTGGCAGCAATCCGAGCCCCCTCCAGCTCAATCTCGGCCGTCTATGCTTGTGAAAGGTGGCCGAATAGGCTCGAGTTCCCCAGACCGTGAAAAGCATCCTCAATTGCTCGAGATCATTTCCCAGAGCTCCTGCGACCTCCCAAGCTCTCCCTTCGAGCTCCCAGATTGATCCCTTCACCCGTTCGAGCGAGCGCCCGTGAAAGCTTTCGGCATCCCGCTTGAAGTCGCTCCTCCGGCCGTCCTCCGGTCTCGATGTCTGAAGGAGATCAGTTCGCCATCATCCTCTGAAGCTTCTTGATAGAGAAGCTCATTCGTTGAGACTTTCTCTGCGGTAATCCCCTCATCCCGAGCTCCCTAGCTAGGTAGTCCAGTCAAGTGTGAAGGAAACCTTCACCCCAATGTATCTCCACCGTTGGATTAAAGGTTTCCACTGTCCTGATCCTCCCTGTGAAATTTCATCGAAGTTCATCGGCAGGATCGCCCGGATCACGCCAGAGAAGCTCCACGGTCTCGGATACGAGCGGGAGGTTGAAGACGTACTCTCAGCCGTTGATTCCGATCAACGGCTCAGATTAGATCCCGCGGTATCGTAGCGCGTTTAATCCCAGCCGTCTGATCCGCCATCCAACAGCTGTGGTTAATCAGACCGTTAACAGTTAGCGCCAATGATTGCCCAGCCAATCAGCGCGCGGTGCATGTAAAGGGCTGCTGACTGTGTAATGGCCGAATTAATAATTCCAAAAATTCAAGGGAACTTCAAAAAATCATAATTCCCTCCACAATTGTCCAAATTAGGTGTTCTTAGGCTCATTAGAAAGGTCTCAGGGAGATCTACAAAAGCCCTATGGTTCCAGGCCCTGGTTAGGTCAGTGTTAGGTTTCATTTCAGTTTGATCATTTTATCAATTTATTTAATTACTCTTTAAATACAAGTCCACCAGGCTTGGAACTTTTGTAGATTGAAATTAAACATGTTTTTGACATGTCCAAATTTTATCTCCCCATTTTAAGATGTTCAAGGGCATTTTCCCCAAATTTGGAGTTCAAGGGTCATTGTTTGACCCTTATCTTCAAAATGAGGTATAGACCTATCAAATGGGATTTAGGGTGTGATTCTTTGTGTGATGATGATTTGTAGGGTAAGGAGTGTAGAGCCACTGATTTTGCCCCAATCCAAGCTTAGGATAGATCCCTATAGTGATTTGAAGGTGACTTAGAGTTCACCTTGGATGGTTTCGTTAACCAACTTAGAGTACTCCATTTGAGCTCAAATTTTGTGGGTTTAGTCCTTAGGGTCAGGTGATCCTATGGTCCAAATTTCATCAAATTTGGAGTTCATTTGGTTTCCCAAGTAGAAGCCTCAAAAATCCCTCTTAGAAGTGGCCTATTAACCCTAATTAATTAATAATGAACTATCCTTAACTCATAAAATCTATTAAAATGTTTATAATTGTTCCTAATTAATCCCTTGATCATTGAGAATTGAAACCCTCTTGAATTGGCTTCTAGATTTGGCTTAATTTAGTCTTTAGGTAAGATCAAGGGTTAATCAGTTTTAATTAATTAAAAATTATTAAAAATCCCAAAAAATCTTTAAACACTTTCTGATCTCTCCTTAGATCATTTCTGATATTTGGAGTTGATCTCAAGAAGTTTAAGACTCATTTGGGTTTTAAATCATTAAAAGAGGCCTTAATTGAAATAATTTAATAATTCCAATAAATACCCAAACTTCCAAAACTTATAATTAATTATAGAAAATCCCAAATCACTAAAAATCAATGGAAAATGACTTCAATTATAATGTAGTGTTCTTTAAAAATATTAAACCTCCATAATCTGGTCAAAGTCAAGGAGTCAGCATTTTAGGTCAACTTTAGGTTAGAATCGGGCCAAAACTTCTAAAAATCATAACTTTTTATAGAGAACTCCAAATTGAATGTACCACCTGTCTAACAACTCATAATTAGATATAGTATTTATTAAAAATCTGAAACCCTTATGATTAACTCTAATTTTAAAAGTCAAATTTTGACCCCTTAGTTAACATATACGGATAACCTCCAAAACTTATTAACTCCCCCAAACTCCAGAATTTCCTTAATAGGATAATAAAATTATCAACCAACATATTAAAATCAGTAACCAACTCCCTTTAATATCAATCCAATCCTTTAATTCCAACCAATTTAAATAACTTAATCAACCCTGATTGCTACTGGGTAACCCAGACCTACGAGGCTATTAGCTTAGCCCCAAGGAAAGTGAAATAAACTTCACGGTGTCGTTGTGAAACAAAGGTAGTAATAAATTAACTTTTAAAATATGTTTAATTAAAAATCTTAATCTATCAATATTTAAATTTTAATCTAAATCCCCTTCTAAGCCTTAACAAATTCAGAACTTTTCTAGACAACTTTAACTAATCACCCACTTTAGGACCTACCCCAGCCATACGACCTTTTACACACACTTTAGATGATGTGCTAGGACAACCAAATCTAGACCTAGGTTAGGCCGGTGTTTACTTTACTACTATGTGCCAGATTTTTTGTGGTTTTCACTGCATGTTGTGGATGAAATTGCTTTGCTATGTCTGCTTACTTTTTCTGCACTCTGTGGATGGATTGATGTGTTTGGCGATTAGATCACCCTTAGGTTTGGTACGATCTGGATGTTCACATAGTTTTTTGCAGGTGGTCACGCTCATGCAGGGCAGTAAAAGGGGGCTAAATCAATAAAAAAATATTAATTGCTATAAATGCTTGCACAGGTGCTTAAGCTGCTAAAGCCCCCAAATAAAAGGAGCGTGGCCAGTGTGTTTTCTTTCTTTTCTGCATAAATATAACTGCTTGGGAATAATTGCTTTTCATTTATTAACTTCTTAGGATAACCCTGCAGGTGAGTCTAGATTTTATTTTCAAATAAATATAATTTGTGCAATTGTCAAGTATTGTGAAAGTTAATTTTGAGTTGGGATATATAGGTCCAAAGTTTGGATTCTAAAGAGGAAAGGATGCCCCTGTGGGAAACATTCCTTCTCCATTTGGGAATCCAAATTTGGATCATACCTCTTCTATACCAAAAGAGAAAAGAGTGGCCTTCCCTTTTGAAAGGAAGTGCCCTCTTATCCATTTGGGTAGTTCACCACGAAGAATCTGAGGAGTTTGGAGAAAAGGAGTTCAAAGAAGAACAAGATTGAAGACTTGAAGTTTGAGAATATCCCACTCAAAATTATTTGCGTCATTACTAGGTTTAGAATCCGGGTTGTTGTCAGTGGTGCCCGTCAACTTTACCTTCTGTAAAATTCTGGTTTGTAATAAGCAAGGAAATTTTGCCTATGGACATTTATTAATTAGTTAATTTATATTTGATGTGATGAATTGATTTCCTCTAGGACTGCCTGATTTTCATAGTTTTTTGGCGATTGTGTGCTGCTTTTGTTTTCGCATGGATACATAAGACTCGTGAGGGTGTGAAAGTTTTCTACTCAAAATCTTAAATGTCTAAAATTTTAGTGAGTCTAAATAATCTAGAAAGATAAGGAATATAGGGAATTAGCCGGGGATTGACCTCGGGGTCGCATGCATATTTCTGCATTATTCTTTCCTTACTTTAGACCCTTCCCCGCCTGCGGGTAGAGTCCGGATAGTCTGACCTATGAAGATGAGGTGCCAGACCTGGGGAATCTAGTCTTCTAAAAAATTATTTTCTAAGCCTGTTTTTAAAATTTCAAGCATATTTGATTTGGAAGTTGTCGACCAGCATGCATTGCATTAGATACAAATTAAAAGAGTCAAGATTTTAATTGCATCAGTTTTAGCATTTTAGCACCCAGCATAAGTCGAAGGGGCCAATTAGGAAAATTGCTAGATGTCGGCCCCAACTCTCCAAAATTTTAAGTACAACGTCCCTACCACTCTTTCATAAAAGACCATACTCATCTCTTTTAAATCGATTAGGTGGTTAGCTGGCTCCCCAATCCAGTCTGGGGTAAGTTCAGGCATTGCATTGCATTACTTAGGTTCGGACGACTGTGGTCCAGTGTCCAAAATAGATTTAGGATCTGGGGCAGATCTTTGATCATAAGACCCCAAATTTCAGGAGTATTATCCCAAATTTCTAATAAGATGCTCAACTTCAATTAAAAGTTTTCTTTCATTCCTAAGACATAAAGCCCAACACTTGGATTAAGTTGGGACACTTCCGGATGGTTCTGGAATCTCAAAGTGTCCCCTACCTTTCTTCCCCTGACTTTGTTAATAAATGTTCAATCTCGATCCATTCCCTCTTGATTTTCAAAAAAATTTCATTCGTCTTTGATATCACTCTTAGAAAATCTAACAAAATTTCATTATTATTTTAATCGAGAGTTTTCGTAGGGGATCCTGTCTCCCTATGATGTAATTAACTACGAGGGCTTGCACTCGTAGGAGATTTGGAACCACACGCACCTGATTTCAAAATTAATCTTTTTTAAATCTTCTTAGATTTCTTTGGGAAAAGTTAAGGGATGATCGCTGTTATTGTATCAGAAGAATTATCATTGAAAGGTGTCATCTCCTTTCGGGGAGGTACATCCTTCTTTGATAAGGCTTCAGATATAAATTCGATGACATACTTCTTGGATATCATAACTGGATATTTAGTTGAATTTTACCTTGTCCCCTAGGGGCCATATAAAGTTCTCCTTAGAATCTGGTCATGATATTCAAGATGAGTTTCGTAATTCTAAGTCTGAATACCGTTATGAAATTTTATTTTCGTCCTTCGTTGAGAAATACTTTTTCTACCGAGTTGATTCGACTCTAGAATTAGAATCCAATTTCGATTTTAAAATTCCCAAAGAAAGTTAATATTTTCAAAACATGTTTTCAAAATTCCACCAACAACGACACGAACTCTGACTCTTCTAGGTTTGAAAGCGATGAATTTGCCTTAATCACAAAGCAATTCAAAAGCTTTCTAAGGAATAAACAAAAGTATCATCAAAAGTGGAACAAAGGTAAGAGAAACAAAAATTTTAAGAGCTCTAATGACATGGTTTGTTTTGAATGCAGGAAACCTGGACATGTGAAAGCTGATTGCCCTACACTCAAGGCTCACTCAAGCAAAGAAACGGGTGAGGAGAAACCCAAGTCTATGAAGGACAAAAAGAAATTTCAAAAGGCATTCTGGGCGGACTCTGCATCCGATTCATCTGAGACTGAACCTAAAGATGAGACAACAAACCTGTGCTTAATGGCAGTGATCATTTTGATCTAGAAGAGGTATGTGAACTATCCTACGACCAACTCCTTGAAGTTTCTGAAAAAATTCATGCATTATATAGAAAGCTTAAGAAAACTCATGCTAATGTGAAATTGGAGCTTTTGAATTTACAAAAAGAACATGAAATTTTGATTAAGGATCATTCAATAATTGATTCAAATCATATTGCTCTACTTGATGAATTTGATGATTTAAATTAAAAGCATTTTGAATTAATTGAAGAGCATGATTCATTGAAAGTTTCACACACTTCACTTGAATCTGATTTTAAGAAATCTAAAGAGATAGAGCATAATTTAAGAATTGATAATGATGCTTTAAAAGATACTAACTTGAGAATTAAAAATGAATTGGATACACTTAAGAGAAATTGGATGACACCTACACTTGATCAAAAGCCAAAATTTAGGAAGAGGCATTACTACCCAAACCATTTAAGAAATTTTTTTCCTGGAGTTAGATGCTTTTCATGTGGCATGCTAGGACACATCTCACACACTTGTATTGTTCACCATAGTACACATTGGGTGTGGAGATCCAAATTGCATGAATCACAGCATAACACATATGAATTGCATTCTACTTTTCATAAGAAGGATCCCAAACCTATTTGGGTTCCTAAATATGACATTTGATGATTTTGTAGGTAAGCTCTCACAAAAGGCCTCGTGGAGTATGTGGTACCTGGACAGCGGATGCTCTCAATATATGACTGGCAATGCCAATTAATTCATTTTGTTGGAGACCAGGACAGGAGGCAAAGTTACTCTTGGAGACAACACCACCAGTAAGGTGATAGGTGCAGGTATAATTGGTAATTCTAAGAATCTTATGATTGAAAATGTTTTGCTTGTAGATGGATTAAAACACAGTTTGCTCAGCATCAGTCAGCTTTGCGACAAGGGCTTCATCATACAATTCTTGCAAATTCATGCATTATAAGTTTAAATAACAACACTATTTTGTAGTGAAAGAAGATCAACAACGTGTACATGCTTGATTTAAATAACAGTGAATGCGCTGCATCATTTTGCTTGAAAATTGCTGTTGATGATTCATGGTTGTGGCATATAAGATTATGTCATGCTAGTATGAAAATCCTTAGGAAAGTAACCCAAAAAGACCTAGTTAGAGGTGTCCCCAAATTTAAATTATCCAAAGACCACCTTTGTAATGCCTGCCAATTAGGAAAGCAAGTCCACTCCTCCTTTCACCCCACTAAGGACATTAGCACCTCTAGACCTTTAAAAGTCCTTCACATGGATTTTTTTGGACCCATTAGCACTGCCAGCTTGGGAGGGAAAGTCTATGGTTTTGTAATTGTTGATGACTACTCGAGGTTCACTTGGACTAGATTTCTTTCACACAAAAATGAGTCTTTAGAGGAGTTTAGAACCTTTTTTACTTGCATTCAGAAAAAGTTAGGTTGTGAGATCTTGACCATCCATAGTGACCATGGGGGAGAGTTTGAAAATGAAAGTTTTGGAGATTTTTGTGAGGACAAGGGGATTAGCCACAACTTCTCAGCTCTTAGGACCCCTCAGCAGAACGGAGTAGCTGAAAGGAAGAATTGGACCTTAGTGGAAGCCACTAGAGTCATGCTTGATGAGTATTCACTTCCAAAATACTTTTGGGCTGAAGCGGTTAACACAGCTTGTTATGTGTTGAATATGGTGAATGTTAGAGCCAAACTAGATAAGACACCCTATGAGATCCTTAAGGGTAGGACACCCAGTCTTTCCCACCTTCATGTCTTTGTTTGTAAGGTTTTCATTCACAACAATGGGAAGTCTCATTTAGGAAAATTTGATCCAAAATCTGATGAATGAGTGTTCTTGGGATATTCTAGTGTTGGGAAGTCTTTTAGGGTGTTTAACAAAAGAACTTTGATGGTGGAAGAAACTAGTCATGTAGTGTTTGATGAGTCTGATCCTAGAAAGCCTGAAGTTGAGGATGATGATGATGTTGGAGAGATTACCGCTGGAGTAGAAAATCTTGAGAAGGGAGTAGAACACCAAAACACTAAAGGAGTAGGAGATGTTACCCAAGGAGTAGAAAATATAGATCTGGAGAAAAGGGTTGGACCTTCACACACCTTGCCTAGAGATTGGAGATACTCTACAAGTCACCCCAAAAATTTGATCTTAGGAGACCCTTCTATTGGAGTTAGGACTAGACATAGACTTAGGAAGGAGGTACTCTGCTTTTATCTCAATGACTGAACCCACCAACATAAACCAAGCCCTTTATGATGAGTTTTGGATTTTATCCATGCAGGAAGAATCGAACCAATTTGTTAGGAATGATGTTTGGGAGCTTGTAGAAAGACCTAAGGAACAAAGTGTAGTTGGAACTAAGTGGGTCTTTAAGAACAAGGTGAATGATTCTAGAGTGGTGGTTAGGAATAAAGAAAGATTAGTGGCTAAGATGTATAACCAAATAGAAGGGATAGATTTTGAAAAGACTTTTTCTCCTGTAGCTAGATTGGAAGCCATTAGAGTGCTATTATCCTTTGCCTGTTA
The DNA here is from genome assembly GCA_016618105.1 of Dendrobium huoshanense. NCBI lineage: Eukaryota > Viridiplantae > Streptophyta > Magnoliopsida > Asparagales > Orchidaceae > Dendrobium > Dendrobium huoshanense. Next base: position 24,122,126 of record CM028344.1, read on the forward strand.
TAAAGGATTTAAGCTTTTTCAAATGGATGTTAAGAGTGCCTTTTTAAATGGGGAAATAAAAGAAGATGTATTTGTAGAACAACCCCTATGTTTTGAGAGTTTTCAATTTTCAAATCATGTTTTTAAATTAAATAAGGCCTTATATGGATTAAAGCAGGCACCCAGAGCTTGGTATGAGAGGCTTAGCACATTCTTACTAGAAAGGGAGTTTGTTAAGGGGAGCGTAGACACCACCCTTTTTCTTAGAAAAGTTGGAGATGATTTGTTCATTATTCAGATTTATATGGATGACATACTTTTTGGATCTTCTGATAAGAAACTTTGTGATGAATTCTCTAAAATAATGAGTAGAGAGTTTGAGATGAGTATGAATGGAGAATTGTCCTACTTTTTGGGGTTTAGCATAAAACAATTAGATGATGAAACCTTTCTAAATCAATCAAAATACATAAAGGATATGTTGAAGAAGTATGAGATGGATAAAACCAAGCCAATTAATACTCCCATGACTTCTAATGTTCCGTTGGATAAGGACCCAAGTGGTAGGTCTGTTGATCAGAAGAAATATAGAGGCATGATTGGATCTTTACTTTACTTGACTGCTAGCCGACCTGATATAATGTTTAGTGTTTGTCTTTGTGCTAGATTTCAAGCTGACCCTAAGAAATCCCACCTGACTGCTGTTAAGAGAATTTTTAGATACCTTTTGGGGACCCAAGGCTTAGGAATTTGGTACCCTAGGCACAACACTTCTTTTAAGATTATTTGATTTTTTGACTCTGAGTTTGCAGGATGTAAGGTGGATAGAAAAAACACTTTTGGAACTTGTCAATTCATAGGATAATCTTTGGTCTCATGGCTTAGTAGAAAGCAAAACTCTGTTGCACTTTCCACTGCTGAAGTTGAGTACATTGCCTTAAAACGTTATGTGGCCCAAGTCCTTTGGTTAAAATAACAAGTATTAGATTTAGGTTTACCTATAGACACCATCTCAATTTTCTATGACAACACTAGTGTCATCTGCATCTCTAAGAATCCTATCCAACATTCAAGGACTAAGCACATTGACATTAGACATCACTTTATTAGAGACCATGTGACAAAGGGGGACATTGAGTTACACCATGTGACAACTGAGAATCAACTGGCTGACATCTTTACTAAACCACTGGCCTTCGACACTTTCAGCTCTTTAAGGACCAGATTGGGTGTTATTGACATAAATGCATGAACTTGATCTTTTTACTTGCGTTTCTTTTGTCTTTGTTTTTTATTCTTTTTTGCTTTTCTTTTTGCTCTTTGTTTAATTGTTTCTTCTTCTTTGCTTTACTTTTTAGTTTTTGTTTGGATTGTTGTGCTTTCATTTTATTTTGGATTTGGTTTTCAAAATCATCATTGAAATGATATCATATGCCTTGTCTTTACTTTTGAAAATTTGTAGTCAATGTTTTACATCTCTTAATCCATTTAAGGGTAAAAATATACCGTTGATTGTATCTCTTTCTCTAACTTATTTTAGCACAATTTTATTTTCTAATCAAAAGTCTATCTCAAATTAACGAATGGAGTATGCAATTAAGATCTTTTCTAACCTTGCTACAATAAATCTATCTTGTATTTATAATGATCAAAGTCTTTATGTCACATCAAGACTCCTCGTTACTGTTGTCATTTCATTTCTTCATATGATTATTGATTCTATTTTGTGGATTGTTCTTCCCTATATTAGAGAGTGAGTTTTTCTTCTCTAATATTTAGAAGATATATTCACAACTAAGATTATTTAAGAGATTTTGAAAGAGAATGTAGCTTGCAAAAATGAGAAAAAAAAATTGGCCAATGATGCCAAAAACAAAAGATGCACAATGACTGCCAAATTAAAAAAAATATGCATAAAGTGTATTAACAATCAAAAGATGCACAAAGCGCCATTCAAATTGACAAGAGGCATAAATGAGCCCACCAAAAGCAAGCTTTCCTCTCTTTTCAAATCTTTTAAAACTTAGAAATTTTCATGTATCACTTGATAAAATCAAAGGCTTCGTTTCGATTGTTTTGCGATAGTGACAAATTTACTTTGATACATTATTCTATAAAGATATTTTTTTCTGAAACCAAGTGGTGAACGGATCCTCTTTTTCATATCCAATTGAATTTTTTGAGTTAGGTCATTAATTTCAAAAGAGGATTCTACCCTAAAAGAAAGTCCAAGATAAGGGTAACCATGATCAGATATTCTTCCATTTTTTTGATTTTTGATGTTGTTAACTCATTAACTTACAAATTGTTAAAATCATTCACATGGAATATTACATCATGCTCATGCCTTGGTTTATAAAAAAAAGGGTTTGTTTACTTTGTTTCTTAGTTTCCTCCCCCTTTTTGAGATGTCGAAAGGGGGAGAAGTAGGTTTGTATGTTTGAACTTTTATTCTAAATCTTGAAAGTCTTTTTATTTTTACACTGCTATTTTTAAAATAATTATCAGAGTGTTTGTTATCATCAAAAGGGGGAGATTATTGCAAATTTGGTTTCATGAATTATGATTTTGATGATATCAAACAATACAACTGCCTTTTTCTACTGAAATTTCAGGGCCAAGAGATCAGACGACAAACAAAACCAGCTCAAGATTGGGTAGATTAAGGTTGAGTCAGTCTGTAACTTTCCTTTTCCCTTTCTTGAGTCAATTGTAATATTGGAAGTGTCTGATGTTAAGTAACCCTACACACACACTTGAGTGATTCTTTTCTTACTGATTTAGAATTTCTATTTTTACTCATATCATCTCGGCCGATATTTATATTATCCTGGATGATCGGGTTTAAAATAGAAACTCTAATCAGGACTCCTAATTAAGGCAGTCATTATTAGGATATTGGACTGGAAGATACATGTATCAGCCAGGATGATATGCTCAAAATAGAAAGAATTTGCTGACATGACCTATTTAGGCATTCTTTATTTTTGGATATCAGCCAGGATGATCGTGTATCGTCCTGGATGATTTGATACAATTATACCTAAATTGATCATATAATTAAGGAAATCAATTAAGGATGATTGATACGATCACATCATCCGAAACAATCTCAATATCATCCGGGATGATGAGTTCAAAAACCTTAGTTTCTTCTGGGCGATCAACATCGGCCATATCATATTCAGGGCGATGTTCTGGACGATTTAGCTCTGATTTGAACCAATCATCCAGGACGATCATGAGATCGTTCGGGATGATCATGAGATCGTTCGAGATGATCAAGCTAATTTGAATCATCTAGACCCTCATTCAGAGTGATGTTCAGTACGATAGTCCATGATTTGTACTGATTGGTCAGAACGATAATGTCGATTCTTAAAGTTCTATTTAAAGGATCCGATTTTTCTCATGTATGAGACCTTGAATGCTGCTGTCTTGACCTAAGAGAGCCTTGGGAGAGGGAGAGAGAGAGAGAGAGAGAGAGAGAGAGAGAGAGAGAGAGAGAGAGAGAGAGAGAGAGAGAGAGAGAGAGAGAGAGAGAGAGAGAGAGAGAGAGAGAGAGAGAGAGAGAGAGAGAGAGAGAGAGGAACTTGTGAGGTGGAGTTTGTGAGAGGGTTCACAAGGATTACTCCAAGTAAGGTTCCAAGTCGTCTTCTATGGTCTTTGTCCTTCGTTCTTGGAAGGTTCTTGGGAGGTCTACTTCAGCAAAAAGTCTGGATTCTCTGCCCACTTCAAGAGGAAGCAAAAGGAGTCGGTTCTCTACCACACTAGGGTTGGTAAAAAGGAATCGGGTGTAAAGGCTTCTCCGCCTAGCTGTGGGAGCTAAAGGAGAGACACTTACTTAGTGCAATACCTGGAGGGCGCCTCCAGGGAGTGGATGTATGTCAAGTTGACTGAACCACTATAAACCCTTGAGTTCTTTTTACTGCTTCCGCATTTTAATTTTTCACACTTATTTTTTTGTGGTGATTTTGATTTGTGCTTATTGTGATTTGATCTAAGAAAGAGTTTTTAAAATACTAATTCACCCTCTCTTTGTTAGCCTTGGGCTAGTTCTCAAGGGCTTAACATCCCTAACGAACTTTCACTAGCTCAAAAAAACCAATCGAAAAAGAAAAAGGGATCAGTTCAAAACTTGGTTCCAGAAAAATATCTTATAAAATAATATACCAAAGTAATTTATCATAATCGCAAAATTTGAAATCAAGCTTTTGAAAATATCAAGTGACACATGGGTTCTTCTAAGATTTAAAGGTTTGAAAGAGAAGGAAGTTTTCCTTTTGTGGGCTCATTTTATGCCTCTTGTTAATTGATTGGTGCACTTTGTGCATCTTTTAATTTTTGATACACATTGTGTATCTTTCAAAATTTTTTTGGCTGTCATTACGGACGATAAGTTTGGCAAGTTGCAATTAATTAGCTATTCTTAAGTTTTTTTATTTAAGAGCTCTTGTTCTACCCTTTAGAACATCTTTTGCTACTATTTTGGCATGAGAGAGCCAAGAGGAGAGGGAGAGCAAGGGAGAGAGAAAGAGAGGATCTTATGAGGGGGAGTTTGTGAGGGTTCATAAAGGTTGCTCCAAACAAGGATCTATCGTGTCTTCATCCTTTGTTCCTTGGGGGTTTTAGAGAGGTAAACTTCAGCATCTGATCAAGGATCTTTGCCTGCTTTAGGAGGAAGCAAAATGAGTTGGGTTCTCTGCCTGCTTCTCTAGGAAGCAAAAGGAGTTGGGTTCTCTGCCTCACCTGGGTTAGTGGAAAGGAGGTTTATAAACGCTTCTTTGCCTTGTTGTGGGGGAAAAAGGAGAGATAATAAGTTTAGTGCAATACTCGTAGGGCACCTCCGGGGAGCGGACATAGGTCGTGTTGACCGAACCACTATAAATTTCTTTATTTTTTCTTAATGCTTCCGCATTTAATTTCCGCACTCTAAATTTTTGTGATGAATCTTGGTTTTTGTTTTAAGATTGTGTTTTGATCTAAATTTTTTTTAAAATACCAATTCACCCCCTATTGGGTTAGCCTTAGGACTAGTTCATAAGGGCTTAACATTCATAATGAACTTTCACCATCCTAAACAAGAGACCCTATAAAATCCTTAAAGGTATTATACCCATCCCCTTTTGTTGTCATATCTTTGGATGTAAAGTTTTCATTCTTAATACTGAAAAATCTCTACTTGGAAAGTTTGACCCCAAATTTGATGGAGTCTTCTTAGAATACTTAACTTTTGGAAAATTTTTTGGAGTTTTAATAAAATGACACTGGTGGTAAAGTAGACCACTCATGTAGTTTTTAATGAATCTGATAATTCTGGAGGGTCTAGGGTAGAAGAAGAAAAAGTAGTTGAAGTCACCCAAGGAGTAGAATATGCAATTCTTAAAGAAAGAACATAAGATGAAAATTTAGTGCCTAAAAAATGGAGATATTCTTTATGTCATCCAAAAAAATTGATCTTAAGAGACTAATATGAAGGTGTTAGAACTATGTATAGACTTAGAAAAGAAGTGAACCACTCTACCTTTATCTCAATGATTGAACCCACAAGTATAAATCAAGCTCTATTTGATAAATTCTAGATCCTAGCCATAAAAGAAGAATTAAATCAATTTATGAGAAATAATGTTTAGGAGCTAGTTGAAAGAATTAAGGACCAGAGTGTTGTTGGAACTAAATGGGTTTTAAAAAAATTAAATGAATAATTCTAGTGAAGTGGTGAGAAATAAAGAAATATTAGTGGCTCAGGGGTACAATGAGATAGTAGGATTTGATTTTGAAAAGACCTTTTCCCTTTTAGCTTGACTGGAAGCCATAAAAGAGCTAGTAGCTTTTGCTTGCTGTAAGGGATTGAAACTATGCCATATAAATGTCAAAAGTTCTTTTTTATATGGGGTAATAAAAGAAGATGTATATGTTTAACCACCTCCAGGCTTTGAAAATTCATAAATTTCCAATCATGTGTTCAAATTAAAAAAGGCATTGTATAGACTGAAACAAGCATCTAGAGCATGGTATGAAAGGCTAAGAACATTCCTAATAGATAGAACCTTTTTTAAGGGGAGCATAGACACCACCCTTTTGCTTTAAAAAAGGAGAAGAACTACTCCTTATCTAGATCTATGTTGATGCTATTTTATTTGGATATTCTGATAGAAAGTCATGTGAAAATTTTTCTAAAATAATAAGGAGTTTGAGATGAGTGTAATTGGAGAACTGGCCTACTTTCTTATATTTAGTATAAGACAGAATAATGATGGAGTTTTTCTTAGTTAATAAAAATATATTAAGGACATCCTTAAGAAGTATAAAATGGATAAGGCCAAGATAATAAACACTCACATGTGTTCTACTACTTAGTTAGATAAAGACTTAAATGGAAAGATAGTTGATTAGAATAAATATAGAGGAATAATTGGATTACTTTTTTACTTGAATGCTAGCAGACCTGATATTATGATTAGTGTTTGTCTTTATGTTAGATCTTAAGGTGATCCAAAAGTGTTCCACCTGACTTTTATTAAGATAATCCTTATATATCTCTTAGGAACCCAAAACTTGAGAATCTGGTATCAAAGGAATACTACTTTCTTTGAAATCATAAGATATTTTGATTCAAACTTTGCTGGATATAAGGTTGATAGAAAATCACTTCTAGAACCTGCCAATTAATATGATAATCTTTAGTCCTCTGGTCGAGTAGAAAATAAAACTCAATAGCCTTGTCAATTGCAGATGTTAAATATATATCCTTAGGAAGTTAAAGCAACAAATATTTGATTTAGGACTACCTGTAGACACCATTCCAATCTTATGTAATAATACTAGTGTTATCTGCATTTCAAAGAATCCAATCCAACACTTTAGGACCAAACACATAGACATAAGTCACCATTTCATTTAGGACCATGTCACCAAGGGAGACATAGAGCTATATCATATAATAACTAAAAATTAGTTTACAGATATCTTTACAAAACCACTAGTTTTTGAAGCCTTCAGCACCTTAAGAACCATATTAGGTGTCATAGATATTCTTGCTTGAAATTGAATATTTTGAAATTATGAAATATGATTGATGTTTACTTGTTTTTTTTTAATATTTTATATTTAGTTTTTATCTGTTTTGTTTTTCAATAGTTTATGATTTGTTTCTTCTTATGCATATGTTGTTTATTTCTTCAAAATTTAAGAATTTGATCACTACTCACTTCATTAGTTGAAGTCTTCTATAAATGAAAAGCTTACCTATTTTTGTAAGCAGTGTTTGACTCCTCTAAAAATAGTTAAGGGGAAAATTGGAGATTATCTCTCTTCCTCTATTTCCTTTAGGATTCTAATTTCTTTTTTAATCAATATCTATTTCAAAATTAAAAATTGGACCAAGGAATAGATATATGTTTCATCTTCCTACAATTCATTTTCTCTTTTGAATATTTTTGTATGTCAATGAATCTATTTCAAATTTTCTTAATCAAGCCGTTTGTCTTTATCAGATGGATCAGGTTTTAGTTTGTGATTTATTCTTTCTTATATAAGAGAGTGAGATATACATCTCTCATATTTTAAAGATAATCTCACAACTGAGAATTTTGAAGGACTAAAAAAGGAAGAAATGTTACAAAAATGAAAAAAGAGGCACAAAATAAGCCCAAAAATTGAAAAGATGTGCAATGATTGCAAAAAATTAAAAGATACACAAGGTGTATCAAAAATCAAAATATCTTCAAAGTGCACAAAATAAGGATAAAAGAGGCACAAAATGATCCCATAATGAGTTAGCTTCCCTTGATTTCAAATTTTTAAATCTTAGACAAATTCATCTTCAAATTGATATCATTTACACCTAAATTAAAAAATTATGATTTATGATTCATTGCTTTGCAATGTTATTCTCCTAGATATAATTTTGAAAATAAGTTTGAAAAGTTCACATTTCTTTTCTAATTTATTTTCTAAATTATATTTTTGTTTAAAAGGGACTTTAACCCGTAAGGTGCCCGAGCTAGGGTTGAGAAAATTCAAATTTCTAACCTTTCTAAATTTTGGTGTTGTTAATACATTTCTTATTGGGTATCTTGCTTTACTTATAAGGTAAAATTTTCATTTAATGCATATGATCGTTTCTTTAAAAAAAACTTTGGTTTTTCTTTTATGGTTGTTTGTATCTTGTTATTGATTTGTTTTATGTTTTGTTTTTGTTTTTGGATCCTTCATCATCATCACATTCTATCCCATAACTTTTTTTTATTTTTGATCACATCGTCCAGTACAATTCATATCATATAGTACAATCTTAACAAAATATAAATCTCTTATCACAGTACATCCAACGGTTAATATTGATCAATTATTAATGATTGTATGATATGATTTACTCTTCATACTGTACAATCCATATGGCAGGATCCATTAGATGAATTAAATTCAGTTGATATGATCCTTAATATCACCTCATACAGTACGATCCACCTGATTGTATTGTATGAAGTCAAAAGTTAATGATTGTATAGACTGACTCCTTGGGATGATCACCCTGTCTCTAATCATCTAGTACAATTTTTTATCATACTATAAGATAAAACCACATTTTTTAATCGATAATTTGGATGAATTAATTGCACTAAATCTTCTAGTATAATCTCACGATCATATTATATGATTTGGACGATTCTATTTAAACAACCAAAATTATTTCAATTTCATGACACCATTCCATTCTTTTATTCCTTTATTTCTCTCTGGAACTCTTCTTCCTTGCAATGGTAGTTCCTCTTTATGAACTATCGATCCTAGGTTCACTGAGACTGTTGTTGAAAAAACCTACCAGTGGTATAAAATAGCTGGGATCATACCGTCTGAAATTGTCAATAAGGAAATTCTAAACTTTTGGGTACTTGATTTCTTTTCCCTTACAACTATTGACTTCATCCTCACCCTTGCCTTTCCATTTAATTCAAAGCTTTTATTTTAATTCTTCACCAACCTTTGCATTTATAATGAGGTCACTACCTTACAATCCTATGTTAGTAGAAGGCCTGTAGAAATCACTTACTAGAACTTTCATGAATTTCTACATCTTTCCACTACTTGGTACAAAATTCATGTTTTAGCCTCAGATCTTGATTATAATTAGACCCATGCCAACATCATCCTTAGGGAGTCTAATGTTAACTATCATATCACATAAGTCAATACTCTAGTCCAAGATGTCTGCATCATCCAATACATTCTTATAAATTTTGTAATTCCTAAAGCTGGTGATAGAATTAACATTTCATCCATTTTCTCACTTGCTTCCTATTATATCATGGCTCAAATGAACTTTATTGTAGTTGACCTTATAATTTAATATCTTAAAAATCTAACATACTTTAGAGATCCCAAACATAAAAGAAAACATAATCTTGCCTTAGAACATCTCGTTGCATATGTCATAGAAAGTAAATATAACATCCAGTATTCTGCACCACTTAATCATCTCCTAGTCTTCTATTCCAATAGCTCCTTCCACATCCTTCATAGCACTTGTTACCACCATATATGATATGTTAACCCCCGAGCAAGAGGAAGGAGCAACTTAATCACTAGTCCTTATCCACCAGCAGTCTCAAATTGATCAACTAGTTCGGAGGTTTGATCAGTGGGAGGCTAGATTTGAAAACTACGTAGCTGAGAAGCAAAAAAAATAAGCAAATGATCTGGCTCATTTTGAAAGCTATGCATCACAACAACAACAATAGTATGACAATGATATGGCATGGTTTGGGGAGAAATTAGCTTCCATTCACAACTTCCTTTCAGCCACCACCACCACCTCCACCTGATAAGGATTCTTCCTCTTTCTAATTTACTCTGTGTTTTTTGTTCCTGTGTTTATACTATTCTTTACTTCTATATTTTGTGATATGTATACTTTTCTTATGTTATAGTTTCTTGTTTGTTTAATGTTGTTTCCCTCTCTTTTTGTGATGTTAAAAGGCAGAGTAGCGTGTAATTATAGTTTATATTTTGCTTTTAAATGTTTAATTCCATGTTACTCTTTTCATTTTCTGTGTTCTCTTGTTCTATGTTATTCTTTTTCTTTTTTCCTTTTAAAATAAAAAAAAATGTTAAAAAATTTTTAATTTTCTTTGCCCTATTTTTGAAAATTGTACTTAGTATGGTTGAGCTTAGGTAATAACAAAATACTTTTGAATCATAAACCAACAATATTTGCCATAATTTAAAAGTGGAAGATTATTGCAAATCTAGACCCAAGTTCTGTGATTTTGATGATAAAAAAATATTATTGGGCTTTTTACTATGCTATTTATATTTATTACATATCTATTTTGCACTGCTCAATAACATTTTAGGCCCATTGTTCAATTACAACTTCAATCAGTTGATGATTGAGTAAATTAGGGTTGAGTCTATTTATAATTTCAACTTAAATTTATTTTCACCTTTCTTAAGTTAAGTCATGTATATGATGGATACTAAGCTAAGTAACCTTGTAAACACATAGTCAAGGGAGTGAGTTTGTGATTTTTAAAATTTTCTATTTTGAACTAAGCATACAATATGATTTAGATCTTACTAGATGATCTGCTAAAAAAAAAAAAACCCTAATTAGGGAACCTCAGTTAATTAAGATTGATTAAACTCATCATACTGTACAAATCTAGATTGTATAAGACAATCAATTATAATAAGCAAAATAGCCTCCAATCATAATTTATGTAATATTTTAATATTCAAAATATGTGTCTAATTGTACCATATGATCTTGATCATACTGTACAATCAACGACAATCATACATAAATTGATCCTGTGATTGGGTGTTTAATTATGGTTAAATTATTCAATCATATCATACATGATGATTGGAGATGATCGTACTATATGAATCGATTCCTACATGGGATGATAATTAAATGCCACCCATCATCCAAGATAAAAAACAATAATTTTTTAGTAATCATAATGGATAACTCCAAACTTTGTATAGTACAAACTGATTACTACATTATATAATATTTAATTGCTAGCTATAGTACTGGATGATCATTTTAATCTCTTACACTAATCGTACAGAATGATCACATAATAGTACATGACGATCAATTTTAAGCCATTTATGTGATCATCCAAACCAATGTAGTTCATACTAGCTGAAAGTGCCTTTATGAACTAAACATACATGACAAAATTGGGTCGTACTGGATGATTATAAGTGCCATATTAAAATTTATGGCTTCTTTGGAGGCTCTCTATTTAAGTTCTTATATTATTTTGTAAATAAAATCTTTTACTATTGAGTTATTTGAGAGGGAGCTTAGAGAGAGAGTTGACAAGAGCTTTAGAAGAGAAGATAAAGAGAGTACTTATGAGAGAGAGTTGTAAAAGCTTCATAAGATTCCTCCAAGAACAGTTTCTTCTAATCTTCTTCAAGTCCCTGCTTTGATTCTTGGGTGGCTCTGGGAAGAAAATCTTCATCACTTGATCATGGTTCTATGCCAACTTTAGGATTGAGTAAAAGGATTTATGGTTCTCTGCCAACTCTAGGAGAGTGTAAAAAGATTCTTGGTTCTCTTTAATCTCTAGGAGGGAGAAAAAGGATTTTAGGTTCTCAGCCTTTACTAGGAGGGTGAAAAAGAGTTAAGGTACTTTACCACACAAGGTTGTTGGAAGAGTTTTTTTTAAGGGCTTCTCTACCTAGTTATGGGGGCTAAAGGAGAGAAGCTAAAAATTTTAGTGCAATAGAGTCCTCTGAGGAGTGGATACTGATAAGATTTGACCAAACTACTATAAAATATGGTGTATTTGTTCTTTTAGTTTTTTATATTTTAATTTTTACACTTTTTTTATAAAATTTTGAATTATTTTGTTACTATGAATTAATCTGCTTCTGCATCAAGGAATAAAATTGATATTTTTAAATATTTTAAAGTGAATTTAAAAAGGTATTTTCTTTTTTTCTTAAATAAGTTTTAAATTACTAATTCACCCAGCTTGGTTAGCCTCGGGCTACTTCCTAAAGGTTTAATAACCTTTAAAAACTTTCATTTCAATCCAAATGAATCCCTATCCACTTAGGTCCACTACCATTGGGATTAAATGGTCAATCCAAACTTAATAGACCCAACCCTTGACCCTAGGTCAACTTGGTTGACTAAGTCAACCAAGTTTGATCAATCTTACATACACCTTTAACCCCTTTAAACCCTTTAACCAAGGCCTTGCCAAACCTATTCAAACCCTTAAGATGACTCCTTAGGTCCCTAGGGGATCCCTCTTGAAGGACCAAGCCTTAGGCCAACTTATGTTAGCCACATGGCTTGACCCATCAACCCAATGAGAGGTCTCCCATAAGCCAAGTCTCTTCTTAAGCCAAATTAAATCAAAATAATGGTGGCATTGGGTGCCCCATGACCCAATACATCCACCCTAGTTGACTTAGCCCATGTGTCAACTTAGGTTAACCCAAAGCGGTTAAAACCTCTATGGGTTGAGCCATTTCCCAATGTAGACTTTCCCATACACAACTAACTCCTTTTTTAGGTGGCCCAAGGTATAAAAAACCTACCTTAGTTAGAGTAACCCTTGGGTTAACTTGGGCCAACACTTAGGCTAGCCTAAAGTGGTCAAAATAACTTTGACCCGAGCCTTCTCCTACCACAGTCCAAATCAAACCTAATTGACACTTGTATTGGATAGGCCTTGACCCATTGCACCTCCCACATCAATCCCAACACATGACTTAACCAAGGTTGTACCCAAGTTGACTCAAATCATATAGGTTTGAACCTACCTAATTGAGCTCATATTTGAGTTCACTTGACCTCCAACATTCTTTCTAGCTCATCTTGTACCAGCCTGTGGCTCACGATAGCCAAAACATGAAAGTTTGTGAAGGTTGTTAAACCTTAAGGAACTAGTCCAAGGCTCACCATGAGGGGGCTAAATTGGTAATTTAAAAAAAATTTCAACTTCAAGATAGCGATGATAATATCTTTGAAAAGTTTTAGAAATTGAAAATACCAAAATTTTAATTAATTATGGAAGTGAATGAGTTTATAAAAAATATTGGTTTAATTATGATGATATCTTGCTTTACAAAAAAAATTAATAATGTTCAATTTTCCGAAGTAGTTATAATAAAAATAAAATACATGAAAAATAAAAGAACGAAAAGGATAAAAATTACTAAAGATTTTTATAGTAGTTCAATCAACCATGACATATATCAACTCCCCGGAGTTCTCTGCTTTGGGTATCCCACTAATCAGTATGTGAATCTCTATTTGGTCCCACAACAAGGAAAAGAAGCCCTTATAGAGTCACTTTCACTAAACCTAATGCGGCAAATTGTCGAGCACTATGTAACCTTCTCGATGATGGCAGTAGACCATGACACGTTTTTTTACCTCCTATAGAAGGTAGAGAATCTTAGCTCTTTTTTTCTCACCTGAAGAAGGTAGTGTACCTCAAGAACTTCACCTAGAAGCCTCTCTCCCAAGAGAGCCTTTAAGAATCACCAATGCCGCATGAGGAGCAAGATTGTCGCTAACCCAGAGTAACCATGTGATCCACTCACACTCAACCTCACCTTTTCCTTCCTCTCATCCCCTAAATTTCTCAATAAGGTCATCACTCAGAGTTCCTTCAGCAGTCACACAATCCTCTTACCATTGCAAAGAGAATCACAAAATCTTTCTTAAGTATTGGGCTTCAAGAAACCCTAAAAATTTAAGTTATCCATCACTGTTCTTACAATCTAATTTGAGTTCGTATGGTACGATCAATTCAAAACTAGACCCATCTAGTATGATATAAATAGTTCTTCAGACGAGCTATTCAACTTTTCTAACATATCATATTGTATGATCAAAAAATATTCTAGTATGATCTGTTTGTATTTCTCTCTTATTCATACAAGATGATTTATGAATCGATTAGAAATTGTCTCTGTAAGTCATCCCAAATTGTTATCATCATATAGTATGGTTAGTTAATTTCAAGTAGGCTGTCCATTATCATCATATAATACAAAATGATTAGTTCAAAAATCATTGTTTCATTTGGTACGATCTTTGAAATGACCAAATTTTAACTCTCATTATTATACTATACGATCAATATCATACAATATGATCTGCTATCATTAGTGAAATCATAATTTGATTGACTAATTACAAGAGCTAATTTATGTAAGATTTTAAGTTTTCATACAATACAAATCAAATTATATAGTACAATTAGTTCAAAAATTGAATATTGAAAATCTTACTTAATTCATTCGGTAGGTAGGTTTTTAAAATCATAATGAATTATATAGTAAAATCTAGATCATATAGTATGATTAGTTCATTAAAAAATTATTGTTCAATTATTTATTATGCCCATTCTTTCTATACTGATCATACAGTATAATTAGTAAAAAAAATTAACTTTTAAAATTTATCTCACTCCCCCTATGTGTGTGCATGGTTACCAAATTACATACACTCTTATGTAGCAAGACACAAGAAATAAAAAATAAAGAAAAATAAAATTACATACTTTGTTTAATTGAGATTCCTATTCTACCCATTCTTCAGCTTTTAGTAGCCTTGAGTAGTGTATGTCTTACCTGCAATATTGGTGCTCACAGATAAAAGAAATATCTAAAATATTCAATGAGAATAGTAAAAATTCAATTAATAATATTTTTTTATCATCATAATCATAGACCCTGGATTGCAATGATCTCCCCCATTTTGATGATTGCAAATAATAATGGTTGATAAATAAGATAAAAACTCTTTTCTCCTAAGCTCCCTCTCACTAGGTGATATTTTTAAAATTAGGGTTTGCAAATTTTTATCTTTAATATTTCCTTTTATTTTTTAATAAAAGGCTAATGAAAAAAAAATAGAAAAATAAAGTAACACAAATAGATGATTCTATTAAAGCATAAAACCAAAATACACATTTTCTCCCCTTTTTGACATCACCAAAAATAAAAGCAATAAAATAGAACGAATAAGCACTAAAGGTAAGATGAATATTGATCAGGTGGTTGTGGTGATGGTTGAAAGTATTGATGGATTGAGGCAAATTAATTGTCAATTAAGGAAAACCTTTCTCCAAACCATCTCGTTTCTTCCTCATGCTGCTATTAATATTTTTGAATGTGGTACTTAAGCCTATTTTCTAATCACTCCAGTCTCTAAATTATGTCATTATGAGGGTAGACAGGGTAAGAAGGTGTAGGGGGTGGTATTGGTGGTGATGTAGGTCCACCTACAGGAGCAGCTTCCCCTTCTTCAGAAACTCTAGCTCATTGTTCTCGTGCCCCAGATGGAAAAGAATACAAAAGGAGGAATCTATATAGAAAATAAGAATATTATCATGAGGAGCAAGAAAGTTGATTTGGTATTTTTTATTTAGGATATATCCTATGATGTATCATACGATAATATTTTATTTTCTTCAGGAACTTGGATGCAAATATGAGTCATATTTTGAATATAATTAAGAATCATTTTACTTCATCTAATTAGGTATTTGCCATTATGAGGTAGGTGACTACAGAAAGAAGTGGGGCTATGTTAAACCGATCCTCGGCTTTGGGTATAATTTAGGATCTGAAGATATGCTGGATAACTCGAAAATTCTAATTTAAGATATGGAATAATGGTTAATGCTGGTTTATGGGCACATTCTTTATAATAAGTTGACAAAATCCAATCAAATTCAATTATAAAGATAATGGATTATGGATGAGGTCCTTCAGTAGAAAGGCCAATATGTTCCCCTAAGTCTTTCTAGGTGATCTCCACTAATTGTCGGCAAACAAAGGAGGTAGTGATATAGGTTTATAAATTTAGCCTAAGTTTGGATAATATTTTATAAAGTAATTTAGAATTGAAGGGAAAAGCTAGTGTGAGGAGAAATTGAGGAGTGGTAGAGGCAAAGAGGTTCATCACCTTGAAGTTAAGGGCTGAGTGATTTAACATTCTAGAAGGGGTTATTTTCTCATCTCTGTATTTATAGTAGGCATCTTCATCCCTTGCCGATAGAAAATGATCACCAAAGCAATGAGAGGAGGAAGAGCTACCCTGGGTCATTCTATCATATTTGCTTTCACCTGCCATTGGATAGGAAGACTCAGAGGGTATGAGATTAAGGGATAAGGGAGTTGAGTGAATTGAAATGTTTAAATCCTTTCAATTTATATATTTTAGGAAGATCAGACAGTACGATTGAGGTTCATATAATACGATCAGAGAAGTTAATTCATGTGGATGACTTGTTAAAAAAAGTGGTCAAATCATATAGTTTGATTGAGTATCATACTGGATGATATTAAATAATTGCATTCATCCTAATGAGTCATCGATATGATGTTTGATGAAAGGTATCATACAGTATAAAAAGTTGTTCGTACAGTACAAACACAATCATTATCATAACGACCTAATGGAATTCATCCCAATCCAATATGACACGTGTCGTATAGTACAAAGAGAGGTATCTTACAGTACGATTGACAATAGCTTTGTGCCAAAAAATTGAATTCCTCATTGATTAGTTACACGTAGATCAAATAATATGAATAAGGGTTCATATAATATGATGTACATAATAGGATGTAATCTGAACCATTGATTAAACTAAAGGTTATGATCTATGCATATCGTACAATACAAATGTGGATTGTATAGTACGATATAAAAAATTAAAAGATTTTTTGAGGCTGTGAGGTGTGTGTGTGTGTGATGATAAGGAAATACCAAAAAAGATTTTTTTTGTTATTTTTTAAACATAAATAACAAACAACAACACATAAAACATGCACAATAACAAACATGTACATTTTAAGACATATAAATGAATTATTCCAAATAATTTTTTATTTATTTATCATGAGTTAAGCATACATGTCTATAACACCTAGTTTAGTCCTCAAGGTTCTAAAGGTGTCATAGGCTAGGGGTTTAGTAAAGATGTCTGCCAATTGATCTCCTATAGCTATATGATGCAATTTTATATCTCTATTGGCAATATGATCTCTTATAAAGTCGTGCCAAATATCTATATGCTTTGTGTGAGAGTGTTGAATTAGATTTTTGGAAATGCAAATAGCACTAGTGTTTTCACACATAATTGGAATGGTTCTTACAGGTAATCCAAGATCTAAGAGTTATTACTTTAGCCATAAGACTTGAGCATCATATCTCCATACCACTATATATTCTACCTCAACTGTAAAAAGGGCTACTGAGTTTTATTTTCTACTAGACCATGAGACTAAAGATTATCCTAATAATTGGTAGGTTCCATAAGAGTTTTTTCTATCTACCCTACATCCCGCAAAATCAGAATCCATATATCCTATAATTTTAAAAGAAGTGTCGTGTCTAGGATATATGATTCCTAGGTTTGGAGTGTCTAGTAGGTACCTAAGGATTCTCTTAATGGTAGTCATATGGGCTTCTTTTGGATCAATCTAAAATCTTACACAAAGACACATACTAAATATTATGTCTGGTCTACTAGCAGTCAAGTAAAGAAGTGATCCAATTATCCCCTATACTTTTTTCTGATCTATTAAGTTTCAACTTGGGTCCTTCTCTAATTGAATAGTAGAGCTCATGGGAGTTTTCATAGCCTTAGCATTGTCCATTTTATACTTTTTAAGGATGTCCTTGATGTATTTATGTTGGCTAAGGAAGGTTCCATCATCTACCCACTTTACACTAAATCCAAGAAAATAGCATAGCTCTCATATCATACTCATCTCAATTTCTCTACACATTATTTTTAAAAATTTATCACATAGGTTTTTATCAAAGGATCCAAACAAGATGTCATCAACATATATTTAGATAATGAGTAAGTCTTCTACTTCTTTCTTTAGGAAGAGGATGGTGTCTACACTACCCTTAATAAAGTCTCTATCTAGAAGGAATGTGCTCAACCTTGTGTACCAAGCTAAAGGTGCAACCCATACAAGGCCTTATTTAGTTAAAATACATGATTTGAGAATTGTGAATTTTAAAAACTTGGGGGTTTCTCAACATAAACATTCTCATGCATCACCCCATTTAGGAATGCACTTTTAAAGTCCATTTTCTATAGTTTGAAACTGTTAAAGAAAATAAAGGATACTGACACCCTAATGACTTCTAATCTAGCTACAAGGGTAAAAGGCTTCATTAAAGTCTATTCCTTCAATCGAATTATATCCCATAATTACTAATCTAGCCTTATTCCTCACTGCTATTCTAGAGTCATTCATCTTATTTTTGAAAACCCACTTTGTTCTAACCACACTATGGTCCTTAGGTCTCTTGAAGAGTTCTCATACATTATTTCTAATAAATTGGTTCAACTCTTCTTGTATTGTTAGGATCCAAAATTCATCAGCTAGGGCTTGATCCATGTTGGTTGGTTCTATCATTGAGATAAAACCTTAATGACTAGCTTCCTTCTTAAGTCCAAGCCTAGTTCTAAATCCTTCATATGGGTCTCCTAAAATAGGTTCTTTAGGATGACTAGAAGAATATCTTGATTCTCTAGGCAATATTCCCTGAGGTTTTATTTTATTTCCTATAGCAATGGCTTCTACCCCTTGAATGACCTCCACTTCTTCTTCTTCATATTTAGATTTAGAGATCCTATTTGATTCATCAAATACCATATGGATAGACTTTTCTACTATCGGGGTCTTTTATTGAAGATTTTATATGCCTTACCTACAAATGAGTAATATAAGAAGACACCTTCATCAGACTTGGGATCAAATTTTTCTAAGGGTAGTTTTCCATTGATTAAAATGAAACACCTATAGTCAAATACAAGGAAGTGAGAGAGGTTGGGTCTCCTACCGTTAAGGAGTTTATAAGGTGTCTTATTAAGCTTGGATCTAACATTTACATAACATGTAGTATTCACTTATTTTGCCCAAAAATAACTAAGGAGTGAATACTCAACTAGAATTTCCCTAGCAACTTCTTCTAAGGTTATATTTTTTATGTTAGCTATTCCATTATGCTAGGAGGTCCTAAGGGTAGAGAAGTTATTTTTATTCTTATCTCTTCATAAAAGGATTCAAACTTGTCATTTTTAAACTCTCCAACTTAATCACTATGAATTATTGAGATTTCACATCCTAATTTCATTTGAATCTAGGTAGAGAAAGTTTTAAATTTCTCAAATGACTCACTCTTATGTACTAGGATTCTAACCTAAGTAAATCTAGAGAAGTCATCTATAATTACAATTCCAAATGTCTTTCCTCTTAGACTAGCAGTACTAACTAGTCCAAATAGGTCCATATAAAGGATTTCTAGTGACCTAGAGGTGTTAATGTCTTTGATTGAGAAATGAAGACTTACTTATTTTCCTAGTTGGCAAGCATCTCTTAGGTGGTGCTTAGTGAAGTCTAACTTAGGTATGCCTCTAACTATATATTTTGGGTTATATTCCCAAGAGTCTTCACGCTCGCATGACATAGTCTCCTATGTCATAGAGAGGATTAATCAAATAGTTTTTAAGCACAAGGACATTGAATATTTGATGCAATTCAAGTCTAACATGTAAACATTGTTAATTCATTTTTATTCTAGCATCGGTTTTCCATTTAAACTAATCATGCATTTTTAAAAAATAAATTTTATACCAAAGTCTTTATCATAAAGTTCACTAATAGTCAATAAATTATGCTTTAAACTATCAACTAGTAAAATATTTTCAATTATAAAGTTTTTCGTGTTGCCAATTATACATGAGCCCACCACTTTTCGAGTGGTGTTTTCTCCTAACCTCACCTTGCCTCCTGACTTGGCTTCCAGTGTAATGAACTATTTCATATAACCAATTATGTACCTCAAGTATCCACTGTCCATGTACCACATACTATCACTAGGTCTTTTTATGAGAGTAGCCCTATATAGTCATTTAAAGGTTAGATTTGGGAACCTAAATGAGTTTGGGTTCCACCTTATGCTTGAATGAATGAGATGAATGAATGCTATGATGTGATGAATGAAATTTAGGTCTCCATACTAGATGTGTCCTACAATGGATTATGCAAGTGTGGGCTATGTGACCTAATATGCCACAAGAGTAAAACCTAAAACTAGGATGTGGATTTACTAACCTATGTGGGTCATGGTACCTTCTCCTGGGATAGGTGATTCATGCTGTGTGGAGGTCTTATGGAATTGTTCTGAGGTAGGCATTGGTTTGTTATTCTCAAGTGAAAATAGTTTTGTTTCTAAAAATGTTTTTACACCCTCAAGAAAGGATATTTTCAATTTTCAATGCATACTTCCTACCATCTAGTTTAGTTACGCATGCATATAATACTTTGTATGCTTTCCCTAGTTTAATATGTGTGTTTTTAAGGAATCATGTGCGTTAGATATGTCAGTATGATTCTTATTTAATGCATCAAATTTATTTAATAAAGTCATATGAATGCTATCTAATGTAGAGTGCTCGGTAGTTAAACTAGCATGCTCCCCTTGTAAATTAAATAATTCAATATTGAGACTAACATGTATATTCTTTAATTTCCTTTATGAGTCTTGAGTTTTTTTTCAGAAGTAACTAGTAATTCATTGTAAAATAATTGACATACCTCATATGCATATGATTGATCAAGATTATTGTTAGCCATATGGTATAGGTTTGTTACCTCCTCCTCTTCTTCTACTTCTAATGATTCTGAAATAGAGTCTGCCCAAAAGGCTTTCTACATCTTTAGCTTGTCCCCCTTTTACTTTAGTTTCTATTCACCCTTCTCCTTGATCAGGTGAGTCTTTAGGTTAGGGCATTCAGCTCGGAGGAGACTTGGTTTTTTTTACTCGAAGTAAATTATGTCAGAAGAAGCTTTAATATTTTTATTGCTTTTACCTTTACTCTTATTTTATTGATGACATCTCTATTTGTTTTTTCAGAAAACTCTTGAACTATCACGTCCTTAAGGCGATGTCATCATCCTCTATTAAAAAAATATCATTGTCTGAATTATTTGCTTTTAGTGCTACAGTTATCTCCTTTTTCTTCTCTTTTACATCACTTTGCTTTTGACTCACTCCTTGCTCGTAGGTAATGAGTGACCCAAGAAAATTGTTAATTGAATAAACATTCAAATCTTTAGATTTAGTAATTTGAATTATCTTGGCATTATAAGAATTAGGTAATTAGCATAGAATCTTACTGACTCTTTTAGAGTTAATAGTTCTTTACCTAGTGCAAGTAAGAATGTAACTATCTAGGTGAACCTAATGTACATTTCAGATCTAGTCTCGCTAGATTTCATGCGAAAGAGTTTATAGTCTTTTAGTAGAATGTTTAGCCTAGACTGTTTAACTTCGCTAGTTTTCTCATTAGTGATACATAACATATCCCAAATCTTCTTCCCCGTAGTGCATGTAGAAACTCATATATAGTCTTCAGATTTTAAAGCACAAAAGAAATAATTCAAACACTTAGCATTTAATTTTGTGAGTTCCCTATCCTTATAACTCCATTCAGTAAAAGGAATATCAGTTTTGACACCATTAACTACATGTCATGAAAGTGAATAGCAAGCTTGAATCATTTGCTAAATGCTATAGTCAATGGATTATAAAAAAGTAGACATGCTTATTTTTCAGAAATCAAAAGAAATGTTTTTAAATAGTGGTGGTTGGGTAATATAATAACTCTTCACAGTGTTAAAATTACTAAAATGAGCCATTTATCATTTTTTTCAAAATTTTTCTAAAACCTTATTTTTGAAACTCGCTCTAATACCACTTAAAAGTTCATGAAGGTTATTAAACCTTAACAAACTAGACTAAGGCTCACTAAGTGGGGTTGAATTGATAATTTAAAAAATTTTCAACTTCAAGAGAGCGATGATAATATTTTTGAAAAGTTTTAAGAAATTAAAAATACCAAAGTTTAATTAATTATGAAAGAAAATGAGTTTATCAAAAATTTTGATTTAGCTACGATGATATCTTGATTTACAAAATGAAGAAATAACCATCGATTTTCAAAGCAGTTATAAAATAAATAAAATAGAAGGAAAAATAAAAGTATAAAAGGAAAAAAATACACCAGAGATTTTTATATTGTTCTATTAATCTTGACTTACATCCACTCCTCGAGGTCCACCAGTTTGGGTATTACACTAATCACTAAGTGATTCCCCTTTTGCTCCCACAACAAGACAGAGAAGCCCTTACATACTCACTTTCACCAAACCTATTATAGTGGAGTGCTGGAAGCTATGCCACTCTCTTGGTGATGGCAATAAACCTTGACTCATTTTTCTCCCTCCTTAAGAAGGAAGAGATGTTGTTGTTGTTGTTGTGGTGCTTAAGAAGGAAGAGAACCTCAACTCCTTTTTCTCCCACCTACAGAAGGTTGAGTAACTTAAGGATTTAACCTACAAGCCTCTCTCCCAAGAGATCCTTCAAGACTCACCAAGGCCATAGGTGGAGCAAGGGTGTAGCTAGCACGAAGTAACCATGTGATCCCCTCACACTCCTCCCTCAAGCTCATCCTTATCTTCTCCTTCCTCTTAACCCCTGGATTTCTTGAAAAGCTCCTCTCACAGAGTTCCTTCAGTAGTTACACAATCCTCTTACCATTACAAAGAGAACGAGAAAAACTTGCTTAAGTATTGAGCTTCAAGAAACCATAAAAATTCAAATTAGTAATTACTGCTCATACAATATGATTTGAGTTCATATAGTATGATCAGTTCAAAACTAGAATCATCGAATACAATGTAAATAGTTGTTCTGATGAAGTGTTCAACCTTTTAAACACATCGTATAGTACAACCCAAAGATTGTCCAGTACGATCTGTTAGCTTTTCTCTCTTATTCGTAAATGATGATTTAGTGGAAGATTAAAAATCATTTCTATAATTTGTCCCTTACTATTATCATTATATAACATGGTTTGTTCATTTCAAGTATGTTATCTAGTACGATATGAATATCATATATTATAATTAGTTCAAAAATAATGATTTCATTTAGTACAATCTTTGGGATGACCAAATTTCATCTCTAGATATTATACGGTACTATCAATATTACATGGTACAATCAGTATCAATAATGAAACCATGATTTGATTGACTAATTACGAGGATGAATTTAAGTAAGATTTTAAATATTCATACAGTACGAATCAGATCATACAA
The DNA here is from genome assembly GCA_016618105.1 of Dendrobium huoshanense. Taxonomy (NCBI): domain Eukaryota; kingdom Viridiplantae; phylum Streptophyta; class Magnoliopsida; order Asparagales; family Orchidaceae; genus Dendrobium; species Dendrobium huoshanense. Next base: position 24,145,292 of record CM028344.1, read on the forward strand.
TACAATTAATTCAAAAAATCAAATTTTGAAAATCTTACTTAATTCATCCGGCAGCTATGGTTATTCAAATCACAATGAATCATATATTACAATCCAGATCGTACAATACAATTAGTTCATAGAAACTAATTATTCAATTAGTCGCAAGCCCATTCTTTCTATACTGATCGTATAGTATGATTATATATCATACATATGTTTAGTAAAAAAAACTTTTACTTTTAAAATTTATCTCTCTCCCTGTATATGTATGCATGGTCACCCAATTTCATACACTATTATGTTGCCAAACTCAAGAAATAGAAATTGAAGAAAGATAAAATTATAGACTTTATTTACTTGACATTCCTATTCTACTTATTCTTGAGCTTTCAGTAGCCTTGAGTAGTGTATGTCTTACCTGCAATGTTAGTGATCACAAACAAAAGACATATCTAAAATATTCAATGAGAAAAGTAACAATTCAATCAATAATACTTATCATCATTAAAATCACAGACTAGGGATCCCAGATTATAATAGAACAAATGGATAATGAGCTTCAATTATCCCCCAATCACGAGCCCTTGATGAATCTTCTCCAAGCTCTGAGTTTGCTTCCTTTGAGCTATGAGGACCTCCATAGCTTGTCCCATACTAGATGAGGCCATCTGATGATCTGCCCAGTCTATCCCAACCATTCATGGTCGTAGGGGGTCTCTTAAATAAGGAAACTCCTTCCAATCCATTTCATTCTCTTTTAGCTTTTAAATTCTATCCCCATAGCTATCTGAGAAATCCTATAGCCTCCCCTAGTCTTCTAGCCATCTAGAAATACAATCTCGAGTGAACTTTGATTAAAAATCTCCTCCCTCTACTCGAACTCCTATATCCAGCCATCATTCGACCTCAATGTTTGAAATAGAAGTGGTCCTTATCATCCCCTCAAGCTTCACATAAGAAAAGCACATTCATTGGAACTTTCTATAAGGTATAAACCTAATCCAGAGCTTTAGGCATGTTCAGAAGGTTGAAGATGTAATCTGAGCCATTTATTTTAATTAATAGTATAGATTAAATCCCATGGTCCTAGAGTTTATTTAATTACAACCGCTCGATATACAATCTAATAATTGTATTCAATCATATGTTATCCAGTTAGTCTCCAATTATTAGCTAACCAATCGGATCACACCCATGTGTAAAGCATGCTGCTAACTGGATAAATTTGTATTTAATTTCACAAGAAATTAAGGGATATTTAAAAATTTATATCTCTTAATACAATTGACCCAATCAAGATTTCTTAGGCTCATTGGAAAGATCTCATAGATATCTTCAAAAGTCCTACAGTCTTAGCTTGGGACATGCATGAAACTCAATGAATTCCAGTAGTTATCATACGGGCATTTTAGGCTTTTCTCATAAAATTGAACTTAGCATAACTTGAGACTTTGGGGAAGTGAAATGGGTATGTCTCTAACATGTTCAAATTTTCTTCCCCTTGTTTGAATTGTTTAAGAGCATGATTGATTTAATTTGAACTTAAGTGTCATGGTTTGACCCCTAAATTCAAATTAACTTAATGGTTTTTCAAAAGACAATTAGGATTTAATTATTTATGTGCTGATTGTGCTTAGGATAGGAAGTTTATATCCACTGATTTCATTCCTCCTTGCATTAGGTAGCAATTTATGACTTTTCTAAGGCAACCCTATAGTTAACTTAGGTGGTTTGGTTAGCCACCTTAGATGATTCAATTTAGAACCAAATTCAATGGGCTTTGAACTTGAGGTCAGGTGAACTCATGACCCAAGTTTCACTGAAAATAGAGCCCATTTTGTCCACCAACTAGGGAACCCAAAATTACGCCATAGATTTGACATTAGACTTAATTAAATTATATTTAATGCATATAAAATCCAAAAATTCTATATTAGGTATCTAATTACTCATAATTAAAATTTTCATTCATTAAAAATCCTTATAATTAACACTACCATTACCAGGTCCCAAGTCCTGGATGACAAAAGTGGAGGATTGCGTTAGGTAGTCAACAACCAGCATAAAACTTGTTGAATTTTAATGACATAAATCCTTTAAGAAATGTTAAAGCTAGGACGTCCCCTGGAAGTGAAGCACTGTATGGCCTGAATACAATGATTAGTGTGCAAGGGTTCCCACATCAAGGACAAATGTGGGCAAAGAAGCTAGTCCATGATACTAAAAAACATGAAACTAAAATTATGATAGGAACTTGGAATAAAGGTTCCCTTATAGGAAAATTAATGGAAATAATAGATATTATGATTTATAGGAAGTTAAATATTTTGTGCATTCAAGAAACTAAAAGGGTTGGAGGGAAAGCTAAGGAAATTGATAGTTTAGGATTTAAACTTTGGTATTCGGGTAAGAGTCATCTAGAAATGGTGTAGGTGTTATTATAGATAAGAGTTTGAAGGATAATGTTATAAAATTTAATAGGATTGGAGATAAAATTATATCTTTAAAGATTGTTGTTAATGTTAAGATTGTTAATATTATAAGTGCTTATGCTCCTCAAGTAGGTTTGGATATGAGTTTTAAATTAAATTTTTGGAATGACTTAGAAGAATTTATACAAAAGATACCTCTAGAAGAAAGTGTTTTTATTTGGAGGAGATTTAAATGGACATGTTGGTAGAGAGGTAGATGATTTTAAAAATATTCATGATGGCCATGGGTTTGGAACAATAAATGAAGGTGGCAAAATCATATTAGATTTTTGTTTAGCTTATGATTTTTTAATTGCTAATACCTTATTTAAGAAATGGAATGAGCATCTCATTACTTATAAAAATGGATATAGTACAAATTTGATTGACTATTTTCTTATAAGAAATTTAGATCATTTAGATTGTAAAGATTATAAAGTTATTCGGAGTGAAAATTTATGTACCCAACATCGATTATTAGTTTTGGGCTTTAAGATAAAGGGACATAAAATAAAAAATTAAGTAAAATGATATTCTAGGATTAGATGGGGGTATTAAAAGAATACTAACAAAAATATTTTTGAGAGTAAGATTTTAGATCTTAAGATTTTGTCTATGCATGAGGATGCTAATATTATGTGGGATAAAGTGGCTAGTGATATTAAGAATATTGCAAATGTTGTGCTTGGAGTATCAAAGGGAAAAGCTCTTAATAGTAAAAATAGTTGGTGGTGGAATCCAAATGTGTAAGAAAAGATTAAAAAATAAGATTTTTTGTTATAGAAATTAGTTTAATTCTAAAAATTCTGATAATTGGGAATGATATAAAATGGTTCGTAAGGAATCTAAGAAAGTAATATGCGATGAAAAGACCTTAGCTTTTAGTGATTTATATAATAGATTAGATACTAAGGAGGGAAAAAGATATATGTATAAATTAGCCAAACAAAGAGATAAGAGTAGTAAGGATTTAGTTCAAGTGAAGTGTATTAAGGATGGAGATTAAAAAATGCTTTTCTTAGAAGATGATATTCAACAAAGGTGGATGAGATATTTTGCTAAACTTTTTAACAAAGATTGTGAAAATAAGATTGACTGAAGTGACCTTAGCATCCTAAATGAAAATAAATATTTATGTTTTTATCGACGTATTACTAAAATCAAAGTTAGGGAGGCTTTAAAGAAAATGAAGGGTGGAAAAACTGTTGGACCTGATGATATTCTAATAGAGGTGTGGAAATGCTTTGGAGATGAAGGAATTTCTTGGCTTACTAAACGTTTTAATACTACTTTGAAGACTAAAAAGATGTCAGATGAGTAGAGAATGAGTGTGTTAATTCTTTTTTTTTTTAAGAATAAAGGTGATGCACAAGATTGTGCAGATTATAGAAAAATTAAGTTAATGTGTCATACTTTAAAACTATGGGAGTGTGTTATGGAGCATAGGTTGCGGCGTGATACTAATGTTTCTCAAAATCAATTTAGATTCGTGCTAGGTAGGTCGACTATGGAAGTCATACATTTATTATGAGGTTTGATGGAGAAATATAGAGAAAATAAGGAGGATCTACATATGATATTTATTAATGTAGAAAAAGCATATAATAAAGTTCCAAAAGAAATACTATAGAGAGCTCTTCATAAGAAAGGAGTTAATAATACTTTTATTCAAATCATTAAAGATATGTATGCAGGAGCAATTACTTATGTTCGAACTCAAGATGGTTTAACCAAGTATTTCCCTATTTCAGTTGGTTTACATCAAGGATCAGCCTTAAGCCCATATTTTTTTGCTTTAGTCATGGATGCTCTCACTAAACATTTGCAAGAAGATGTACCTTGGTGTTTGCTTTTTGCTGATGATATTCTTCTTATTGATAAAACTAGAGAGGGAATTGAAGGTAAACTTGAATTATGGAGGTCAACCTTAGAGTCTAAAGGTTTTCGATTGAGTAGATCTAAAACGGAATATATGGAGTGTAATTTTAGTAGTAATAGACCTAGTGAGGGGATTGTGACTTTGGGCGATCAAGTCATTAATAAGAGTACATGTTTTAGATATCTTGGATCTATTGTTCAGAGTGATGGTGAAATAGATGGGGATAATATCAGCATAATTCAAGAGGGATGGTTGAAGTGGAGGAATGCTTCTGTCTTGTTGTGTAATAGAAACGTACCATTCAAACTTAAGGGAAAATTCTATAAGATGGTGGTGAGGCTTGCAATGCTTAATGGTGCCAAATATTGGCCATTAAAAGAGAAGCATAACACTAAGTTAAGTGTGGCAGAGATGAGGATGCTCAGATGGATAAGTGGCTTTACCCTTAGAGATTGAATACAAAATGAGCATATATGAGAAATGGTTGGAGTAGCTCCAATAGGAGATAAGATTAGAGAGAGTTTCCTTAGATGGTTTGGTCACATAAAATGGTGTCCTTCTAATGACTCAGTTAGGAGAGTAGAGGTATTAGATTTGACTTTTGTTAAGAAAGATAGAGGCAGACCTAAAAAGACATGGTTAGAAAATATTAGGAATGACCATTCTTTATTATATTAAATGAGAATTTGACTTTTAATAGGACACAATGGAGAAAAAGGATTCATGTAGCCGACCCCATTTAGTGGAATAAAGGTTTGATGTTGTTGTTGTTGTTGTAAAATGCCCTATAATTAGACCTTTAATTTAAGATTGATTAGTTCTTAAGAAAAATTCATATTTTATTCATTTAATTAATTATAAATATTTAAGACTTCCAAAAAAAATTTTAAACACTTCTAAACACCGCCTTAGGTCATTTCTTACCTTTGGAGGTGATTTTGAAGGAGTTTGGGATTGATTTGGATAAAAACATTAAAATATCCCCTAATCATGAAATTTATAAAAAAAAATACACAAACTTTGAAAATTCATAATTAATTTAAGAGAATTCTAATTTGATCAAACTTAATGTCCTTTAAGTCCACTTAAAATTTAGTATTTTCTAAGAATGTCAAACCTTCAAATTTCAATCAAAGTCAAAAAGTCAACTTTTCAGTCAATCAGAGTTTAAATCTATATTAAAACTTCAAAACTTTATAGCATAATGTAAAAAATTCATAATTTAGCAAACTTAGAGTCTAATTACCAATCTTAAGGCCTTTTATTTAGGAAAAATACCAAAAGTATAGAAATCATTCTAATTTAAAAAAGTTAACTTTTAATTTTAGTTAATTACTAAAATTTTTGAATTATTTAAAAAGTTCACAATTCACTTGCAACTTCGATTAGCTCTAGATTAGGTAGACTAGGCTTAAAATCATTATTTTCAGTCTTTATATACTTTTTATCTTTCTTGAGTCAATCTTATATTTTGGTGGAACCTAAAGCTGAGTAACCTTGCATACACACCCTCAAGGAGGTGAGTTAGTGAGTTAGGAAGAAGATTATTTTTTTAAACTAATCATACTATATGATTTAGATCGTATTGCACGATCAGTTAACCAGAAAAATCTTTAACTAGGACACTTTTGTTAATTAAGATTAATTAACCAAATTATACTAAATAATTCTCATCATATAGGATGATCAATTAAATTCATTAAAAATGCTGCTAATCATAATTTAGTCAATATTTTAAATTCAATTTTTTTTCTAATCATGTTGTACAATATGAATCGTACTGTACGATATATGATAATTATGCCTAAATTGATCCTTTGATTAGGGGAACAATTTTGATTAATTTTTTATATTAAATCGTATAGAATTATTGGTGATGATCGTACTATATAACCCGAGTGATGCATGGGGTGATAATTTATTGTTGCAAATCATACAAAATAAAATACCATTGTTTTTCAACTAATTATATAGGATGACCCCAAATTTTGTACTGCATAAACCTAGGGCTACATAGGACAATGATTTATCATCTCTTATCATACTGGATGATCACTACAAACTTTTGAACTAATTGTACAGAATAATACAGTTTGTAATATCTAAAAGGGCTATTTTGTACTATTCATACAAGACAATTGTAGGATCGTACTAGAAGATCTTAAATAATATATTGAAATTTAGGGTTTTTTGAGAGGCTCATTATTTTAACTCTCTCTTAGACTTGATCAAAATCCTTTTTGCTACTATGTTTCTTGAGAGGGAGCATAGAGAAGGAGTTTAGGAGAGCTTTGAGAGAGAGGAAAGGGAGAGCTTTTTGTGAGGGACTCATAAGAATTCATAAGGTTACTCGAAGCAAGGTTCTTGCTTGTCTTCTTTAAGTTTTTACCTTGATTCGTTTGTGGGTTCAGGGAGATATTTTACTGCACTAGGCTTGGGTTCTCTGCTATCACTTGGAGGATGAAAAAGGGTTCAAGGTACTCTGCCTTCTCTTAGAAGGAGAAAAAAGCTTTTAGGTATGCTGCCATCACCTAGAGGGAGCTAAAAGCTTCCCGTTCTCCAGCAGACTGGATTGGTGAAAGTGACTTAGTAAGGGCTTCTCCACCTTGATGAAGGGGAAAAAAGAGAGACACTTATTTTAGTGCATTAGCTAGAATAGAGATTTTTAGGGTAGTGAACATTTGTCAGGTTAGATCGAACCAATATAAATTATGGTGTGTTTGTTCTTATTATTTTTGCACTTTATTGAAACTTCGTTAGGGTTGTTAAGCCCTATGAACCAGCCCAAGGCTAACCAAGAGTGGGGGTGAATTGGTATTTTAAAAAATTCTATAAAACTAAGAATAAATATCACAAACCAAAATCACCACAGAAAATAAGTGCAAAAAATTAAAGTATGGAAGCACTAAAAAGAACACAAGGGTTTATAGTGGTTCGGTCAACTTGACCTACATCCACTCCTCGGAGGCGCCCTCCGAGTATTGCACTACCAACGTGACTCTCCTTTAGCCCCCACAGCTATACGGAGAAGCCATACAAAACACCTCCTTTTTACCACCCCCGACAAGGCAGAGAACCCAACTCCTTTTGCTTCCTCCTGAAGCAGGCAAAGAACCTCGATCGATCACTGAAGCTTACCTCTCCCAAACCTTCCAAGGACAAGAGACTCTAGGGAAGAAGAAGTGGAATAATGCTTGGAGCAACCCTTGTGAACTCCCTCACAAGCTCCCCCTCACAAGATCCTCTCTCTCTCCCTCTCTTTTTCTCTCTCCTTTAGGCCTTCTCAGGTCAAGACAGCAGCCAAAAGATGTTAAAAAATATTGAACAAGCTCTCTTAAATAGAAGATCTTCAAAAGAGCTTATTAATTTCAAGTTGCCGACTTAATCGTCCAGGACGATAATAATATCATCCTGTACGATCAGTTCCAAACACAGACGATCGGCCAGAACATCGCCCTGAAGATGATCTGGATGATTGAAATTTGGCTTGAACATCCAGGCTGATCTCACGATCATCCCGGACGATTAGTTTAAATCAGGGGAAAAGCGTCCAGAGCATCGCCCTGAATTCGAGTTGTTTGATCCTGATCGGCCAGGAGCAATTAAGGGTTTTTGAATATATCGTCCTGGCCAATCCTACGATCGTCCAAGACGATGTGATCGTATCAATCATCCTTAATTGCTTCCATAACTGCCAGATCAATTTAGGCATAATTTTGCCATATCGTCCAGGCCGATCTCACGATCGTCTTGACCGATTTCCAAAAACACAGAATACCTAAATTGATCATGGCGGCTGTTTCTTTATGTTTTGAGCATATAGTCCTGGCCAATACAAGTATCATCCAGACCGATAAGTTAATTACAGCTACCTTAACTAAGAAATGCTGATTAGAACTTCTGTTTTGAACTCGATCGTCCAGGACGATAATAAGATCATCCGGGACAATGTGAGTAAAAATAGAAATTCTAAATCTCTCAAGTGTGTATGTGTAGGGTTACTTAACATCAGTCACTTCAAACATTTACAATTGACTCAAGAAAGGGAAAAAGGAAAATAACAGACTGACTCATTCCTAATCTACCCAGTCTTGAGCTGATTTCAATTTCCATCCAATCTTTGAGTCCTAAAATGTCTGTAGAGAAAAGGCAGTCATATTGTTTGCTATCATCAAAACCATAATTCATGAAACCAAATCTGCAACATTTATTTTTCTATAATTTACTATATGATTGAAAATTTTGGTCTTTTATTTTTATGAAATTAATCCACTTCCGCATCGAGAGATAAAATTATCTATTTTCATATATTGAAAAAGTTATAAAAAGATTTTCTTTTTATTAAAAAAATTTTGAATTATCAATTCACCCCCTCCTCTTGGTTAGCCTCAGGTTGGTTCTTTAAAGTTTAACAACCTTCATAAACTTCCATGTGGCATTAGTGCAAGATTCAAAAACTAAGTTTTTAAAAAACTTTTGAAAATTAATTAGTGGCTAACTTTGGAAATCATAATGCTACGGAAGGATATTCAATTACACGACCACCATTATTTTATAACATTCCTTTTGTTTTTTGGAAAATTTGCATGCTTACTTTTTTGCAATCAATATTCACATGTGGAAGTTACTTCAAGAAGGATATTCTACACCTTCTTACTAAAAAAATGACATTAAAATCAAGCTACCTTTTTTTGAAAGGAGTATTATGGATAGAGATTTAGCCCAATTAAATTCTAAATGTTTTAACAGCTTTTTTGTGCATTAAAATTTGAAAATTACATGTGTATATCTACTTACACAACTGGTAAAACAATTTGAGATAAATTTTGCATAACCTACGAAGGAACTAATGAAGAAAAGAAATCTAGGTTTAACATTCTACTCCATGATATTGAATTATTTTGCATGAAATCTAGTGAGTCCATTTCTAAAATTTATACTAGGTTCACTCAAATTGTAACATCCCTGCATGCTTTAGGTAGAGAACTTATAAATTATGAAAACGTTAATAAGATTTTGTATTATCTACCTAGTTTCTATGAAGCTAAATTATTGCAACTCGAGCTTTTAAGTTTATGTTTTTGATGATAACAAATATTGTGGCTCACATCTTATTATCTGCTTATATTTGTAATATATTTTTATTTGTGTGTGAACTAACATTTCTGGAATACCATGCACCATCAAATAAAGATTTAAGGCTCAAGATTGAGTATAATAGGTTATGTTGTAATATTTATTGATTTATTTTTTATTTCTTGAGTCAAGTCATATAAGAGGGTATTCATGCTTAGTAACCATGCATACCCACATATAGGGGGAGTGCGATTGAGTCAAAACTAAAAGTTTAAGTTTTTAACTATTCATACTAGATTATTTATATTATCAAGGATGATCAGCTCATCAAAACTAATCGTACTGGACAATTTTGATCATCCAAGATTGTTCATTATGATCTTGGAAAATAGCCGCCAATAATAATTTAGGCATGGATTTAAGATTCAAGTTTTGTTCTAATCATCTTAGACAATTTAGATCATCCTGGATGATCAATACCAATTTTTCCTAAATTAATCATGTGATTAGGGGACTAATTATGGCTAAATTGTTCAAACAAATCATCCTGGATGATTTGTATGTCATACAGGATGATGTTTGCTGACGTATTTGATTTTCCTAAATCATCCAAGATAAAATACCATAACTTTTCTTCTACTTGTCTAAAATGATCCATAATATCATCCTGGACAATTTGTATAAATTTGAACTGATCATCCATGCATATCTAATATCGTCTAGGACTATCACGTCAAATTCTTAACATCATACTGGATTATCCTGTGATAATCCAGGATGATATTTGGTGCCAGAATTGAGATTTTAGGATTTTTGATGCCTTCTTTTTAAGTACATCATACAGGATGATTCTGTAATCGTCCTGGATGATCTTCACTAAAAATATTGATTTTTAGGAGTATTCAAAGCCCTATATTTAAGCTTTATCAAGGCACTTGGTAAGTATCTTTGGTATCCATTGAAGCTTCATTATTCTAGTGAAAACTTAAAGATAAAACTTGAAAGGGATAGAGGAAAGGGTGGAGTTTAAGAGAGGGAGAAGATTATTGGAGGGGTTTCAAGGGAGCGTGGAGGGAGTTTCACACAGTTTCTCTGGCAAGCTTGCATCTTAGTACCATCGGATTCAAGGTTTATCTTGAGGGAAGTTTTAGGAAGAAGAAGATCTCTTTAGAGTCAAAGGACTGGCTTCTCTACCGCATCGGGGAAGATGAAAGTGATTTTGTAAAGGCTTCTTCGCCTAGCTGTGGGGGCTAAAAAGGAGTCACTAAAGATGTAGTGCAATACTCGTAGGGTGACTCTAAGGAGTGCACGAAGGTCAAGTTTGACTGAACCACTATAAATATGGTGTGTTATTTATAATTATTTTCTACACTTTATTTTTATTATGATTAAATGCATGGGTGAAATCTTTAATTAATCTTTTTATTATTAATTTAATTTGTTTTTGCTATAAGATAGAAAAAGATTTTTTTTTTAGTTAAAGAAGTTTTTAAATATCAAATTCACCCCCCCCCCCCCCCCCCTCTTGGTTAGCCTTGGGACTAGTTCATAAGTGCTTAACAAACCTAACAAACTTTCACGTGCTATTAGAGCGGGATTCAAAAATTAATTTTTCAAAAACTTTTGAAAAAGATCAATGGATAACTTTGGAAATTATAATATTGCGAAAGAATATTCAATAATGAGACCATCTTTATTTGAAATATATATATATATATATATATATATATTAGAAACTTTGTATGTCTACTTTCTTGTAATCAATTGATTATCGAATGTGGTAAATGATTCAGACGGTTATTCTGTACTATCACCTATTATAGATAAAGTCAAAATTAATATTCCTTTTACTGAATGGAGTGAAATAGATCAAATTAATGATCAATTGAATGCTACATCTTCAAACTATTTTTTATGTGTTTTGAATTCTAAAGATTGTATGTTAGTATCCATGTGCACCATTGGCAAGGAAATTTGGAATAAATTGCACACTACATATAAAGGTACTAGTGAAGTCAAGCAATCCAGGTTGAATATTTTAATGCATGATTATGAACTATTTTGCATGAAACCTTATAAGATGATCTTAGACATGTATACTAGGTTTACTTAAATTATAACATTATTACATGCTTTAGGTAAATAATTTTCAAACTTTGAAAAGGTCAATAAAATTTTTTATTCTCAACTTGATAAATTTGATGCCAAAGTCATTGATAAAATATGAAGATACTGAGAAAAGTGGCTTAGCAGATATTGAAAGTGATGAGTTTACAAGAAAATTTGAAAATCTACTGCAACACAATCATCAACATCAATAAAAGTGGAACAAAGGTAAACATAGTAAGAATGTTCAAATTTTCTCAGATGTTATTTATTTTGGGTATAGAAAATTCAGACATATGAAAAATTAGTTCCCTAATTTCAAAACTATTTCTGCAAAGGAAAAGGGTAAAGCTAAGCAAATTGTAAAAAGGGTAGATGATAAAAAGAAAAAAATCTCCTAGGAAGACCTAATTTCTGAATCATCAGAACAAAAGCAAGGTAATGAGGTATAAAGTTTTATTTGTGTGTTTATGTGTTGTAATTAATGCATGCATATATGTTCCTTATTTCGTTTTGTTTATTTTAAATGGTTTTTTTGTATTATGTTTTTATGTTTTTTTTATTCATTCTATTTTATTTTTCTTGTATGTTTTTGTGAGATCTATACACACAAATCACTGTTCACATTATATTTCCTTAAGAGAATAAATTCACTTCTCTTAATTTTTTTTTTTAAACTGAGAACTTTACATTTTTTTACCTAAAAAATTAGTAAGCAGTGTTTTTTTTTTGAAGAAAAATGCAAGAGCGCATTTAGATATTATTAAAAGCTATAAGAAAATTACAAGATACCATGAGATTCCTTCTTTAACAAAGTAATAAAAGGAGGAACCTTATTAAGAACAAGATCAACCCAAGTAAAAGAAGAAACAATGGCATAGTTAGCACAAAGATGTGCTAACTTATTACAATTCCTATCTATACAATTGAAGATGATATTCTTATAGTCTTTGAACATACCTCTCAAATCTTCATTCTTATGAACCATATAATCTTTTAAGTCTTTGATTATATTTGCATTGTCTCCTTCAATGATGATTCCATCATAATTCATCAAGTCATCTTTAAGAACATCAATAAAAGAAGTAGCAGCAAGCATTTCAAGTTTTGAAATGTCCCAATGAGTAATGGGATATCCAAATGCATACAAAATCTGCCTTTGAAATCTCTACAAACTCCTCCAATACCTCCTTTATAAGATTGAATAAGGGATGCATCAAAATTAAACTTGATCCAACCGGATGGAGGGGGATGCCAATGAACATCCAAAAGCTTATGAAGCTGGTTGACACCCCATTTACCCGAAATATCCACTAATTTGGAATAGGATACTGCAGCCATAGAAATAGATTCCAGTGCAACGAAAATAGCACTAGTTTCCGTCCCATTGTGAACATAATTGTTCCTAGCTTTCCAGTTGTAATAAACAGCATTACAATATAAATTTATAAGCCAACCATTTTGAACCAAAAGCCAAGAAATGCAATCTGAAAAAGAATTGCAATTAGAAATGCCGAAACCCCATTTATTTAAATGGTATAAAACATCTCCCAGTTTACTTCATTTAACAGTAATATGTTCAATGTCTTCCACCATTTTACAACCTCTTGGACATTCACAAATTATTTGTAATCTTCTATAGTTTAAAAACTGGAAAGTAGGTAAGGCTTTGTTAAAAACCCTCCACCATATACTTCAATTCTAGGAGTCCGATTTGCTTTCTTAGTCCACTTCCAATAGGTGTCTTTATGATGATTTTGGGTAGAACATTCAAAAGTCAATGCAGAGATAGATTTTCCAGATTTGCTATACAGGAGTTCCAGCTCATCAATAGAATTTTCACCCGTTATTATGGTATGCTGAATCAGATTTATCGGCTCTGGACCGAAGTTTTCATTAAGCATATCTATATTCCAACTTCCATTAGAAATAAACTTATTAAGAAACACTCCTTCAAGATCTTGTGAATTGACAAATGTAGGCCATTTGTTAAGATTTTTATCTAAGATCCATGTGTCATTAAGAGTGTTGATGGAATTCCCATTACAAACTTTCCATCTAACAATCGGCCTTAAGAATTCTCCATCATTTTTGATAATAGACCAAGCTGAAGACCCTTTCTTATTAGAGATTTGATTCTCAAAATAGGAACCATACTTTGGATATAAAGCTTTATGTAAAAAAGAATTTTCTTCATGAGTGTATCTCCAAGCAATTTTAGCTCTCAAGGGCCCAATTTTGTCAAGGCTAGAATGTATACCTCTCCCTCCACTTCTAGTTGGGTAACAAAGAGTCTTCCAATTAACATAATGCATTCCATGATTATCCAAAGATTTGTTCCAAATAAATTTTCTACATAACTTGTCCATCTCCTCAAGAGTGCCTTTAGGAATCAAGGAATGAGTGCTTTGAAAGATGGTGTAAGAGCAAATAACAGTTTTGACAAGGTTGAATTTTCCGGCCAATGATATGTATTTACTTCCTCAAACATTAATCATTTTCATTGCTTTCTCAATGATGAATTTGAAATCTTGAGCAACTAATCTCCTCAAGAAAATTTTTGTTCCAAGATATTGAAATTCTTTAACACTAAGAATTCCCATAATCTTTATTATCTTCTTCTTCATTCTTCTATTCACTGATTTCCCAAAAAGAATACAAGATTTTTTTTGTATTCACTTTTTTACCGGTCCAACCACAAAAATCATTGATAATACATTTAATATTTTTGACCTCCTTCGCATTTGCTTTTGAAATTAAAAGAATATCATCCGCATATAACAAATGTGAGATCCTAGGTCTATTGGGAGAAATTGTAATAACACTCTTATCACCTCTTTGATTAAGAGCATTAGATAACAATTGAGCACAAAGAATAAACATATAAGGTGATAAAGGGCACCCTTGCCGAAAACCACAATGAGCCTCAATCCAATTGGAGTAATTTCCATTAGCAATGATAGCAAATTTAGCATTAGAAACACATTCCATAATTAGGGAAGATATCAAGGAAGGAAAACCAAAGTACCTCAATGTTTTTTCCAAAGTTGGCCACCCCATAGAGTCATAAGCTTGTTCTAGATCAAGTTTGAAAGATACCAATCCGTTATAACTTTTAGAAAATCTAAATTTGTGGAAGATTTCATGTGCAATCATGATATGATTAGCTAAATTTCTCCCTTTGATAAAAGCTGCTTGTTCAAAGGAGATAAATTTATGAATAACAGAGTAAACTCTGTTTAAAAGTACTTTGGCAGCCACCTTATACACCACATTGCACAAACTGATCGGCCTGTAGTTGGAAGGATAGATTGGATTTGTAATTTTTGGAATTAAGACAATGAGAGTCTTTTTCCAATTTGAATTCATCTTTCCAGTAATAAAAAATTGTTTCAAGGCTTTTCACACATCTTCCTTGAAGATTTCCCAATATCTCTTCAAGAATGAGTAAGTAACTTCATCATAACCAGGGGCAATGAAATTTCCTGTGTTCTTAATAACCAATTCAACTTCATCAATAAAGAATTCCTTGTTTAACAAAAATTAATCTTCTTCCTCCATAAGAAAATTATTCTTCGGCCAGCCTTCCAAGTTGCATTCTCTGAATTCCCATTTTTTTTAAAGAATTTGAATAAGATTTCTTCAATCAAAGCCTGATCCTCCGACACTACTCCATTTTCATCTTTGATTTTGTTTATATAATTTGCATTCTTACTAGCACTTTCAAAAGCATGAAAAAAATTGGAATTAGTGTCACCTTCCAAAGCCCATTTCACCTTAGCACGCTGCCTCCACCAAGTATCCAAATGAGCCAATATTGAGTTAAGATCCATAACCTTGGATTTTAGAAGCAAGCATTCTTCTTTCGAAAGACCAACAGAGTAGTCTTTATCTTGTAGCTCTAAGATTTCTTTGTTGAGAGATTCTTTTTCTTCATTTAAGGTCTTGTGTTTATCCCTGCTCCAGTAGAATAAAGCCTTCACCACCCTCCTCAATTTATGGTTGAGAATCTGTCCGAAATCTCCCTCAGATTTCTTCCTCTAGGATTTTTTAATAACAGCAAATGTTGCTGGGTTAGAGACCCAAATATCTTCACATTTAAAAACTTTATAAGGATTATATTTGAAATTCTAAATTTCCAATATGATTGGACAATGGTCTGATGCAATCCTTGCAAGGTGCTTGACAACCATATGTTGATGAGAGCTAGAGCCACCGAGTTCAAGTAACATCTGTCCAGCCTCTCAAGGATTTTATTAACTCCAGAATTATTATTACTCCAAGTAAATATGGACCCAATTCTTCTAACTTCATGAAAATTATTAGAGATAAGAAAAGTCTCCATTTTATTTGCACCCATAGAATAAACAAATCTCCTTCCTCCTTTTTTGTCTTCTTTGTTAAGAATACAATTAAAGTCACCTCCAATGACCATAGCAATGTCATTAGAAGTATAAAGTCTTAGTTTTTCCCAAAGGATCCTCCTTTTATAAGCATCTAAGCTACCATAAATAGTAGCTATCCTCCATTTACCTTTGTTTTTTAAATCTATCTCCCCAATAACAAATTGGTTTGAAGATTCAAAAACATTGAAAGATGCTAAATCAATTTTCCAAGTAATTAAAATACCACCACATTTTCCAATAGAGGGAACTTGAAAAAATTCCCAACCAGTCCCAATTAACATATCCACATCATTTTTATTGAACAAAGTAACTTTAGTCTCCAATAATCCCATAAAAATAATACCATTTTCTTTAACAACCTCCTTCAAATACAAGGAAGCTCTCCTCTTCCTAGCTCCCCTGCAGTTCCAGAATCCGAAGGAAGACATTATTTCAAAAGAGGGGAAGAATTCCCCACTTTTTCTTTTTGATATCCTTTCATCTTTCTACTCCTTAGGTTTAACTTGATAGGTCCTAAGCTTTTTAATTGCTTAGAGCCTTTTTTCCTGGAACTAGGAGCTTTAACCAGCTCAGTATTATCAATACAATCACCATCTTCCTTGCTCAATGAAGTGTTATAATCACAAACAATAGTAGCATTATCAATTTCAAAAGCCGGTTCCACAATTTTACCTTCTTCAATCAAATTGTTTAAGAGAGAAAATTTATTAACATCAATAGAAATAAATGGGATAGGATTTGACATACCCAGGTTGTTGTTATCTTCCTCTTGATGAGAGAAAGCAATGCCTTCATCTTCAGAAATGAACTGCTCCTTATCAGCAACTGAGATCTTCTTATCAAGGTTTTGTTCTTCAGTATCCACAGCTGGTGCTTTCTCCACAATTTTTTAAACCAAGTTGGTTTTAGTTCTTCTATCAGCAGGTCCAAAGATAATTCTGGAGTAGATCTGGGAATTAGAATTGGAAGCCAGAATTAGTTTTCTAAAATTGTTCCTCCTAAAATTGATGTGAATCCACGAGCAATAATCATTTGAGTTAGAGTTACCATCATGAAGATAGTCATTTTTAAGAGAAGATGCCCTGTTGGAAACTTCATTTTCATATTGAACTGGAGTAGAGTTCTTCACTATTTTTTCTAGACATTGTTCAATAAAATGTCTAATTTTACCGCAGCAAAAATAGAAATTGGGTATCTTTTCATACTCAATTCTTTGATAGAATTTTCCTGAAGAATCTTCAGCCCAAACTCCCTAAGGAAGCTTTGTGTCCAGGTTTATGCGAACACAAATCCTTGTGAATTCCCTCCTGTTCCATTGGAAAGAATTTCCATCTATCATACATGGTTAACCAACCATGGAGGCGATTCTGCACATGTTGATTTCATCCCAGCAATGAAGAGGAAGGTTTGGTAATCTGATCCAAACCGGGGATGTAAGCCCTTTTAAAGAAGATGGAGAGAATGATGGAGACCATTTGTCCATGCCTATAATATTTTTTAACATACCATGGACCACTTGTTAAAATATAATCCAAAGCCTCTTTCTCCTCAAATGCACATAGAATCAATCCTAAGCCAAGAATGGTTAAATTGAATTTTCCAAACTGTGCCCATTGCCTCCTCAGTTCTGAGCAAATTAAGTGGAACGGGACATTGGTGCCAAAAACTTTAACAACCAATGAATTTTGAAGTTTAACAGTGTTTTCTTGTTCCTTGGCCAAATGGATTTTAACAACATTATCTCCTACTGTGAATTCATTCCCGAAATCAAGATTGGTAACATTAATGTTATTCTTATTAGTCCAAGCATTAGGAGCCCAATGCATAGATTTATTAGGAGCAATATTCTCCTGGATAGAATTCTCAGGATAATTATTCAGTTCTATATTTTCACAAATACGAACATTCTCCAGGTCACTTCTCACCCTTGAATCCTGAATAGAATCTTCCTTGTTTATCAATTCCTCATTAAACAAAATCTCATGTCCTTTGATGTTTGCTTCCATAATCTTCACTGAATGTTTGAGGCATTTCATTGAATTGGATGTAGACGATTCTCCAAAAAATTTCTTAGTAATCAAGACTAAACTGTCTGGAGAATTCAAATTTTTGAGAAAACCAAAATTTTTAGAGATTATATCTTTAGCTTTACCAACCACCTCCATTGGTTTCTTCTGATTTAATAGTCCACCTTCATTAATTATCAATGGTTTTTCAAATCGAGCCTTCCCATCAAGTTTGCTGGCGATGTCATCACCAAAAGCTAGAGGAGAATTCAAGATTGATCTAGAAGGTATGAATGGAGTCGGAATCACACGTCGACTCGTCTGTTTTCTGCCATCCGTTGATGCCGGCCGGTGAACGTCAGCCGCCATGAAAGCCACGGAAACAAAATTGTAAAACCGAACAAATTTTCTCTCACTAGAACAGAGTGTCTCTCCAAACCTTAGTAAGCAGTGATTGACTTCCATAAATCAGTTAAAGGAAGAAACGTCGATGATTGTCTCTCTTCTTCTAACTCCTTTAGTGGTGTATTTTCTTTTTGAAGCAAACTCTATTTCAAATTTAAATTTGGACTTTGAAATTGAGATATATTAAATATTCTTATTGTAATTTATCTCATATGAATAATGCTCAAAGTCATTAAATCTCTTTCAAAGCATTCTTGATCATGTTTTGCATTTTTCATATGAATATGATTCTATTTTATGGTTTATTCTTCCTTATATTAGATAGTGAGTTTTGTTTGAATAGTTGCTATTTGAATGATTTATATTTGTGCAACTTATGTAGTTTTGATGATTCCAAACATTATTGTTCAAATGTATAGTTATCTCCTAACAATTTTAGAAGATTTGCACTTGCTCTTGTGCGTACTAACATTTCAGGAAAATCTGACTCCAGACTACGATAACTTCAAATCAAATTCAACATGAGATATTTTGTTGATTTGAAGTTTGCATTTTCTTTGATTTAATTTTGAAAGGGAGTGATTGTAATTGAGTGAATAAAAAACTTACACACACACATAAGGAGATCATACAATTTTATACTGATCGTACGGGACGATTTTTATCGTACTGGACGATCCGTCAGTTATCTCCTATAGAGCACATGGAACGAATAGGAATTTGCTCGAAAATTTTTTCTAAGTCCTATTCGTCCAGGACGAAATTTATTATCGTCCCGGACGATGGGTTCTCTGTAAAATTTTCGTCCAGACGAATTTTATCATCGTACGAGGCGAACAGTGCTCTGGAAAATTTTTGTACAGACGAAATTAAATATCGTCCAGGACGATCAGGTCTCTAGAAAATTTTCATCCAGATGAAAACAAATTATCGTCCGTGGCGATTGGTCCTCTGGAAAATTTTCATCCAGATGAAATAAATGTTCGTCCAAGATGATCGGGTCTCTGGAAAATTTTCGTCCAGACGAACATATTTTCGTCCAAACGAGTAACCGACTTAGAACAGTTTTCAGCAGTTTCTAGAACCGACCTAGTAATAACCATTCATACTGGACGAACCTAGTTCGTACAGGACGATCATCTGTACGAAGTCATTTCGTACACATATACAAATTGGGTCATTTCAGATCGTTTAAGTAAAATCGTCCAGGACGATCCAGGATCGTACAGGACGATCCACTGCGTACAGAATTGAAAACTTGCAGTTTTTGGGCGGTTTTTCATGTCTTTTGTATAAATAGTCCAAATTAGACTGCCACCCAATCTTTTTGTCATTTGATCTTCGTGCCTCTTGAGAGAATAGCCAAGGAGAGAGTGGAAGAGAGCATTCAAAGGAGGATTCTTACCACTGGAGCGAGAAGGCTTCACTTGGATTACTAAGGTAAGAGTCTCTACTTGTGAAATTGGATTTCTTCACTCTTTTTCTTCTTCCTTCTAGATTCTTGTGAGAAGATCAGTCAAGGAGATCCGGTTCTCTGCCGACACTTGGAGAGTGTGAACAGCGGAAAGGTTCTCTGCCTACACTTGGAGAGTGTGAACAGCCGTAGGGTTCTCTGCCCACACTAGGAGAGTGTAAAAGGACGACGGTTCTCTGCCTACACTTAGAGAGTGTGAAAAGCGGAAAGGTTCTCTGCCTACACTTGGAGAGTGTGAACAGCCGTAGGGTTCTCTGCCCACACTAGGAGAGTGTAAAAGGATGACGGTTCTCTGCCAGCACTGTGGATTGTGTAAAAGGACGACGGTTCTCTGCCGCACCGGGTAGTGGTGAAAAGAGTGTGTTGTAAAGGCTTCTCCGCCTTGCTGTGGGTGCTAAAGGAGAGTCACTATTGGTTTTAGTGCAAAACTCAGAGGGTGCCTCTGAGGAGTGGATGTAGGTCTGGTTATAGACCGAACCACTATAAATCTGGTGTCATTTACTTTATTGCTTTTACGTTTCCGCACTTTAAATTTCAGTTTAAACAACTCTGTGGTTGAAAAACATTTTTCTACAAACTTTAAAAGAAAATTTTATTTTGGTTCAACTTTATCATTAAGAGGGTTTAAAATTTTTAAAACTACCAATTCACCCCCCTCTTGGTAGCCGTGGGACATTTACTTAGGCTTAACAACCTAATTACTGGACTCAACAAGTGGTATCAGAGCTTAGTTTCAAAATCATAAGTTTGAACTACTTTTTGATTAACGTAGATGACTACATTTAGAAACTGAAACACACCTGAGGGTTACTCTATCACTAGACCTCCACTGTTTGACAATATTCTTTTTGATTTTTGAAAAACACGCATGTCTACTTTCTTACAGTCACTTGATTATCGCATATTGATGCTAGTCCAGGAAGGTTATTCAAAACCAACTAGATTAGTTGATGGAATTAGGGTAGAAACACCCTATGCAGAATGGACTATTGAAGAACGTGACTTAGCACAATTAAATGCGAAATGTTTAAATAGTTTCTTTTGTGCTTTAAAATCTGAAGACTACATGCGAGTTTCCACTTGTAAAAGCGGAAAAGACATATGGGATAGACTTTGTATAACTTATGAAGGTACAAATGAGGTTAAGCAATCAAGACTCAATATCTTGTTACATGACTACGAATTATTTCGCATGAAACCTAATGAATCTATATCTGACATGTACACAATATTCACTCAAATTGTCACCTCTTTGCATGCACTTGGTAGGGAATTAACTAATGCTGAAATGATTAATAAGATTCTTCGTTGTTTACCTACTGCATACGATGCTAAAATTACTGCAATTGAAGAGTTTAAAGATCTGAACATTTATTCCATTGACAATCTTCTTGGTTCACTCATTGCTTACGAGCAAGGAGCAAGTCAAAGAAAGATTGATGCAGGTGAACCAAGAAAGGACAAAAATATTGCACTAAATGTGGAAGAGTCAGAAAGTGAACACTCACAACCTGAGGATGAAGACGATATTGCACTGATGACTAGACAATTCATAAGCTTTTTAAAGAGGAAGCAGAAGAGACGCCAGCAATGGAATAGAGGTAAGTATAACAGAAATGGCAAGGTTTCTAATGAAGTGATTTGTTATGAATGCAGGAAACCAGGTTATATAAAGACTGATTGTCCAAAACTCAAAGCCACTCCTAGCAAAGAGAAGGTAGAGGAGAAACCAATGGTAAAGAAGGGCAAGAAGAAGTTTCAAAAGGCTTTTTGGGCGGACTCAGCTTCAGACTCATCTGAGACTGAAAAAGAAGAAGAAGTCACCAACCTTTGCTTGATGACAGATAATGCTGAACAATCAGATCAAGAAGAGGTATACTCTCACACAAGACCTCGTGAGAGTATATGGTACCTGGACAGCGGATGTTCAAAGCACATGACTGGAGATACTGCTCAATTCATAACGCTGGAAGCCAGGAGTGGAGGCAAGGTTACACTTGGAGATAATACCACAAAGAAAGTGGTTAGATCAGGTATGATTGGAAATTTAAAAAACTTTTTCATAGATAATGTTTTATTAGTTGAAGGCTTGAAACATAATTTGCTTAGCATAAGTCAGCTATGTGATAAGGGCTATAATGTAAAATTTTTACCTACTAGCTGCATAATTAGCCTAAATGAAAAAATTTTTTTAAATGGAAAAAGGGTAAACAATGTCTACATGCTAGATTTAAATTGTATTCAATCTCCTACTGCTTTTTGTTTGAAAACTATTTCTGATGAATCATGGCTTTGGCATAGGAGACTTTGTCATTCTAGTATGAAAAATCTTAGAAGAATTACCCAAAAGAATTTGGTGAGAGGAATACCTAAACTAGACTTTACCAAGGACCATCTATGTGACGCATGTCAATTAAGAAAACAAGTGAAGTCCTCTTTTAAGTCCAATAAAGATCTTAGGACCAGTAAACCTTTAGAAATTCTTCACATGGATCTTTTTGGACCTGTAAGCACTGTTAGTCTAGGAGGAAAGGTATATGGATTTATTATAATAGATGATTTTTCAAGATTCACCTGGGTTAAATTTCTTTTTCATAAGAGTGAATCATTTGAGGAATTCAGAAATTTTTTAACTTGGATACAAAGAAAACTAGGATGTGAAATAATTTCTATACAAAGTGATCATGGAAGAAAATTTGAAAATGAAAGATTTGAAGATTTCTGTAAAGAAAAGGGGATTGATCACAATTTTTCTGCACCTAGAACTCCTCAACAAAATGGAGTAGTTGAAAGAAAGAACAGAACATTAATAGAAGCCACCCGAGCAATATTAGCAGAATACTCGCTTCCTAGATATTTTTGGGCTGAGGCGGTTAGCACTGCATGCTATGTTCTGAATAGGGTGAATGTGAGATCAAATTTGAATAAAACACCCTATGAGTTGCTAAAAGGTAGAACACCAAATTTGTCTCATTTGCATGTATTTAGTTGCAAGGTGTTCATACATAATAATGGAAAATCTGCCTTAGGAAAATTTGTTCCAAAATCAGATGAAGGAATTTTTGTTGGATATTCAAGTGTTGGAAAATCTTATAGAGTATTCAACAAAAGAACTTTAGTCATTGAAGAAACCACACATGTTATTTTTGATGAAAATGGAAACATGGAAGAGCCAAATGTTGTTGAAGAAGAAATTGAAGAAAACTCCCAAAAGATTGATAGATTAAATTTGGAAGAAAATGTGGAAGAAAATTTAGAAAGAGAAGACCCTTTGCCTAGAGATTTGAGATTTTCTAAAAACCACCCAAAGGAATTGATTATAGGTGAACCAAGTGAGGGTGTTAGAACTAGGCGTGGATTAAACAAGGAAGTAAATCATTCAGCCTTTATTTGAACTATTGAACCCACTAACATTGATCAAGCACTTTCAGATGAATTTTGGATATTGGCCATACAAGAAGAGTTAAATCAATTTGTAAGAAATAAAGTTTGGGAACTAACTACAAGGCCAAAATATCAAAGTGTAGTTGGAACCAAGTGGGTGTTCAAAAATAAAATGAATGACTCAGGAGTAGTCATTAGAAATAAGGCTAGATTAGTAGCTAAGGGGTATAATCAAATTGAAGGAATTGATTTTGAGGAAACTTTTGCCCCTGTAGCTAGACTTGAAGCAATTAGGGTTTTACTAGCCTATGCCTGTTTTAAAGGTTTTAAATTATTTCAAATGGATGTCAAAAGTGCCTTTTTAAATGGGATAATTGAGGAAGATATTTTTGTAGAACAACCTCCAGGTTTTGAAAATTCTAAATTTTCAAATCATGTTTTCAAATTAAAAAAGGCATTATATGGATTGAAACAGACACTTAGGGCTTGGTATGAGAGGTTGAGCACCTTCCTACTTGAAAGATCTTTTGAAAAAGGAAATGTGGATACAACTCTCTTTTTAAGGAAAATTGGAAAGGATATACTTATTGTTCAAATTTATGTGGATGACATCATCTTTGGATTTTCAAATAAACATCTTTGTGATGATTTTTCTAAAACAATGAGTAGTAAATTTGAAATGAGTCTAATGGGAGATTTAAATTACTTTCTAGGATTTAGCATTAAGCAACTTGAGGAAGGTACTTTTCTTAGTCAAACTAAATATATTAAGGACATCCTCAAAAAATATGAAATGGACAATGCTAAACCTGCTAGTACACCAATGAGTTCTTCAGTTCAGTTGGATAAGAACCTTAAGGGAAAATCTGTTGATCAAAAGAAGTTTAGAGGGATAATTGGATCTTTACTTTACTTGACTGCTAGCCGACCAGATATTATGTTCAGTGTTTGCTTATATGCTAGATTTCAATCAGATCCAAAAGAATCACATTTGACAGCAGTGAAAAGGATTTTAAGATATCTACTAGGAACTCAAAACTTAGGAATTTGGTATCCTAAGTTTAGCTCTTCATTTGAAATTATTGGTTACTCAGATTCTGACTTTGCAGGATGTAGAGTGGATAGGAAAAGCACTTCTGGAACATGTCAATTCATTAGAAATTCATTAGTTTCATGGTCTAGTAGAAAACAAAATTCAGTGGCACTATCTACTGCAGAAGCAGAATACATTGCATTAGGAAGTTGTGTGGCACAAGTACTTTGGTTAAAACAACAGTTGATTGATTTAGGATTAACTATAGGCACTATTCCAATTTATTGTGACAATACTAGTGCTATTTGCATTTCCAAAAATCCTATTCAACATTCTAGAACCAAACACATTGATATAAGGCATCATTTCATAAGGGATCATGTATCCAAAGGAGAAATTGAACTCATACATGTTTCAACTGAAAATCAACTTGCAGACATTTTTACAAAACCTTTAGCCTTTGATACCTTCAGTACTTTAAGAACAAGGCTTGGTGTTATTGATTTGAATGCTTAAACAAAATGTCTTTGCAACATTGATATTTGTTTTGTTTTGTTTTTGATTTTGTGAAATTTTGTGTGTTTTGAATGAATTGTTTTTGGATTTATGGTTTTGTTTTATGTTTTCTGTGTTTTTGAATATTTTTGTTGATTTTCTTAATTTAAAAAATTCAAAATTCAAAATTTTTTTTGGAGGAAATCGTCCAGGACGAAATTGGTTTCGTACGGGACGATGTGTGAAGGAACAGTTTGCGCGAATTTTAACCGTTTTGAGAGCAGTTTTTAATTAGATCGTCTGTACGATCTGATGATCGTCCAGGACGAATTTTTTTTCTCTCAAATGTCGGGACGATTGAATGCAGCGGTTGAGTGGATAAGACAGTTTTTAATATGAACTTCGTCTGTACGAAATTTTCGTTCGTCAAGACGAACATGTGTCGGTTCATTGTAGGGGACGGTTTTCAAGAGTCATTAAAACGATTTACTTTTTGATCGTCTGTACGAAAATTTTTTGTCTGTACGATCGGTCAAGTCAAAAAGCCTGTACGAAGGGACGCATCGTAAGTTGTGTTGATTACGAAAAGTCGTTACATTTTGGACGAATTGGATGGTCTGTACGAAATTATTTCGTCCAGACAAACGATAATTTTTCGTCCAGGATGAATATTTTCATCCAGGACGAACGTATCGTTTTTTTTTAAATATGAAGGCTTTCTAACTTAACAATCACACTTCCAAACTTCATTTTCAATCCCTTTCTACTTCAAATCAACAATGGCCTCCTCAAGCAAAAGACAAAAGGTGTTGGTGAAGAAACCAAATAGGAATGCCCCAGACAACTTTCTTTCTAAGGCGAATGAGGAATCTTTTCCTCGTTTTGCATCCGCAAAGATCACTCCCTCTCGCATTCTTATTCAAACTGAGTTGAAGTTTCGGGTATTGCACCTCTTCGCCTCAACCCAATTTCAGTTCATTCTTTCTCTCGTCCACTTCTACAATAAGCAAACCTACCATTACTTTCTAGCTAACATGAGTTTCAATTCTGACCACTCCACCATTAGTTCTTATGTTTTTAAGCAAAAAGTTGAGATCACCAAGCACGACCTTGGTGCATTTTTAAACTTAAGAACTGAGGGATATAGAGCCCACACCCTAATGTCAGAAACCTCCTTCAAATGGTTTCAAATCAATAGGGTGATTAGAGAAATAGGCATAACCTATCATGTTGCTAGAGTCTCCGGTATGACCCAAGATGCCTGAATCATCCAGCATATCCTTAGATCCTTAATTATTCTTAAAGCTGGTGATAGGATTAACATTACCCCTCTCCTTTCTGTTCTAACCTTTTTAATCATGGAAAGACATCCTATTGACGAAGCCCAACTTATCATAGACCATATCTATGGGCTTTCAGAAATAGGACATGCAGATCAGAAGAGGAAGAAGAACATTTCATTAGGACACTTAATAACTTATATTTTGGAAAAGAAATACAACATAGTGCATTCTGATGAAAAATATGAAGAGCCAGTTTACTATAACGATGGATCATTCAGATTGCTCTTCAAGGAGGAAAAAGAAAAAGAAAAAGCACATGCCAGTGCTTCAGAAGAGGAAGAAGAAGAAGGAGTGCAAGCTTTTGCTTCTCAATCAGATTACCAGAATCTGATTGAGAGATTTGATAGATTAGAGACTCACATTGATCAAAGGTTTGATTAATTTGATGCTCAACTCACGCAGCAGCAACAAGACATTGGTAATATTAAAGATGAAGTTCATAAAATTAATACCAATGTAATGTTGATGGCCTCCTACTTCAACCTTTTTGGTGGCATTCCTCCTCCTCCTCCTCCAGAACAGTAGAAATGTTTTTATGTGTGTCTGTTGTATTTGTTTTTTTTTTTTTTTTAATGTTTTTATCGTGTCTGTTTTATTGTTAAGTGTTTGTGTTTATGTTGGTTTTTTTTTTTTTTAAGTTCAATGTATTTTCTTCTTTTTATGTAATCTATTTCTTTAATATCATTGAAAGTTTTTTTTAGATTTGTTTTGAAATGTGGTTAATGTTTATGAATTTCATTAGTATTATTTAATCTACATAGTGCTTAAATTCGATTGTAATTTGAGATTATCTATATTAGAAAATCTAGACTTTCTGAATTTATAAGTTGTTTATAACTTGTTGTAATTAGAACTTTTAAATTCATGTCTATTTATTTAGAATACATAAAAGTTAATATTACTATTGCAATTTAGATGTTTTCTTATTTTGTATTTCTATGCTCAAGTGATATTTATGTACCTAAAATTATTTGAATTTTTAGATTATAGATTTTGGAAAGAATTGGTCTCAATTACTCTTGAACATTGTACAAATGTACAAAAATCAAAAGGAATTCCCAAAGATTTGCAAAGTGAAAAAGAGGCACAAAATAAGCCCAACGAAGAAAAAATGCACAAAAATGTGCCCCAAAATTTTGAAAAAGATGCGCAAAGCGCCACATGAGGTAATTCTCTTCTTTCCAAATTCGTTCAATCTCTTAATTCAAATTGATCTTATGTTCATTTATATTCTATTGAACTTTGAAATATAGAATTTTTATACATCTCTCTTGTAATGATTTTCTATATTCAAATGTCTAAATTGAATCATGTCTTTGATAAATTCTTCTTACTTATAATGTTATATCACTTCTTAAATTTTGTGAATTTCTATGATTGACCTAATATCTTTAGTTTAAAATTGCATACCCTATGTCAATCACAATTTAGATTAAATTTTAAAAATGAATTTCATATAATTACTTACATTTCTTGTCTATTTCTTCTTCACTTTTTGTTGTTGTCAAAAAGGGGGAGAAATTATTGTATTTTCTGTTTTGATTGTTCTGTTTGTAGTGCAGTTTCTGTTTTGATTGTTCTGTTTGCAAGTTTTTTACTTTGTAGTTGTTTGTGTTAAAATTTTAAAAAAACAAAAATTTTATTCTTTATGCCTCCTTATTTTAATGTACTCATCAATTCAGGGGGAGTTTAGGAGATAGGAGATTTGTTTAACTTGAAACCATATAAATAATAATTGTTTTGCCATCATCAAAAAGGGGGAGATTGTTTGAATAGTTGCTATTTGAATGATTTATATTTGTGCAACTTATGTAGTTTTGATGATTCCAAACATTATTGTTCAAATATATAGTTATCTCCTAACAATTTTAGAAGATTTGCACTTGCTCTTATGTGTACTAACATTTCAGGAAAATCCGACTCCAGACTACGATAACTTCAAATCAAATTCAACATGAGATATTTTGTTTATTTGAAGTTTGCATTTTCTTTGATTTAATTTTGAAAGGGAGTGATTGTAATTGAGTGAATAAAAAACTTACACACACACATAAGGAGATCATACAATTTTATACTGATCGTACGGGATGATTTTTATCGTACTGGACGATCCGTCAGTTATCTCCTATAGAGCACATGGAACAAATAGGAATTTGCTCGAAAAAATTTTTTAAGTCCTATTCATCCAGGATGAAATTTATTATCGTCCCGGACGATGGGTTCTCTGTAAAATTTTCGTCCAAACGAATTTTATCATCGTACGAGGCGACCAGTGCTCTGGAAAATTTTCGTACAGACGAAATTAAATATCGTCTAGGACGATCAGGTCTCTGGAAAATTTTCGTCCAGACGAAAACAAATTATCGTCCGTGGCGATTGGTCCTCTGGAAAATTTTTGTCCAGACAAAATAAATGTTCGTCCAGGACGATCGGGTCTCTGGAAATTTCGTCCAGACGAACATATTTTCGTCCAAATGAGTAACCGACTTAGAACAGTTTTCAGCAGTTTCTAGAACCGACCTAGTAATAACCATTCGTACTGGACGAACCTAGTTCGTACAAGACGATCATCTGTACGAAGTCATTTCGTACACATATACAAATTGGGTCATTTTAGATTGTTTAAGTAAAATCGTCCAGGACGATCCAGGATCGTACAGGACGATCCACTGCGTACAGAATTGAAAACTTGCAGTTTTTGGGCGGTTTTTCATGTCTTTTGTATAAATAGTCCAAATTAGACTGCCACCCAATCATTTTGTCATTTGATCTTCGTGCCTCTTGAGAGAATAGCCAAGGAGAGAGTGGAAGAGAGCATTCAAAGGAGGATTCCCACCACTGGAGCGAGAAGGCTTCACTTGGATTACTAAGGTAAGAGTCTCTACTTATGAAATTGGATTTCTTCACTCTTTTCCTTCTTCCTTCTAGATTCTTGTGAGAAGTTCAGTCAAGGAGATCCGGTTCTCTGCCGACACTTGGAGAGTGTGAACAGCGGAAAGGTTCTCTGCCTACACTTGGAGAGTGTGAACAGCCGTAGGGTTCTCTGCCCACACTAGGAGAGTGTAAAAGGACGACGGTTCTCTGCCTACACTTGGAGAGTGTGAACAGCGGAAAGGTTTTCTGCCTACACTTGGAGAGTGTGAACAGCCGTAGGGTTCTCTGCCCACACTAGGAGAGTGTAAAAGGACGACGGTTCTCTGCCAGCACTGGGTAGTGGTGAAAAGAGTGTGTTGTAAAGGCTTCTCCGCCTTGCTGTGGGTGCTAAAGGAGAGTCACTATTGGTTTTAGTGCAATACTCAGAGGGTGCCTCTGAGGAGTGGATGTAGGTCAGGTTATAGACCAAACAACTATAAATCTGGTGTCATTTACTTTATTGCTTTTACGTTTCCGCACTTTAAATTTCAGTTTAAACAACTATGTGGTTGAAAAACATTTTTCTACAAACTTTAAAAGAAATTTTTATTTCGGTTCAACTTTATCATTAAGAGGGTTTAAAATTTTTAAAACTACCAATTCACCCCCCTCTTGGTAGCCGTGGGACATTTACTTAGGCTTAACAACCTAATTACTAGACTCAATAAGTTTTTCTTCTTTTATATCTCAAAGATATCCTCACAACTGAGAATTTTTTAAGATTTCTAAAGGGAGCTAGCTTTCAAAAATGATAAAGGCATAAAATGAGCCTAAGTAGAAAAATTGAAAAGATGTGTAATGATCGCCAAATAATTGAAAGATACATAAAGTGTATTAAAAATTAAAAGATGTGTAAAGAGCACCAAATAACTAACAAGAGGAACAAAATGATCCCCTAAGAAATTAAGCTTATTTCTCTTTCAAATCTTTAAATCTTAGAAGAATTCATGTGCTACTTGATATCTTCAAATACTTAATTTTTGAACATTACAATTTTGGTTGATTACCTTGTAATATTACTCTATCAGATATTTTTTGAAAAGAAGTTTGAACATATCACTTTTCTTATCTGATTTATTATCTGAATTTGATTTTTATTTTAAAAACGACTTTAACTTGTAAGGAACCAGAGCTAGGGTTGATAAAATTCAAATTTCTAACATTTCTAGATCTTAGTGATATCAATTCATTTCTTACTATACTTTAAATAAAATTAAGAGGTAACTTTCTCATTTCAAAAAAATTTACTAAAATTAATTGATTCTTCTTAAACATTACCATCACCCCCAACTAATTAAGGGTCAGTTTGATCATTTGTATTTGTTTCATATTTTATTATTTATTTCTTTTTTATACTTCTCTTCTTTTTTATATTATCAAAGGGGGAGAACTTGTTGTATTTGTGTGTAAGTTATATATGTTCATCATGTATTTATTTTAGTTTATCTATTTTGTAGCTTTTTAAATCTTTTTTATTTTAAAAAAACATTTATTAATTTCCCCTACTTTTAATATAAATATCTTAGTGAGGCAGAGATTAGGAGAAAATATTTTTAAAATTGTAAATTCAACCAATAATATTTTCCATCATCAAAAAGGGGGAGATTGTTGCAACTCGAGCTTATGAATTTATGTTTTTGATGATAACTAAATTGTGGATCACATCTTTTTGTCTACTTGTATTTGCAATATAATTTTGTTTATGTGTGTATTAACTTTTCAGGAATACCATACACCATCAAATAAAGATTCAAGGTTCAAGATCTAGTAAAATAGGTTATGTTGTAAAATGTTTTGTAATATTAATTGATGTATTTTTGATTTTTTGAGTCAAGTCATATAAGGGTGTATACTTTCTTGGTGACCATGCACACTCACACTAAGGGGGAGTGAGATTAAGTCAAAACTAGAAGTTTAAGTTTTGAAATAATCATACTGAATGATTTATATCATCCAGGATGATCAGCTCATTAAACTAATTATATTGCACGATTTCGATCATCCAGGATGATTCATAATGATCTTAGAAAATAACCACCAATGATAATTTATATAAGGATTTAAGATTCAAATTTTATTCTAATAATCTCGGATGATCTAGATCTTCCTTGATAATCAATAACAATTATGCCTAAATTGATCATATGATTATGTGACTAATTATAGTTAAATTATTCAATCAGATCATCCTGGATGATTTGTATATCATACTAGATGATGTTTGCTGACATATTTAGTTTTCTTAAATCATTTAAGATGAAATATCATAATTTTTATTCTACTCATCTATGATGATCCATAATATAGTTCTAGATGATCTCTTTAAATTTGAACTGATTATCAAGCCCTATCCTAATATTGTCCAAGACTATCAAGTCAAATTATGTACATCGTACTGGACGATTCTTTGATCGTCTAGGATGATATTTAGCATAAGAATTGAATTTTTAGGGTTTTCGAAAGCTCTCTTTTTAATCACATCATATGGGACAATCCTACGATCGTCTTGGATGAGCTTTGCCACCAAGATTAATTTTCAAATTTTTTTTAAAGCCCTCTATTTAAGCTTTATCAAGGCACTTGGTAAGTGTCTTTGGCAGCCATTGAGGCTTCATTCTTCTGGAGAAAACTTGAAGATAGAACTTGAAAGGGAGAGAGAAAAGGGTGGAGTTTGAGAGAGGGAGAAGATCCTTGGAGGGTGTTTCAAGGGAGTGTGGAGGGAGTTTCACATGGTTTCTCTGGCAAGCATGCACCTTAGTACCATCATATTCAAGGTTCATCTTGAGGGAAGTGTTGGAAAGAAGAAGATCTATTTGGAATCAAAAGACCCAACTTCTCCAATGCACTAGGGAAGGTAAAAGTGATTTTGTAAGGACTTCTCGGCCTAGCTATGGGGGTTAAAGTAGAGTCACTAAATATTTAGTGCAATACTCGGAGGGTGCCTCCAATGAGTGGTTGTAGGTCAGGTTGGACTGAACCACTATAAATCTGGTGTATAATTTCTGATTATTTTTCTTACTTTATTTTATTATGATAAATTCTTGGGTAAAATCTCTGATTAATCTTTTTATTATTGATTTAGTTTGTTTCTGCTGCAAGATATAAAAAGATTTATCTTTTAGTTAAAGAAGTTTTTAAATATCCAATTCACCCCCCCCCCCCCCCCCTCTTGGTTAGCCTCTGTACTAGTTCATAAGGGCTTAACAACCCTAACAAACTTTCATAAATAACTACTATTATTAAATCCAAGGATCCAAATGTTCATTCAATTGATAACTTGCATGGATCACTCATTACCTACAAGCTAGAAGTGAGTCAAAGTTAGATTGAAGCATGTGAGAAAAGAAAAGAGAAAATTATAGCCTTAAAATCTAATAATTATGATAGTAATAGTTCTATACCTGAAGATGATGATGATATAGAACTGATGAAATTCAATTTAAAAGCCTTTTGAAGAAAAAAAAGTAAAAGTGTCATTAGCAATGGAACAAAGATAAAGCTAATAAAAATTTTAAGTTTTCTTTTGATGTCATAAGTTTTCTTTTGATGTCATAAGTTTTGAATAGAAGACTGATTTCCCAAATCTTAAAGCTTAACCAATCAAGGATTGATTGCCCAAATCTTAAAGCTCAACCAATCACGGAGAAGGGTGAAGAAAAATCTAAATTCAAAAAGAGCAAGAAACTGACTCAGATTACTTTATAGGCAGTCTCTACTTCAGGCTCATCTGAGATAGAAGTAGAAGAGGAGGAAACCAACTTGTGCTTAATGTTAGATAACCATCTTAATCATTATGATCAAGAGGAAGTATGTGATCTTTCTTATAATGAATGATTTAAAGTTTCTAAAAAATTTTATAACGCATATAGAAAGCTCAAGAAAATGTATGTTAGCCTTAATGATTTTTATTAATTTATAAAAAGAGCATGAATGCCTTAGTAAAGATTCTTTTTAGCTTGGATAATAATCATATGATCTTATTTGATGAATTTGATACATTAAACAAGAAGCATCTTGATTTAATTGATGGACATGATTCCTTGAAAGCATGTCATGTTGATTTAGAAAATTCATTTAAAGAATTAAAAGCATGTTTAGATGAAGCTAATGATAGAGAGCATGTATTAAAATTTGATAATTCAATTCTTGAAAGTGTAAACAAATTTTTGAAAGTGAAATTAATTGCTTTTAAAGAAAACAAAACATCACCTACACTTGTAGAATTTTATAACCCATCACCACATCATGCAACATTTAAACCTAGGAAGACACACCATAACCCACATAGACTAGTGAATCCATTCCCAAAAATTATATATTTTTATTGTGGCATGCTAGAACATATATCCCATACTTGCAATATCCACCGCATAACATATTTAGTGTGGAGACCAAAACTGCATAACATGCAAGCATTTCATCCATCACTCCATAAGATGGAACCCAATCTTTTTTTGGTTCCCAAATCTAATCAATGATGACTTTATAAGTATGCTATCATAAAATACCTAGTGAGAGCATGTGATACTTGGACAACGGATATTCAAGGTATATGACTGGAGATATAAAGTAATTTATCACACTAGAGGCCAGGTCTGGAGGTGAGGTAATGTTGAGAGACCACCACTAGGAAAGTGGTTGAATCATGTTGATCTAAAAAATTAAAAAGGTAAATGTTTTCTTTTATTTCTATGTACAATCTTTAATGTTTTTGTTTTGTATTTATGTTTGTGATCTTTTAGTTTTTATGAGGTGTGGTAATGTTGAGAGACCACCACTAGGAAAGTGGTTGAATCAGGTTGATCTAAAAAAATTAAAAAGGTAAATGTTTTCTTTTATTTTTAAGTACTATCTTTAATGTTTTTGTTTTGTATTTATGTTTGTGATCTTTTAGTTTTTATGTCATTTTTCTCTTTGTGAAGTCTCTATAATCAACACACATAAAAGAATTAAATCACTACTCACAACAATATTTGACTTCTTCTTTAAATGAAAATGTTACCTCTATTCTACTTAAAATATTATGTAAGTGGTGGTTAACTATAAACTATCCTCTCATTCATGTAGTAGGGTAACTTTCTTAAAGTCAAAATCTATATCAAATTTAAATTGGACTTAGAAATAAAAATCTTCTTCATCTTCCAACATTTTTCTATCTCATAGGCATCTTTTGTAAATTGATGAATCCACTTCATAATTGTTTTAATCAAATAGTTCATTCTTATCATAGGATCGGGTTTACTTTGTAGTTTATTCATTATTAAAAGGGATAATTTAATTAAAGTTTATAATATATGTGTTAAAATTTTATTATTTAAAATTTAAAGGGTTGGAGTTGTTTATTTAATTATAAAAAATGTATATATTAATAACCTCAAAGTGCGAATGTTGAAGGTAGTTTATATTTATGTGATATTTATTTGATTTATTATGAATTAATGAAGTTTGACCCTTAATGAATGGTTGAATTGGATTAATGATTGTTTGAATATTAATTAATGTTAAATGGGGTATATTTAACTCCTAAGGTGGATGATGCCTCTAAGTTGACTAAGTTTGAAGTTCCACCCCTATTAGGTGTTTATATATATATATATATATATATATATATATATATATATATATATATATATATATATATATATATATATATATATATATATATATATTATTATTATTATTATTATTATTTTGAAAGAAGCATAAATGCATTATTAGAAATAAAAACAAAAAATAACTACAAAGTAGATTTCTCTTTCACCAATTTAACAAATGAAGGAGGAATCTTATCCAAACATAAGTCTTCCCAAATAAAATTACTAAAAAAAGCGTAACTAGCACACATATCAGCTAGCTTATTTCCCCCTCTATCTATACATTTGAATATTATATAATCAAATTCATTAAAGAAGTCCAAGTCTTCTATTCCCTTGCATCCATGAACCTTAGCACATTGGATAGCCTTTATAACATTGGAGTTGTCACTTTCAATAATAGCTCCCTTGTACTTAAACATCCAATCCTTTATAACTTCTTTCAAAGATTTGATAGCTAGAAATTACAACTGATAAATGTCCCAGTGGATACAAGAATTGCCAAACGCCATTAAAAATCTCCCTTTGCAGTCTCTGATTATACCTCCAACACCTGCTCTATAAGAAGAACACAGTGTAGCATCTACATTGATTTTTAACCAATTGGGTGGAGGGGGATGCCAAACATTAAACAGTCTATAAGACTTATTAACATCTCGAGATTCCAAAAATTGGATTATAAATCAGTTTAGAGAAAGAAGACAGGCTTATTGCATAAACAGCTATAGAATTAGCACTTTCACTAATCCCATCATGTACCAATCTATTTCTAGCCTTCCACGATAGGTATACTACATTGTAAAAAAGATTGAGAATCATACCATTATGCTTTGTAGTATTTTGTAACCAATAGCAGCAATCTTGAAAGCTTTCAAACTCAGGCAAGCCAAATCCTTATTTGTTCAGAATAAGCACCACCTCCTTTATTTTTATGCATTTAACTAGAATATGTTCCACGTCTTCTATTCCATCAGATCGAGCATCTCGGACAAATGTCATTCACTTGTAGCCTTCTATGAGCTAGGAATTGATATGTTGGTAAAGCATTTTTAAATAATCTACAACTAAATACTTGTACCCAAGGATTAACTTTCACCTTTTTAATCCAACTATATACCCTGCAATCATTTTGCTATTGAAAACTGATGCTCATCCCAGGAATAGTCATCCCTGAGCCCTGATAAATGAGTTCTCTATCATCATCTACCTGTTTCAAATTAATGTTGATCTTTAGGATAAGATCCATAAGCTCCCCTCCAAAGACCTGCTTTAGGTTTTCCTCTTTACAGATTTTGCCTTCAATGAATCTATCCAGCATAAACTCCTCATCATCTTATGGAGCTACAAACGTTGGCCATTTATTTATTCTTCTATCCAGTATCCATTTATCCTTGAATACGTTAATGGAATTACCATTTTCTATGTTCCATTTGAGGAAAGGATCTAGAGCTTTACCCCCATTACATAAAAATTTCCAAGAAAAAGAAGAATTTTTCTTAATTTCAGATGCTCCAAATCTGGTACAATACTATGGGGCAAAAACTCTATGAATGAAAGAGTCTTTATTATACAAATATCTCCAAGACAGTCTAGCTCTAAGAGGAGCTACTCTAGTTGTAGAAGAAAATAGACCACATCCTCCCTCCTTCAACGGCTTACAAAGTTCATCCCAGCTTATGTAATGCAACCCAGCATTTCCTCCAGCTTTGTTCCATAGAAAACCTCTGCACATTTTGTCTACTTCTTTGAGCACTTGAACCGGAACCAATGAATGAGTGTTGTAGTAGTTTGGAATAGAAAGGATGATAGATTTGATCAAAGTTATCTTTCCAGCTAAAGATAATGTTTTGGTCCCCCATATACTAAGCATCCTAAGAGATTTTTCAATAATGAAACAAAAGTCACTAGCCACCAATATTCTTAAATCCATCTTTATACCAAGATAAACAAACTCCTTTACTCATTTAAACCCCATAATATGGGTAATAGTTTTCTTCTTCCTTATGTTGACATTTTTCCCAAAAAGAATGGCAGATTTCTCCACATTGATGCTTTGACCGATCCACTTACTGAATTTAGAGAGAATACTTCTAACTTCATAAGCCGCCTTCTTGGATGCTTCCGAGAAGATCATAACATCATCTGCATATAATAAGTTCAAAATCCATGGACTATTAGGACATTAGTTAATCCCAATAGAAGAATAAGATAATGCATTTGAAAGGAGTTGGGATCAAAGAATGAATAATATAGAGGACAAGGGACATCCCTAACAGAATCCGCTCTCAGCTTTAATCCATCCTGATAACTTTCCATCTATAATAATAGAGAATCTAGGATTTGTCACACATTCCAAAATAAGTTTAGAGATCATAGCTGGGAATTCAAAATAATTCAAAACATGTTTAAGCATTATCCAACTCATAGAGTCGTATGCTTGCTCCATATCTATTTTAAAAGACATCATCCCTTTAGCTGCCTTGGAATACCTTAACTTGTGAAACATTTCCCGAGCCATCAATACATGATTTGAAATGAACCTATCTTTAATAAAAGCAGCCTGGTCTTTTGAGAGAAGAAGATGAATAACTTGAAGTAACCTATTCAAGATAACCTTTGCATCCACTTTATAAACTGAGTTGCATAAGCTTATAGGCCTTTAGTTAGATGGAAGCAATGGATTTGAAATCTTTGGAATGAGAATAATCAGAGTATCCTTCCAGTCACTATCCATATTTACCATATTAAGGAATTAATTTATTGCTCTTACAAAATCTGCTTGAATGATTATCCAGTAAAATTTAATGAACGAGTATGTGACACCATCACATCCAGGAGAAATGTTCTTACCCAGATTATTGATAACAAGTTCAATCTCTTCCACCGTGAACTCTCTAGACAGCAACTTTTTGTCTTCAGCTTTTAAAGTATTTATAGGATTCGGCCAATCTTCCTTCTCACATGACCTCGATCTCCATTTAATCTTAAAGAACCGCAAAATAACATCTTTAATCTGACTTTGTTCTTCTAAAACCATGCCATTATCATCTCTGATTTTAATTATACTGTTAATGCTCTTTCTAGCACTAGCATACGAGTGGTAGAATTTATAATTGCAATATCCCTCATTCATCCATTTTACCTTAGCTCTCTGTTTCCACCATCCACTTAACCGAGCCATTATGGCATTAAGCTCAATTACTTTAGTTTTCAACATCCAACACTCCTCATCAAATAGCCAACCTACCTCAGATTCAGTTGTCCACAACTTCATTATATCTTCCTTTAGACTTTCTTTTAGGACATTATGATTTTTCAACTTGGCCTTACTACAAAAGAACAAAGATTTAAGAGCTCTTTTAAATTAGGAATTCAAGATTTGAGAAAAATTTCCATTGTATTTCTTACTCCATTCCTTCTTTACCACAGCTACTGATGTCGGCTTAGATGCCCATACATCCTCATATTTAATTTTCCTTTTAGAAGGAATATTAGAATTGATAAAATTAAGAATTATTGGGCTGTGATCTTAGGCTATCTTAGCAAGATGTCTCATAACTAATTGAGAAGAAGTGTTAAATACTATAGAATTAAGAATGCACCTGTCAAGCCTCTCCAAGATCCGAGCCCCTCCAGTTTTTTTGTTGCACCATGTATATCGAGGACCAATGAATCCAATCTCATGGTAGTCATTGTAAGTAAAGAATGACTTCATTTCTCTATATCCTTGTGTAAATAGAAACCTTCTCCCACCTCGTTTGTCTTCCTTAGAAGTGAAACAATTGAAGTCTTCTCCTACCACCATAGGATACTCCTCCACAAAGTATAGTTCAAGCATCTCCCAAAGCTCTCTCCTTTTGAGCAAGTCTTTGTTCCCATACACCGAAGCCACTCTCCATTTACAATTACTATTAATGGATAAGTCTCCTATAGCACATTGGGAAGAAGATCCAACCAAGATAAAATCAACCAGGTTGGAATTCCATAGAACAGTAATTCCTCCAGATAACCATATCGATGGGACCATAGCATATTCCCAACCATCTACCATAAGCATCTTAACCTCTTTTATATCAAAAGAAAATTTTTTTGTTTCTAATAAACCCAAAAAGACTACATTATGCATTTTACAAATTCCTTTACGTATAGAGAAACACCTTTTTTCTTGGCTCCTCTACAGTTCCAGAATGCCAAGGAATTTATTGAAGTAGATTTGTGGGAGAGAATCCCACATTGAATTTTACATCCATTTCCAATCTTCTACACCTTATGTTGTTGCTGATAAGCCCAAGATCTTTAAGTTGCTTAGACTTCATCTTATTCACAATGCTAGATTCCTCTCCTTTACCATTTGCGACTGAGTTAGCAACAATGTTCAGAATTTCTTCTTCCTTTTTATCAGGAGGATCTATATTGTCCAGCGATCCAATTTCAACTTCTTGAATTATCTCCCCTTCTTCAATTTGTTCATTTTAAAACATTGAACCTGTTTTCAATCAAAGGAATATTAATACTATTCCTTTTAATCACCTGAGGCACTTCCTTATCCACAACCAGCTTTGAACTCAATGCTTTTTCTTCAGAATCACAAATTTTGGCAGAAGGAACATCATCTATATTCGGACCAACATCTTCACTAACTTTCTCTTTATCTTCAATCTTCTTTTTAGCATATGATCTTCTCCAGAATGTCTTCTTTATTGGCCACTGAGTTCCTTTGTTGAATTGACTAATAGCCTTCTTTCTTCCACGGTTAACTATCAGCCATGAACCATAACTTTCTGATGGAATGTTTCCCATTCCAACATATCTTCTTTGATCGTCTCTCACTATTTCTGAGACATCATTACCAATTTCCTTTGCTTTGAAACTTGAAATTACATCTCCTTCTCCACAAACTTCTTGACTGTGGCCAATAAGGCAACATTTAAAACAAAAATTGGGAATACGCCATATTCTATCTTCTGATAGAATTTTCCAGTTTTACCTTCCACCCACACTCCTACAGGAAGTTTCTTATCAAGTTTAATTAGAACACACACCCTTCCAAATTCTCGTCTTCCCCATTGGAACATGTTTCCATCAAGCAATATTGGTTTACCAACCATAGATGCAATCCTACACATATTTAAGTTTCCCCAGCAGTGCAGAGGTAAGCTCGAAAGTATGATCCATATTGGGGTTATCAATCCTTTCAGAGAGGTAGGATCAAAGCTTTGGGACCATTTGTCCATCCCAATAATCTTCCCATTTACAAACCATGGCCCATTAGACAGAACCGACTCCATATTCTGAGGTTCATGAAGTGAACAAAGTACCCAACCCATGCTGAGCATGGTAAGATGAAACTTACCATATTGTGACCATTGCCTTCTGAGCTCAGCACTAATGACCGATAATGGAGCATCTCCTCCAAATATTTTGATAACCAATGAGTTTCTAAGCCTCTTGGCATTCTCCAATTCATTCTTCTCATGCAATTTTACAGGCACGTCTTCATAAAGGAACTCCCCTAGCTGTAGGTCTTCAACTGGAATATTTTCTCTTTTTTTCCATGCATTAGTTTGAACAGCATCAGTAATACATTTAGGAATTTGAACAACTTCATCACCGCCACCCGTTTCTACTGATTCCACCTCTCTTACCTTAAGTAAATCACATAATTGAACTTTGTTTTGCAGCATAGGTGCATTAATTTTAACACCAACCTTTGAACCCTCTTCCAGGATTATTGTTCCATCATCTTCAGAAGGAACTGTGTTTTCTTCATTGATAGGAATAATCTTATCCACATGATTCATAACAGATTTTCCATTAAATGAAACTATTTTCTCAATCAATGGTATGTTGGAAGGAGATGCTTCATGCCCTTCTCCGAACAACTTTGCTGCTCCAGATTTGCTCTTCTTGGCCTCATTCTCCAGAATAATATTCTTCCCTTTTCCAACACTTTAGGTTCCTTCTTTTCAAAAAACCCACCTTCATTGATGACCAAACTTGTGCCACTTCCTTTGGATTTTTTGACATGGCTCAGGCTAAACTTTCCATTGCTGAATGCTGGTGGTGAAGACGGAAACGGTCTAACAGAGGATATCGAAGCCCTAAATGAAGGATGACGATCTTCCTGAATCCCTCTGGCCATTGGATGCCGACGAACATCCGTCGCCATCCGATCTCTGTTAATCCCGTGAAGATTAAAATTTGAAAATTTTGGTGTATCCAATCGTTCTCTCAGTTATGGGTTTACTCAAAGTCCTTAGAAAACTATTAGGTGTTTATATATATCCCTAAAACTTTTCTAAAATTACTAAACATGTTATAAATTGTTATCTTTGAATGACTTTAATGTTGAATAGGAATCATGATATGTAATCCTTGTATACATTTCGCAATCAAACTACAACAATCATGTGTCCTAAAGTTCTATGAATAAATTATAAGGAATTGTTAAGCATATAGGTCATATAATGACTTATCAACTTGATTATTCAAATATGAAGAGTACATAGAATCAAATTGGGTAAGAGAAGTAATGAAATATAGGGTATGTCCTTACTTAATCCTTATCCAAAATTCGAATAATAAGTATGCATATTTTTAGAAGATATTGGAGAGATCAATAAATAATGAGAGACAAACTATCATCAAACTATGCTCAGCCATATTCCAATTTATTGTTAAATGAAGGAGACTTTTTCTGTGAATCTATAGGGACCAAGATTGCATTATTTAAACATACATATATTTTATAATAATTTTTAAACATTCCATTTAAATTATGAATTAAATGTTTAGAAATTCAATTATGGATGAAATTGACTTCAGATAAATCTAGAAAAATAATAGAATATGTGCAACATTATCAATTTCATGCCATTTAAGTTAATTTTCATCCAATAATTATTAATAGAGTTATAAAAAAAATAAATAAATGAAATAATTCTCTATATAATGACCATCTTAATCTAATTTTAGTTTTAAAATATAGAGAATTTTAATATGAATAAAATGAGGTATTACATGCTAAGATTGATTAAGTATTTAATTTATAGTAATTTTTAAGTTCTACCTTCAAAAATGTAATTTAAATAAGGTTTTTATTAAATCAAAACCAGTGGCGGTAGCTTTACAAGTGACAGCATGGAATTGGAACATTGGGGCGGCAACGCCTACGCTTTATTTGTAGCAACTGAGTAGCTATCCATGCAATAGTGCATGGTTCACAACTTAACCACTTTGGAATACTCTCAGTCATTAGATGTGTGCGGTTTAAGATGGAGGGAAATAATTTAATTGAATGGAGATCTATCTGTCTAGCCATTTGTACTAGTCAACTGTGCAGGCAATGCAACCCAATTAGAACCATCAGTGAGATTTATGCATATCACATAGTCCTACGATGATCTTCTTCATCTGAGAAATCATAAACCAAAATTTAGGATTTAGTTTAAACTCAGTATATAGTGTTTTAAATGGCATGAACTCTGAGATATCAGTTACTTAATTCAACTACATCAATCATGTTTATAAGATGGACTATCTTGAGTTGTAGGGCTAAGTGTCCTAAGGAGGTCTGATTTCTCGAGCCCATTATAACAACGCCATGAATCAATTGATGAAAAATTTAAATTAATTTGATCCCTAAAACTAATAACTAATTAATTTAATTTATAATTACTAATTCTATAATTTTCAACTAATTAAATTAACTTAATCAAACTAGTTAATACAGGGTAATTCAATCCTACGAGGCTATTAACTTAGACCCAAGGAATATGAAATAAACTTCACGACCCTAGTGCAAATAAAAGTAGTAATCACTCAACCTTTAAAAATGCATTTTAAAATTAACTTTAAGTTATTATTACTTAAATTCAAACTCAAACCCCTTAAACCTGTAATAAAACAAAATATTAGTTAACTTCAAAAAATTATCTGGTCTAAGACATATCCAAGCCATACATCCTTCTACACACACTTTAGATGATTTTCTAGGACAACTCACTCTAGATCTAGGCTAGCCTAGTGTTTACTTTTCTTTTATTATGTGCCCAATTTTTTTATGATTTTCACTGCATGCTAGTTAAAAATTAATTGACAGGTATGATTCTTTACTTACTTATGAAATATGTGAATAAATTTAATGGGCATTAGTTTGATATTTTGTTAGGGATGATCTGGTTGCTCACAATATTGTTTACAAGTGTCCACGCT
Source organism: Dendrobium huoshanense (assembly GCA_016618105.1). NCBI lineage: Eukaryota > Viridiplantae > Streptophyta > Magnoliopsida > Asparagales > Orchidaceae > Dendrobium > Dendrobium huoshanense. The sequence continues at coordinate 24,188,073 of CM028344.1, forward strand.
CATGTAGGGCTATAAATCATGGGGCAATAATAAAGCTTTAGACTGACAAACTTTCTGGATGTGCAAAATGCTAAGTCCTACCCCCCCCCCCCCCCCCCCCCCTTATTGAAATTGAAAGAGTATGGCCATGCATGACTGTGATTTAAATTTAATATAAAAAAATAACTACATAAGATGATTTTTGAATTTTATTATAACTACTTAGGATTGCCATGCAGTTGATTTAAAATTTTTGTTTATTATTGAGATGTAATGTAATTTGAATAAGTTTAGAGTTGTGAAAGTGAGTCTTTGAGTTGGGATACATATATCCCTTTAGGAATCCAAAGAGAATGGAACATCCCTTAGGGGAGATATCCCTTCTATTTGTAGATCCAAATAGGGATTACTTTAATATTCGAAGAGAAATGAAAACACCTATTTGGGGTGGAGTTTCTTTTCATTTGAATATCTGAACCTGATGAATTTAAGGACCTTGTGGAAGGAGAGAAGACGAAGAAGTGAAGACAATGAGTATCCCATGCAAAGTCACTTGTGTTAGTCCTAGGATAAGAATTGGGTTATTATCAGTGGTACCCAACAAATTTTAATTCCTATAGACCATGGGCTGTAATTAAGTGGCATTTGTTACATAGACTTTTTTTTTCATTTAATTAAATTAATTTGATTATTTATTTGATTGATGTGTTTAATTATATACCTTAAAACTTGCCTACTTATTATAAGTTTCTTTTCTTGCATGCCACTCTTTATTTTAGCCTTGAAATGCATGAAGGACCATGAGGGAACAATAAAACTTTTTCTATTTAAATTAATTAAAATTTTTCCCTTACATAAAAACTCTAACATTCTAAAAAGTAAGCTCGGGACCACGAAAAGTTTGCATAAGCATATTATTATTTTCTCCTCCTTGATAGGCTCCTCTCCCCCTACAGGTTCTACCATACCACTTGACCTATTAGGGTGCAATTCTATCAGGGAGATGTTATGCAATCTCTAGAAAAAATTCTTTTTAAGCTTTTATTTAAAAATTACTTAAATAATTTTTTTCATTCATTGAGTCGATTAGCATGCATAGCACTAAAAAAAATTAAAAGAGCCTAAAGACTAATTACTTTTTCCTTAAGCATAATTACCCTATATTAAGTCAAGAGGCCACTTAGGATCCTTTCTAGATGTCAACCCCAGATCCTTAAAACTTAATTAAAAGACCACTACTCTTTTATTAGAGACAAGACACATGGTTTTAAAGCATCTAGGTGAATATGTGGCTCCCCAATGTAGTCCAGGGAAAATCTAGGTTTTACACTATATAAGCAAAGTTTGAGCTACTATTATTATGTACCAAATTTAGATTTAGGATCCAAGGAAGACTCAAAATCATAAGTCTCCACTTTATAGGAATATAATCCTAATTTTTTAATAAATCATCAACTCAAATTAAAATCCTCTTAAAACCAAAATTTAAAGCCTAACATATAAGATAGGCCAAAGTGTTTTTAAAGTGTTTTAGAATCCCAAAACACCTCCTACCCTTTATCCTTTAATCTTTAAAATAAATGCTCAACTTTGATCCATTCCCAATTGATAACTCCATCCTCACCTCCTTTGATTTCACCACTTGAAAATCTCTAAATATAATTTCTGCCATTATTTTAATTGAGAGTATTCATAAGAAACTTAGGTTTCCTACAATGTAATTAACTATGAGTTCATGCACTTGTAAGAGATTTAAAACACAGATCAATTTTTAAAATCAATTTTCAAAATTCAATTAATTTCCTTTGGAAAAATTAAAATCAACGACGATCATTATTGTCATGTTTGAATTATCGACAATAAGTGACATCTTCTTTCCATAAGAAGATAAATCATTTATCATCATGATTTTAAATTTAAAATAAATAGTCCTTCATCCAAATTATAATAGTCAAATAATTAATAGAACATCATTTTGACCTTTTAGGGTCATATATAGCTCTTCCCTGAATTTGATTATAATTCGGATGAAACTTTCAATTTCATTATCTAAACCCATTAGGGATTAATATATTCGCCTCCCAATGCAATATATCATTCATAATGATATGTTCAATTTCAAAATTGAAATTCTAAAAATTAAAATCTCCCAAAAAAATTAACCTTTCAAAACTTCTTTTTCAAAATTCAACAAATATGAATGTTGGGTGTCGTGTGCACTAGTTATCCTGTAATTGTATCATGTTATGGATGTTATGTCATATTTTGTTTTGAACACATGTGTTATGCTTAAATAATTATTATCCTCCAATTACTTTTACATCATGATTATTTAATTATCCCTTATAAAAATGATAATTAAAAATTATGAAAAATTAAGATAATAATGAAACTCTAGATCCTAATTTGAATGAACTCTTTTTATACTTTATGGGTTAAAAAGATTAATACTTAACTCATTCAACCATTTGATCCATTATCCTAATTTAAATTTGTAAGTTATACCTTTATGAATTTAACTTTTAAAAATTATAAGATGAATAATTAGTATTAAAAATTAGATATGAGTAGTTTAAACATTAGTATGTAGTGCATAAACAAATTTTCTTATGAGTAAAGCATGTAGACTATCATATAACATTCATAATTCAAAGCACATAATAAATAATTCAAATATTTAGCATTCAATTGAGCATAAGTTTGTTATACTCTACTCCATTCAATAAACAGAATACAATTTTGACTCCATATATAATACGTGATGATATAAAATAGCTAGTTTGAATCATAAGCCATATTCAATAATCTACTAATTTCAAGAAAGTATATATACAGATTTTTTAGAAGTCAACAAAATATTTTCAAATAATGCTGGTCGTGTGATTGAATATCCTTCCATAATAAAATGATTTCCAAAGTTAGCCATTATGTGTTTTTAAAAAGCTTTCTAAAACTTAGTTTTTGAATCCCACTCTAATACCACTTAAGAGTTTGTGAAGGTTGTTAAACCTCTAAGAATCAGCCCGAGGCTAACCAGGAGTATAGGGGGAGGTGAATTAGTAATTTAAAAACTTCTTTAATAAAAAAGAAAATCTCCCTTTTTAAATCTATTTAAAATATCTAAAAATAATAATTTTATCCACTGATGTGAGGATTAATTTATAATAACAAAATAAATCATAGTTATCAACCACATAGTAAATCATAGAAAAATAAAAGTGAAAAAAATAATTAGAATAAATACACCAGAATTTAGAGTGGTCCGGTATAACCTAACCTACATTCACTCCCTAAAAACCTTCATTCTAGGTATTTCACTAACCTTTAGTGCTCTCCTTTAGCCCCCACAACTAGGTGGAGAAGCCCTTACAGAATCTCTTCCACCAACTCTATGTGGTAGAGGACTTGGAATCCTTTTTCACCCTCTCAATAAAGGCAAAGAACCTTGAATCCTTTTCACCCTCCTAGTGAATACAGAGAACCTGGAATCCTTTTTCACCCTCCTAGTGAAGGCAGAGAACCTTGAATCACTTTCACTTTCCCTGGTGCGATGGAGTTGGTAGGTCTTTTGACACCAAAGAGATATTCTTCATCCAAAAACCTCCCTTAAGATAAACATTGTCTATGATTGTACTTGGATAAAAGTTTGTTTGAGAAACCATATGAAACTCCCTCTTACACACACTTTAAATTCATAAGGATCTTCTCCCTCTCTCAAATTCAACCCTTTCCTCTCTCTCAAGCTCAAGGCTCTCTCTTCATGTTTTTTATGAAAGAAAAATGACTCAATAATTGTCGAAGAATCTTACCTAGTATTTTAAAAAAGCTTAAAAAGAGGGCTTTAAAAAACCCTAGAAACACAATTTTGGTGGCATTTATCATCCAGTATGATATTAGGATCATACTATAAGATTAGTTCAAAATAACCCTTTTAGCTAGTATGAACATCATTACCTTGTACGATCAGTTCAAGTGTTTATATTAATCATCACGTAATATTGATAACATTGTCCAGTATGATTATTACAAATACATATCTAATCATCCCATTTTATAGATGGAGATTATATATCATTTAATCAGGAATCAGATCATCCAATACGATCTTCTCCGATTATCATGTACCATCTGATTGAACAATTTTAACATAATTAAGCTCCTAATCAAGGGATCAATTTAGGCATAATTGTCATCAATTATATAGTACTATAAAGATCGTATGGTATGATGTTAATAAAGTTTGAATTATAAAATAATACTTAAATTATGTTTGGCTACTATTTTGATGAGTTCTTTGGATCTTCTTATATAATATGAATCATACAGTATGATCACTTCAAATTGTATTAATATGAAAATTTATCATTTAGATGATCTAATCGTATATTACAATATAAATTATATAGTATGATTAGTTCATAGATTTAAACATCTAATTTTGATCCAATCTTACTCCTTTAAGTGTGTGTGTGTGCATGGTCACTATGCTAGCAAACACCTTTATATGAGTTGACTCAAGAATTTAAAAATACATTCTTGATTATTACAAATTCTTTACAAAATAATCTATTATACCCAATCTTAAGTCCTGGATCATCGTTGAATGGTGCATGGTGTTCATGAAATATTAGTACGCACATAAATAAATATAGAATGCAAATACTAAGAGACACAAAGATGTGATTCACAATGTTTGTTATCATCAAAAACATAAATTCATGAGCTCAAGTTATAATAATTTCTCCCTTTTTAATGATGGCAAATATTACTTGTTGAATTTCCAAACTAAAAATATTTTCTCATAATCTCCCCCTCATTAAGAAAATTATATTAAAAATAGGAGCAACCATTTTTATTTATTTTTATTCAAATAAAAAAACTTTAATAAAATAAATAAAAACTAAACTAAAATATAAATACAACCAGCCAAATATGTTCTCACCTTTTAACATTATCAAAAAGAAAAGAAACACAAGAAAAAAGAATAAGAACGAAATAATTATAACAAAATTAAGATCATACGGACCCTGACCAGGTAGAGGTGGTGTTTTTAAGAGAATCAAATGATTTCAATGAATTTTCTAGGAATGAGAAATTTACGTCTTGATTTTATTCAAAAAGTTTAGTAAGAAATGTATTAACCTCCCCTTTGTTAATCTAGCTCAAGCTCCCTATAGGCAAACATCCTTTTTAAACAAAAATCTTATTTAGAAAATAAATTAGAAATGAAATGTGATATTTTCAAACTTCTTTTCAGAAAAGTATGAAAGAAAATAACATTGCAAAGTGATGAATCATAAATAATGATTTTTCAAATTCAGGTGTGGACTATATTAATTGGCACACAAATTTGTGTAAGATTTAAAGATTTGAAAGGAAGAGAAGCTAACTCATTGTGGGATCATTTTGTGCCTCTTTTATCCATATTTTGCGCACTTTGCACATCTTTTGATTTTAGATACACTTTGTGCATCATTTAAATTTTGGCATTCATTACACATCTTTCATCTTTTGGGCTCATTCTGTCTCTTTTTTTCTTTTACAAACTTTCTTTCTTTCAAAATCTTTAAAGACTCTTAATTGTGAGATTGTCTTCCAAATATAAGAGAAGAATAATTCACTCTATAATATAAGGAAGAGTAAATCATAAACCAAAGCTTGATCCACATGATATAGACAAATAGCTAGATTAAGAAAATTTGAAATAAATTCATTAATTTGCAAAAAATATTCAAACGAGCTAAAGAATTATAAGAAGATGAAACATATCTTTATTTCTTAGTCCAATTTTTAATTTGAGATAGATTTTGATTCAAAAAGAGAAATAGTCCCATTAAAGAAGATAATCATGAATTTTCTTCATTTAACTATTTAGAGAAGCCAATCATCACATATAAAATTTTTTAAGTAAAGCGGAGGTAAATTTTTCATTTTAAGGAAAAATGTGATTAGAGAGAAGTGATTTGATTCTCTTATGCATATATGAAAACTAATGTGATTTGTGTGTGTTGATCAGAGAGACTACAAAAAAAGGAAGATAAAATAAAAGATCGCAAATATAAATAACTTTCTACAAAACAAAAATACAAAGAAAAATATAGAAACTAAATACATTCACATCAAATTAAAAACATACAATCATGCATTAACAATAAAATAAATAAATAAACAAAAAAAACTTTATACCTCATCATCTTGCTCCTGATTTGATGATTCAAAAGCTAAGTCTACCTTAGAGATTTGTTGCTTTTTATTATTTCCACTTATTACAATTGACTTATTTTTATTTTTTTCTTTTGTGGGAAGAGTTTTTAAATTAGGGAACTTATATTTTATATTTTTGGGTTTCCTATACCCAAAGCAACTAATGTCAGAGAAAATATTAACATTCTTACCACTTTTACCTTTGTTTCACTTTTATCAATTTTGATACTTGCACTTTAGTATATTTTCAAATTTACTTCTTATTGATGCTATCTATATACTCTCATCATCTACTTTAGTATATTTTCAAATTTAGCATCCAAAATTCTTTAACTCCCATTTTGCTCGGGCGCAATGAGTGAACCAATCAAATTATCAATAAAATAATCATTCAAGTCTTTTGATTTATAGATAGCAATGACTTTATCATTAAATTGATCATGTAGACAATATAAAATTTTATTAAAATTTTCAAAATTTTAAAGTTCTTTACCTTAAGCATGTAATCATGTCACTATTTAAGTAAACCTAGTATACATGTTTAGGATAGTCTCATAAAGTTTCTTATAAAATAGTTCATAATCATGTATTAAAATATTCAACTTAGATTACTTGACTTCATTAGAACCTTTGTATATAGTGCATAATTTATTCTAAATTTTCTTGCCAATAGTACATATAGAGACTATCATATAATCTTCAGAATTCAAAGCACAAAAGAAACAATTTAAATATTTAGCATTTAATTGAGTATAAGTTTATTTTACTATACTCCATTCAATAAATAAAATACCAATTTATACTCCATCTATAATAGGTGATGGTACAGAATAGCCAGTCTAAATCAGATGCCACATTCGATATCTATTGATTGCAAGGAAGTATACATGCAAATTTTCCAAAAGTTAAAAGAATTATTTTCAAATAATAGTGGTTGTGTGATTAAATATCCTTCCATAATATAACAATTTCCAAAGTTAATCATTGATCATTTTTTAAAACTTTTCTAAAACTTAGTTTTTGAATCCCGCTCTGATACCACTTGAAAGTTCATGAAGTTTGTTAAACCTCTAAGAGCTAGCCAGAGGCTAACCAAGTGGAGGGGGTGAATTGGTAATTTAAAAACTTTTTAAAAAAATAAAAATATTCTTTTTAAAGCTTTTTAAAATACCTAAAAATATCAATTTTATTCCTTAATGAAGAAGTAAATTAATTTATAATAATAAAAAAATATCATAGTTGTCAATTACACAGTAAATCATATAAAAATAAAAGTATAAAAAATAATAGATAAACCTCCCTCAAGATAAACCTTGAATATGATGGTATTTAGATGAAAGTTCGCTGGAGAAATCATGTGAAACTCCCTCTCACACTCCTTAAAACCCATAAGGATTTTCTTCCTCTCTAAAACCCCACCCTTTCCTCTCTTAAGCTCAAGGCTCTCTCTTCATGTTTTCTCCAGAAGAAAAATGACTTAATGAATTCCAAAGATTCTTACTAAGTCTTTTGAGAAAGCTTAAATAGAGGTCTTTGAAACTCAATTCTAGCAGCACTTATCATCCAGTCTGATTATAGGATTGTTTTGTATGATTAGTTTAAAATAGCTTTTTAAGCCAGCACGATCAACATTGCCTTGTACAATTAGTTCAAGTGTTCATATTGATCATCCCGTATGATTTAGAACATCATCCAATATAATTAGTACAAACACATTGCTAATCATCATGTATAATAGGTGGCAATTAAATATCGTACCATGTAGGAATCAGATCATCTATTATAATTGCTCTGATTATCCTATACGATCAAATTAAACAATTTAAATACATCAATGAATTTTACAAAATCATTACAAAATAATTTATTCTACCCAATCTTGAGTCATGAATAATCATTGGATGGTGCATAGTACTCCTGAAATATTAGTACACGTACACATTAATAAATATAGAATACAAATACTATGAAACACAAAGATGTGAGCCATAATATTTGTTATCATCAAAAACTTAAACACATGAGCTCTTGTTGCAATAGAGTACATTCAAAAATTAGTATCACTAAAAGCTTAAGATTTGAAAAACAATCTTATACAAAAATTATAAAGGATAAGACGAGAAAGAGATAATGCAAGGGATGGTGAACTAATGAAAGTATAATTTTAACTAAAACAATATATAATTATTAAAACTATAGTATTCACTTCAACATATAAAACTTAATGATTAAATATGTATCCTATAATTTCTAATTAGATAAAAATATGAATGATTAATTAAGTTTAACTATTGGTATTTTTTCAAACTAATAGTACATCTTTGATTCATTTTTACTAATTATAAATATTGATGTATTATCATATATTTTAGTAATTATGGATCATCACTTTTTACTTTTATTAATCACTTAATTAGAATTATAAAAATTTATTTTCTTGAGGACAAGCAAGAGTTTAAGCTAGGGAGGATTTTATTAATGTATGTAATATTATATTTTATGTGTTAATTCGTTTGTGAAAATGTATTATTTTAGTTTTGTTTGTTTAGAAAAATACAAGAAATGGGAAAAATGTTTAAGTATGGTACAACATCGCAGCATCGTACATAATACCACTGTAGAGCCATCATTGACACTATCAGAGCTTCCAAATATGGACATAGTGGTGCCAAGTCTCTATTTGATAATATCGAAGCATTGTAGGAGTCAGCATCACAAAGCCTAGCTAACTGTTCTAATGCCGCAGAGTTAGAGGAGTTAAAACTACAAAGCCCATTCTTTGTCTCCATAGTATCGTGATGCCAAATTCCAGCTCTGCTAAGTAAAAATAGTGCCACATGGACGTCACAAGGCTCAACCATTAGCATCATAGTTGCGCTACAGTTGTGGGTCCATTATATATCAATGAAATGATGCATCGATTCATTAAATTGTGGGTCCATCTAAGCAAATGCTACAGTAGAGGAAAACCTTCAGTTATATAGCATTAGTTCATTATATGGGCACTACGATGCAAGTGTCTCAAGAGCCATAACACTAAAATCCATTTTTTGAGTTTTTTTATAAATATTTAATTTATAATATTAGTAGTAGAGTTCAATCACTTGTTTAGTTTTAGTCTGTATAATATTTCTTTGATTTTTCCTTAGGAGTGATAATGATGAGAATTCAGAAGCACTCGATTCATTCCATCAGAGTATTTGACCTGTGTTTATAGAAGCAATTCAGTAAGTTCAAGGAGGAGTGTAGAGGATATCATTGAACCATCTTGTGATATATTTTCTTCTATAATTTATTTCTTTTATTTAATTAATAAAATTGAATATGCTTAAGTTATTCTTCATATATGGATAAATTCTTTAGTTTTGAATTGATAGTGTAACTGAAATATAGAGTGCTAAATCTCATCAAGTTCAAACATTAAAATTATTAAGATTATATGAGAATCTTAAAGGAAAAGCTGATATTCAAAATCATTAATTATGTACTCTATAAAAAGAAAAAGGAAAGAAGAACAAATAATACTTAAAAAAGAAAAAAAATAAATAATATCAAAGAAAAAGAAGAGTACATTCAAAAAATTGTATCAGTGAAAGCTTAAGATTTGAAATATAATTTATACAAAAATTATAAAGCATAAGATGAGAAGTGCTAATTCAAGGAATGATAAACTAATAAAAGTATAATTTTAACTACAACCAAATCTAAATATTAATTTCCACATTCAGTTAATTATAAAATATATAACCAATAATTTTAATTTAGGTAAAAATAAGAATGATTAATTAAGTTAAACTATTCATATTTTTCTAAACTAGAAGTATAGCTTTAATTAATTTTTATTAATTCTAGATGGTGATGTATTATTATATAATTTAATAATTTTAGATTGTCACTTTTTATTTTGATTAATCACTTAATCAAAATTTAAAATATTTAATTGCTTGAAGATAAGCAAGTGTTTAAGCTGGTGAGGATTTCATAAGTGTAAATAATGTTATATTTTATGTGTTAATTTATTTGTGAAAATGTGTTATTTTAGTTATGTTTGTGTAGGAAAACATAGGAAATAAATAATTTTCATGTATGGTATAGTGCCACAGTATCGAATATAATACCACCACGGTGCCATTATTGACACGAACGGAGGGCCTAAATATGATATGGTAATACCTAATCTCTATTTAATAGCGACATAGCGTCAAAGGAGTTAGCGCTGTAAAGACCAGCCAACTATTCTATTATCACAATGGTGGAGGAGTCATGCCGTAAAACCCAATCTCTGTCTACACAGTTCACCGATGCCAAATTCTAGTACTACTAAGTCAAGAGAGTGCCATATGTCCATCACAGCACTCAACCATTAGCAGCGCCGTGACACTATAGTTGTAACTTTCAGGCCTTTATCTAATAGCAAATTGATGCATCAATTCATTAAATAGTGGGTCCATATTAGTAAACACCATAGTAGAGAAAATAGTTCAACACTGTAGTGTTAGTTCATTTTATAGGCACCGTGATGCAAGTGTCTCGAGTGTCATGGTGCTAGAATCCATTTTCTTTATTTTTCTATAAATGGTCCATTTTTAATGTTAGTAGAGGAGTTCAATCACTTATTTAATTTCAATCTCTTTAAAGTGATCTCTGATTTTTTTAGGAGTGACAACTAAGGGGATTTAGAGATATACTAGATGCATTCCATTAGAGTGTTTGGCTTATATTAGTGAAAGATATTTAGTAAGTTTATGGATGAGTGTAGAGGTGATCATTAAAATATCTTGTAATATCTTTTCTTCTATACTTTCTTTCATGTAATTATTGAAAATGAATATGCATCACTTGTTCTTCATGTATAGCTTAATTCTTTAGTTGTAGATTATTGGTGCAAATAAAATATGTTGTACAGATGAATTATCTTCATCAATAATTTTATGATGTTTTCAATATATCAGGTCATCATTTAATGTATAAAGTGGTTATATGTGTAGTGAATGTAAAGTGTAAAGTGGAGCCTAGGAATATGAAAGCATGCGCAATCAAGTATGTTGGATTGCTATAATGCAGGTATAGGCATATTGATTATCATGTATCAATTTTTTAGAGATGGAATATTATGAGGGGATTTGAATAGTTCATGTTTTACTTAATCTTCAAAGATTTTTATAGCATGACATACTATAGGAGTTTATAGTGGTATTGAGGTTGGAAGAGTTTAATATATCCTTTATCTCTTTACGTTTGACTAAGCAGTCAGTGATGTATATGCTCTAAATAGCATCAATATAAAATAGAATAATTATGAAAGATATTGTATTTATATTCCATTAATCCAAAATAATTTATCCAAATAGTATTTCATTTAATTATTTTTATTATAAATTATGTGATTGAATCTCCACCAAAACTTATTTTAATTTAGTAGAATAATTATTGTAGTTAAAGTAGATAATACTAGTATTTGTAAGTAAACATTCTTCCTCGTGGGATAAATACTATACTCCATCACTATATTACTTAATTTGGAATATATACTTGCATATATTAAGTGGAGTTTTATAATTTTTATATTAAAAAAACTAAGCATTGTTTAGGGATTGATAGAGCCATAAATCATAATTCTTTAGGTTATTCAACCACCCCCATCAGTATTTCAAGCTTATGATCTCACACAAAAATGAGGTCAACACCAACATTATACTACCTTATGAGATAGACTAATGTTTAGCTATCGACTTAAAAAAAATAAACAAAATTAATTTTTATAATTAAACTTGACATAAGGATTATCAAACTCATCCTAAAGGATAAAAGAAATATTCACTTATCATTTTGAAAATGAAACCAAGGATTAGTTTTACTCTACATCCAAATAACTTTTCCCCTATTTTAGAAAATTAAAATAGGGTTTATTTTAATATAAGTTCTTGGGCAGGCAAGCCTATATAATTAATTAAATCTCTAAAGAGAAAACATTAAATTAAAGTAGAGATTAGACTTATTTTATATTTAAAATTTAACAAGCTCATTTTAAAGATTTTAATAAATAATTTTGGAAAAATTTTAGACTTTATGAAATTTGTTTAGAGGCTAGGATACTGCGCTCGAAAGGACGTTTGAGGGGTATAAATGCTTCTAGACTTATGTTAGCTTGGAGTGCATTGCCAGCTAAACACCTAGGCATATAATTTTAAATATATAATTTCTAGGTAGCATTCATATAGTTAAGATAACTATTTTTAATATCAAAATCAAAGATTCTAGGTTAGATTTATAATCAGAGTTTTGTAATATGAATTAAATCAAATGCACCAAACTAATAAAGCTTTGACTCAAATATATCCTAAACTATATTTTAGAGTGTTAGTTAACACTAAATTTTCTAAATTTTTCTAATTCTAGATTTTCTAAGAAAAATTGGCAGCATAACGACCCTAACCCATATGAAAAATAATGGCAACCTTGACTCTTAGGCTTCTCATTCATTATCGTTTCCTTATGTGTTGGGCTAGTGTACATTGTAGAAATTAAAGATAATGTACATTTGCATTTCAAGGTAAAAAATTTCATGTATATGGTAACACTATCATCCTAGAACTAGTATGCATGTTTTTACAAAGTATGGAACATGCACACTAAAAGAAACTTATGAAAAAGGCTACCCTATAACGCAAATATACCACCCATATGAATGTAATGCATGTAATATGAAGCAGTGTAAGAAAGTGTTGTGTTAGAATTTCTTTATTTATTTTTTAAAAAGAGAGATACAACTCAAGGTTTACTAAAAAGTAAGGTGGCCAAGCTCCACAACAGTAGGCTTATACTTTCTACTCCTATAAATGTGGGTTTAAATGCATTCATTTATTATCTTCTAGCTCCATGTCTCCTATAGAGTTCCAAAAGATAATACTTATCAAAGGAAGAGAAAGTATTTTCTTTTGGCACCCTATATGTATAAGCAAATACCTTTAACCTTTTACAACTCTTTATACAACTCAATCTAAATATATTCTAGACACTTTATATTTGACATTTAACTTTTATATTTACATTGAGAACTTTAGTACATTCTAAATATAATGTATTGTAAGGAAAACATATAACTAGTAAATAAGAGTGTAATACAATTCTACATACAACTACTAAATAAAGTATATTCTGAAGGTAAAAGTTTGCAAATATGTATATTTAGGCATAGTACTAAAGTAAATAAATAGATATAAAATGCCATCCAAGCAAGGCACCTACAAGAACACGAATTTTAACCAGCATCCTAGCTTAAGCTAAAGTTAGTTCCTTTAACAAACATCTACAATGTATAAAGAAAGTTGTGTGGATTTCATGTCCTAAAGGATTTTATGTTTGAGTTATTTGGATTTGAAGTTGTTTGTTTATTAAAGGCTAAAGGATGTTTTTAATTTAAATTCAATTCTTAAATATTTAGAATTTTATAATTTAAGTTTTAAGTATTTGAGTCTGATTATTTAATTTTAAAAAAACCATGTAAGAAAATATTAGAAATATTAGATGTAATAGAAATGATCTTCTTTTAATAGATTTAAATGAGAATTTGACTTTTAACAGGGCACAATGAAGAAAAAGGATTCATATAGCTGACCCCACATAGTGGGACAAAGGCTTAATGATTTTGTTGTTGTTGTAAAGAACCAAGTATGTTAATGACTCCAAAGTGCAAAAGCCAGTTCCAGACGTCCTAAGACTCATAAATGTAATGCATTCATTTTCCTATATATGATAGAATGATTTCATAGAGTCCTTGAAGTTTGTTTTAATGTTTTAAATAGTGATCTTGAAGATAGTTATTGTAATGAACATGCTAATTTAAATCCCCCAAATATCTTTGAAGTACTCAATCCCACATCCTAAGCCTTATGAATCCAATGCATATATGCCCTCCAAATGGAATCAAACATATGCATAAAAGGCTTCCTATTTTATTTTAAGTATTTAATTAGGGGCTTAGGTGTTTTAAATTCAAGTTAATGTTGTTTAGTTTTATTAATTTGAGTTTAAGTGAGATTATTTAGATAATATGGTTTTATTTTAATTTCTTAAATATGATTTGAAGTTCTTTGATTTTATTTTATTAATATTAAGAATATTTCAAAAGATATGCTTGGAGTATCAAAGGGAAAAACTCCAAAGAGTAAAAATAGTTAGTTGTGGGAGTCAAAATGTGCTAGAAAAGATTAAATAAAAGAATATTTATTGTAAAAATTGGTTTAAATGCAAAAATTATGATAATTGAGAAATATATTAAGAGGCCCATAAGGAGTTGAAGAAAGTAATACGCAATATAAAGATTTTAGCTTTTAATGATTTATATATTAGATTAGGTACTATGGAGGGATATATATATATATATATATATATAAGGTAGCCAAACAAAGAGATAGGAATAGTAAGGAGGTAGCCAAACAAAGAGATAGGAGTAGTAAGGATTTAGTTCAAGTGAAGTGTATAAAGGATGAAGATAAAAAAGTGCTTTTATTAAAAAAGGATATTCAACAAATTTGAATGTGATATATTGCTAAACCTTTAAATGAAGATTGTGAGAACGCAACTGAATTTAGTGACCTTTGTACCCTAAATGAAAATAAAGATTTTGATTTTATCTACATATTAGTAAAACTAAAATTAGAGAGGACTTAAATAAAATGAAGTTTAGAAAAGTTGTTGCATCTAATGATATTCAAGTAAAGGTAAAGAAATGCTTATGAGATGAAGGAATTTCTTGGCTTACTAAACTTTTTAATATTATTTTGAAGACTAAAATGATGTCATATGACTGGAGAATGAGTATGTTTATTTTTATTTTTAAGAATAACGGTGTTGCACATTATTATGCAAATTATATAGGAATTATGATAAAGTGTTATACATTAAAACTATGGGAGAGAGTTATGGAGCATAAGTTGTAGTGTGATACTCATGTTTCTCAAATCAATCTAGATTCATGTCAGGTAGGTGTATTATGGAAGCTACACATTTACTAAGAGGTTTGATGGAGAAGTATAGAGAGAATAAGGAGGATCAACATATGATATTTATTAATTTAGAGAAAGCATATGAAAAAGTTCAAAGAGAAGTGCTATGGAGAGTTCTAGAAAAGAAAGGGGCTAATAATGATTATATTCAAGTCAATAAGGATATGTATGTATGAGTTTTTATTTGTTTTTAAACATAAGGTGGTTGACCATGTATCTTCCTATTTCAGTTGGATTACATCAAGGACCAGCCTTAAGCCCCTATCTTTTTTGCTTTAGGAAAATATTTTCTCACCAAACATTTGCAAGAGGTTGTACCCAAGTGTATGTTTTTTGTTGATGATATTCTTCTTATTGATAAGACAAGAGGGGGAGTTGAAGGTATATTTGAATTATGGAGCTTAATCTTAGAGTCTAAAGGCTTTCATATGAGTAGATCTAAAAAAATATATATTAAGTATAATTTTAGTAATAATAGATTTAGTGGGAAGATTGTGACTTTGGGAGATCAAGTCATTAATAATGAATAACATAATATATTGAATAACACATCTCCCAAGTGTAAACTCCTATTAAAATTGCAAATGAATAAGAGCAACTGCAAACAAACAAGATAGTGAAGACACCAGCTATAAAAAAATAAATGAAATTAGGGTTTTATGCCATCGGTCTAGGGTTATTCCGTTAGGATATCCCATTTCCAACAATCTCCATTCTCCAACAATAAGTGAAATAGAAAACAACCATATTGCCATAGCATTATACTAAAGTAGTAAAACCCTAAAATAGTAATAACCTTCCAAACCTTCACTTTCACATCACAAAATCCAACTAGAAATTAAAAAAAAAAAAAAAAAAAAAAAGATCAAAAACCCAATTAAAAAATCTTAGAAACCTAATGAATTTTACAAAATATTATAGCACAAGAAGGGAGGAGGAAATATTTAGAATAGTTGCAATAGGAAATTAAGAAAGGTAAGGGAAAATCGAAAGCACGAGAACTCCAGAAGGAGGTAGTTATAGCAACTCTAACTGTTAAAAAGTCAATTACAATAGTAGAAAGTAGAAACCAGAGAACCCTAAATATATTAAGACTTCACTGTTAACTCACCTTAGGGGAAAGACAGAACGGGGCTGCAAGGTGTGTGTGTGTGTGTGGCAGGGCGGGGTGGGGGGTAGCCCAAAATACATTTTTCCTAGGTTATCGGGTTTACCCAAATCTAGATTTTATATGTTAGGTTTCTGGGTTGCGTCACTAATTGACACACCTAATTTCCTATAACTTTAAAATGATGTCATTAGCTATATTTCAAAATTACATTTATACATTTAAAAAGTGTAGACAAATTAATCACTTAAATTTGATAGAGTTATTGTAATTTTAATTTTTCAATGAGAGATGATAAGAAAATTTACTATAAATTTAAGGAGGTAAAATTTCTTCATTTTGGTATCTTTGCATGCTTAATCAAATGTCCAAGGATTAACTAATAAATTTGGGAAGCTAAATTGAGTTTTTTTTAAGGGAAATACTTAATGAACTAAAAATAAATAGATAATAATTGATGAATAAATAATATATGTCAAGCATATCACCTCTTATTTATTCAAATTTGATGTCAAAGTCTTTTTTTCTATGTTATGTTTTTGTGTGAACAATTATCTTAATTTTTCATTACAATATATTCTAACAAAATAATATTTTTGGCAAAATTTTTGTTGAAGTCTTGAGGGTGTAAATGTGTCAAACTGACTCAAATTTAACTATAAAGAAAAAAAAAAACTGATAGGCCCATTAGCCAATCTTTAGCAGCAAGCAGATCGTTTGATTTGAGTGGTTTATAGGAGAATCTCTCCCTCTCAATTCTCACCTCTAGATCTCACTGTTGGAGTTCATAATCTCACAGGAGTTCATGGGAGGGAGTCACGGGTCAACATGAGGAGAGATTATTAGGTGCGGAGTAGACAAAAATATTGGATTTTATCTACACGGCAACAGAGAGATTATTAGGAGCGGAGTAGACAAATAGATTACTACGGAGATTATTAGATTAAGCACGAGAAGCACCCCATCTTCCAGACCTTGCCAAATTGCCATTCCTATCGCTAAGACTATTTGCCATTTCGTTATTAAGGAAAAAAAGTAGACAAAAATAACATTTTTTTCAAACTACTTTAAGTTTTGTTTCTTGTTCTATATTTTATGTAGTTTGTGGGGGGGTTCATTTTGCTTTCTAAGACTAAATAGATGATAGAGAGGTGGCTTGTTAATTGTTCCAAAACTTTTTAGCTGATGAAACCTACTAAACCTAACTATTTAATTTTGTCACCTCAACATTTTTGTATGTTAGCTTATTTATGATTTTAATAACCATCACCAAGGAAAGATCAGTACGTGTCGAATCTAGTCCAAGCTCTTTGTCTGGATTCCAATCATGTAAAGACACTTAGATTTTCTCTCTCTTACACACAACCTATGTATAAAAAAGAGAAAAAATCCACATGTCTTCCCGTCATTCGTGTGTGAACAATGTCCATGATCCACACCAAAAAACATTTGTCACTAGAAGGGTTAACAACTGACGCTACCAGCAGCATCACTATCATCTTAGATGTCACACCTTTGTTTGTTTGCTTAATTACTATTTTAATAACTATCTTTAAGTGGGTTAGTGGATCATATTACCCACCATGTCATCGCCTCCTCATATATCAATTGGTGGAGGCTAGAAGTTTCAGTGACTAAGAAGAAATTTCATTTTCTTTCATATAAAATTTTTTTTTGGACAATAAAGAAAATAAAGCAAATTCACACATATGTCACATACCCAAAACTCAAAAATCCATAATATCTTAGTTGATAATTAAATATCTCAACTAACGGATCAAGGTGAGTTGAGTTTCCTTGAAAGTTCGTGTAATTTTTTTTGACCTTATAGAATTGTCTCAAGGCTAACCAAGAGGGGGAGGGGTAAATTGGTTATTAAAAAAAACTACTTGAATTTTTAAAAACCTTTTTATATTTTTATTGAAAGTTAAATCACTAATCTTAAAACATGTAGTTATTTATATAAATGATTATCACAGATGATTTTGTAACCACAAAATTATAAAATGTAGAAAAAAAAATGCTAAAAAAATGAAATGCAATAGAATAATACAAAATTTTATAGTAGTTCGGCTTGACCTACATCCACTCCCTGGATACTTATTCTCCAGCTATTGCACTAAACAATAGTGACTCTCCTTTTACCCCCACAACATGGAAGAGAAGCCCTTAAAAACTTTCTTTGACCAACCTAGTGCGACAGAGAACCATCGTCTTTTATACTCTTCAAGTGATGGCAGCATACCGTCACATCCTTTTTCACCCTTCTGGTGAAGGTAGAGAAACATAGTCTTTTACACTCTCCTATTAATGTCAGCGTACCTTAATGTTCTTTTTCACCCTGGTGAAGGCAGAGAACCTTGATCCAATCTTGATGATCTTCTCTCAAGAGCCTCCAAAGAAGTTGGGTAGAAACTTGAAGAAGATAAAAAAATCCTCACTTTGGGCAACCTTATGAATCCCTCATAATTCCCCTTCACTAGTTCTCTCTCTTCAATCAAAAAATCTCTCCCAAATACACTCTCAATGGTCCTTCAAAAGAAAATTTTGAAGGAAAGGATTATAAGACAATTTTTAGGACCCTTTATATAGAAAACATGTGAAAAATTGTCCAAAAATTAAATTTTTTAACAAAACTATCCTACGATCGTACTGTATGATCATGGATCATCCGGTACACATAATTCAAAAAATCAAGGCTTCATTCGATACAAATTCATATTATAATGTACAAATAGTTCAAAAATGAATGCGCTCGTTCGATACAATCAGGTACGAACCTAATTTTATACTCTGTCAGCCATCTGTACGAATTCATATCGTAATGTATGAACAATTCAAAAATGAATGTGTTTGTTCGGTGCGATCTTATACAAACCTAATTTTATACTATGTTAGTCGTCTGTATGAATTTACATTGTATTATACAAACAATACAAACACGAATATTTTTGTTCAATATGATCTAGTATGAACCTAATTTCGTACTATGTCAATCGTCTGTATAACTTCATATCGTATAATACAAACAATTCAAAAATTTAAGCCATGAATTTTTTAACTATATTCTGGAGGAAAATACATGTCAAATCCTAAAGTACGATTAAATATTGTATAATACGATTAGTTTAAAAAAATTATCACACTCCCCATGTGTGTGTGCATGATTATCCAATTACAATCACACTTGCTCAGACTCAAGAAATAAAAATAGAGATATATACACTCTATTACATTAAATCCTAATCTACCTTCTCTTAAAGTCTTTAGCAATATAGAGTAGTATAAGATTTTTCTGAAATATTAGTACTCATATGAAAAAAATAGAATTATACAAAAATATATTAGAAGAAACCATAAAATCATAACAATAATATTTTTTTATCATAAAAAGTCATAATCTCAATCTTGATTCCTGATTTGCAAAAATCTCTCTTTTTAATGATGACAAAAATAATTATTATTTGAATTAGAAATTAAAATTCTTTTCTCCTAAGCTCCCCCTCAATGAATGAAGATTAAAAATCATGGTGGGGGGGGGGAGAATTTTGTCCTCCTTTTTTTTAAATTTGATTTTTATTAAAAAAATATAAAACTCAAAAGAAATATACATAAAATAAAAACTATTAAATAAACATCAAATAAAATATAAGACAAACATAAAATAAAAACTACTAAAAACACCAAAACACAAACACATAACAAGTAGACTTCAAACAAACCCAAACTACCTCCCCCTTTTGACATCAACAAAAAGAGGAAAGGAAGGAAAAAAATCCCTTGAATATGAAAGCGATTATTGATGAATCAAAAAGTCGATAAGAAAAAAGAATTAAAATATTTTTGCAAGACCAACATTAAATTCCTGATGTTAAAACTCGTATTTTAAATCAAAGAACAATTAAGATAAGAATAGTTAACTACGTTTAATGTTTAATCTAGAAAGCAGCAATATCAAATAGGCCTTATAAAACAATCCCAAGGCTAACCAAGAGGGGGGGGGGGGGGGGGGGGGGTGAATTTGTTATTTAAAAAAAAACTTCTTTGATTTTTAAAATCCTTTTTATAACTTTTTCCAATGTTAAATCACTAATCCTTAAATGTTCAGTTGTTTTTAGAAATAATTCTCACATATGATTGTTTTTTTTTTTTTGAAAAATAGAGGCAAAGCCCGTATATTAATCACCAAAGGTTACAATGAGCAAAAATTACTAGTATAGAAAAAACTATACCAGCAGAAAGCCATAAAAACATAAATGAAGCAAGAAAATAAAGGAAACAAATCCTAAGGACTCAGAAAGAAGGACTACAACTCAGGCCTCAATGCCATAATCATAATCGAAAAAACCACGAAAGCCATAGAGACACTGGTTGCCCAAGCAGCAAGGCCATCACAATGCCCAAAAAATGCAATCTTGGTTGCCATAAGACCCTCGAAGGAGGCGTTAGAGATGTAGACCTTGCACATCATAGTCTCAAAAATCTGCCACGTCAAAATTCCAGGAAAGAAGAAGCTGGACAAAATTCCCCAATAAATTGTAACCAACAGTAAGAAGCGAGCACCATCACAGCAGCAGGCCACAAAAATCCCAGAAATAAACTTCAAGATGCCATCCTCAAAAATAGTAGTAATCCCAGAAAGTGACCACCACCAGCCATAAAACCAAAACACGGTATCAGCCCAGAATTTCTAAAAATAGAGGTTTAATACGCTCAAAGTGATTCCAGTTCCTAACTTTAGCCTTGATAGCATTTCTTAATTAAGTGGGACTTCTTCAATCACCATAAAACCTCCTATTATTCCTTTCCCTCCATAAATGGTAAACCAAAGCAGCCAAAGAAAAGTAGCAGAAATTACGCTCAATTCTGCCATGACACCTCAAATTCCCCAAGTAATCATAAGCTTGTAAAAGGTTTGGTCTAAGGTAAAATGTAGACATATATGGTAATAATGCAGTAAGAATAAAAAAAGAGAAATCACATTCAAATAAAACATGAGAATGCATTTCGAAATGGCCAGAGCAAAAAGAACAGCCAGAGTTCACCGGAATTCCCCTCAAAATAAGATTATAAACAATCTTTAATTTCCCTAACATAGCCATCCAGGCATAGCTAGCATATCGAAGAGCGTAAACTTTGTGCCAAATGTACTTACTCCAAACAACATCCTCTAAATCACAGTGCAAAAGAGTCTTAAAATTCCTGGACGAAGGATTAGACGATCCCTCCCAGCAAAGAACCGGTTGCTCCTCCACAATAACAGTATTCAAAATATCAAATTTGACATTACCGGGAACACAATCAGGGATGGACCAATGATTATGCTGAATGAAATCTTTAACCCACATATGAGCAAAAATAGGAGAATAAAACATATCAGCCACATGTTTTTTATCACACCAAGGGACCCATAAAAAAGAAAGATTGCAATTCCGGTGAACAGATAAAGAAACAGCAGAGGTGATGTTAGTAGCTGTGCGGCAAAAAAGTTTCCAAAATTTTGATGTAGAGGTAGGAGGCAACTTTCAAATGGAGTCATATTTTTTCTCTATATCAGGTGCCAATCAAAGTAATCTCATTATACATTCTAAAAATAAATGAGCATGACATATTATGATAAATAGCATTAAAGGAAGGCAAACCCAGACCGCCTTTAATTTTAGGAAGAGTAATAGAATTCCAAGCAATCATATGCAATCTTTTCTCCATAATGTTGTCAAAAAGAGGAACTTAGAACACATACGAGTGATAAATTTGCAACAAGCTTTAGGTATTATTGCCCCACGAATCCAATATGCAATGGTATTAGCAATAGTGAATTTCAAGTATTGAACTCTAGCTGCAAAAGAGAGAAACTTAACTTTCCAACCCGCAAGTAGAGTAGAAAGTCTACTCAGGAGGGGTTGGAAGTGAGAAAAATGGAGTCTGCAAGAAGAGATGGGAAGGCCCAAGTAAGAAATAGAATTCTCCTCACAAGCAATTCCAAGGCAATTAGAGATCTGCTGCCCCAAGGGAAAATAATTTTTGGGGAAAATGTTGATGTGAAGACCCGAAGCAGCCCCAAAACAGTGAAGAGAATCTTTCAAATTGTTAGCATTTTCCACATTGGCTAAGCCAAAAACCAATAAATCATCAGCATACATGAGATGACTACAGCTGAATTTTTTTTGTTTTAAACCCAAGAAAGGTTTATGCTCTTTAGAATCCAGACAATGAGAAAGAGCATCCATAGTAATGCAAAAAAAATAAAGGATACAATGAGCATCCCTGTCTTAACCCGAAGGTAGAATTAAAAAAAACTTCCAAGACACCATTTAGGTTAATAGAGAAATGCACATCAGTGATACACCCCTGAATCCACTTAATGAAGGTATCCATAAATCCTTTCTGCTTAAGCCTACTAAGCAGAAAAGAACGAGAGACTAAATCGAAATCTTTCTTGATGTCTAATTTAGCACAAAAATTGTTCTTCCCCTTATTAAAATCTCTTAAGATTTCAGAAGCAAGAATGATGTTATCAGTAGAACATCTCTTAGTAATAAACCCCAACTGGCTCTCATGAATGATGTTGGGAAGAATGGGCTTCAGCCTATTAGCAATAATTTTGGCCACTATTTTATAGAACACATTGCATAAGGATATGGGTCTATAATCCGAAATACAGTTGGAATGAGTACCCATAGGGATAAGAGTGATGGCAGTGGATTTAGCCCCTCTAGGCATCCTTCCAGTGGCAAAACAATGTTTGACCGCTTTGCAAAGTTGAAACTCGATAATATGCCAAGTCTTTTGATAAAAACTAAAGGAGAAACCATCAGGTCCAGGAGCAGATTTGGTGCCCCAGAAAAAACCACTTTGTTAATTTCCTCATTAGTACCAGCCATAATCAAACCCGGCAACAAATGTGAAGGAACAGTATTACCAACCATGATATTGTAAGAGTTTTCCAAAGGTGGAGTGGGAGCATTATAAAGAGTCTTAAAATGGTTAATCAAAGCAAGAGCCATATCATCATGAGAGGTAAGAAGACCATTGGAAGAATAAAATTCCTTGATAACATTCCTCTTTTTCCTTGACCGAATTTTAGCATAAAGAAAACAAAGGTCATCCTCCCCTTGGGCCAACCAATGGGCTTTGGCTCTTTGGGAAATCCAAGAGAACCAAGCAGCTTGAAAAGAGGCAAGTTGGTCAGTAGTGTTCTTAAGGGTACTGTTCAAAACAAGGTTTAAAGGGTCCCTTTAGATGTCCAATAAATATTGAGACTGTAAATTTTTTAACTCAAGGATGCCATTGGAGATGAAATTGGAAGAGCAACAATTTTTCTTGCATATAACCTGTTTAAGATATCTTAAACAATCATAAAAAGAAGCAATTGGACTAGCAGAAGGTCTTCTTTCAAAAGCCAATTGAGTCTCCACCCAAAAATCATCAAACTTTGTCTAGAAATCTTTAAACATAAATCTAGAGGCCAAATTTCTGGAATTAGAAGCACAAATAATCAAAGGAGAATGATTCGACCCAGAATGAGAATGAACTTTGTAGTAAGCTTTTGGAAAAACCTCCAAAAAGGTCGAGTTGACCAGCATTCTATCAAGCTTGATATGGATAGGAAAATCCACCCTTTGATTAAACCATGTAAAGAAAAGCCCCATCTAAGCAAGATCCTGAACCCCAGAATAAAAAATGAAATTATTAAGCTCTCCCACACAGTCAAGAGACATAGCATTACCTCCAGCTTTTTCACAATCGAACCTATAGCAATTAAAATCTCCCATGATGATCCAAGGACTGTCAATGCTAGCAGAAAGACCCATGATGTCTTCCCACAAAACTTTCCTTTCCTCTAGACTATTAGCAGCATAGACCACCGAGAGATAAAAAGGTGGAAGAGAGTAGGCATTAACAAGACCATGGATGAGTTGGGAAGAATAGAAAGAACGGGAGAAAGATAAAAGAGAAGGATCTCACTTAACCCAAATTCTACTAGGAGTAGAAAGGTTAAAGTTGTGGCAACATTGCTCATTCTCAAATAAACCATGAGTAAAAGAGAACCAAGGGTCAGAAACAGAAGTAACATTGATTTTAGCTTCTAAAATGCAAAGAAGCTTTAAGTTGAAGGCAGCAATGAGGTCTTTGCAT
This sequence comes from Dendrobium huoshanense, assembly GCA_016618105.1. Lineage (NCBI taxonomy): Eukaryota > Viridiplantae > Streptophyta > Magnoliopsida > Asparagales > Orchidaceae > Dendrobium > Dendrobium huoshanense. The sequence continues at coordinate 24,212,511 of CM028344.1, forward strand.
AACTTGACTTTGACAGGGTTATTAAACCCTCTAACATTCCAAGCTGCAATAGGAGGAAGGGACATGGCTATTTATGAGACTTGGCCTTCTTGGCCGTTTTGGATTTGGCTTTTTTAGGAGGGGTAGCATTAACAGGGGGGGGAATTTTTTGGAGGAAGAGGAAGTAGCTTGGTTGTTGGAAGAATGGGGAGTAATAACCTCATCTGTCTTGGAGGAGGATGAGAGATCCTCCTCCAAAGAGTTTTCTTCAGAAATGACCTGATTATCCAACAAAAGAGAATTAAAGCTATTAGCTAACAGAACTTGAGGAGGGATGAATCGATTAGCAGCAAGAGCAAAAACATAAGAGGAAGATTCAGCATGGGTAAGTTTAGATTCGGAATACCGGAATCCAAACCTTGGTTATTCTTGTAATCCAGAACCAAGCTGGGATTAGGATCCAAAATAGAGGTCGATTCAACAGGATGTTGAATAGGAGGTGTTGGAATAACATTAATAATTGACTGAGTAGCTTCATCCGGCGGATTAGAAGAAGATAGGAGAGTTTGGTGTGGTGAGGTGGGGAGAGTTTGATGATGTTTATCATTGTTTTGAGAGGCATTACGGGCAGTCCTAGAAGCAGGATGTATGCTTTTGCTTCTACCCTGAAAAACTGGTTAGGAGGGAGAGAAGGTTTGGGAGTAGGATTCATGGGGCAAAGGGCAAAGAAGTGAATGAGGGATCCACAGCCTTCACACCGAACCAGCTTCCAATCATAAACCACTATGAGATTAATATCCTCCCCGTCCAAATCAATCGGTATTTCATCAGCTAACACCGAATTTTTGTCAACTTGAACACAAATTCTAGCAAAAGTAAGCCTAGTTCTCTTGGCAGTCAAATCATCAACATACAGGGGTATACCAATAAAACTAGTGATTTTTGATATACCTGCGGGAGTCCAGAGAGCAAGGGGAAAATTAAGAATTTAATCCATAGAGTAATAGAGGCAGATTCATCTCTTTTTGGCTGAAATCTCGGGTTCCATTTTTTGAAGAATGAAAGGCCTATCGAGCATAAACCAAGGCACGACAGACCATACCATGTCATAGTCCTCCACAGCTGTAAACTTCAACAGGAAGAAGTCATCTGCTAAGGACAGGAGAGAAAGGGAACCCTTGAGCTTCCAAGCTTTCTCCATAGCCAGCCACAATCTCTCGTAATAGGGACAAGGGCCAAGCAAATAACCCACCAGCAAAAGATTCCACAGAGATTTCTCTTCAGAAAGTTTGTTATTAATGAACGATTGCTTTTTCTCCGGCTTGACAAAGGACATCGGCCTGTCCTCACGAAGAGGAGGAGGAGCCACGAGATTTTCAGCGTAAGAAGTGGAGGGAAGTTTATGAGGAGAAGGAACCCCCAACATAGAGGAACTCTGGAAAGGGGGAAAATCCTGAGAGGAGAGCCATCCCGGCCAGACGGCCGGAGGGCGATAAGAAAAACTTCAGACGCCGCCAAGGAGAAGCAAAAAAAAACCCTAGCAGATGAAAAAAAAATGCTTCCTCATATAGATATTATTTTTCAACCATAATTAAATGTAGAAAAATAAAAAATATTGGAAAAATTATTTTCAACAAAAAAACACCAAATTTTATAGTGGTTTGGTCTAAATTGACCTGCATCCACTCCCTGGAGACTTCTCTAAATATTACACTAAACAATAGTGACTCTCTTTTTGCCCCCACAGTAAGGCAGAGAAGCCCTTACAAACTCTCTACCACTAACCCGATCCGACAAAGAATCAACACCTTTTATATTCTTTAAGTGATGGCAACGTATCACGTACCATCAGGTCCTTTTTCACCCTCCCAGTGAAGGAAGAGAATCGTAGCCTTTTACACTCTCCTAGTGATGGCAGCATACCTTAACATCATTTTTCATCCTCCTAGTGAAGGTAGGGAACCTTGATCCATTCTTGAAGATCTTCTCTCAAAAGCCTCTAAAGAAGTTGGGTAGAAACTTGAAAAAAGATAAATAGATCCTCACTTTGGGCAACCTAGTGAATCTCTGACAATTCTCTTTCACTAGATCTCACTCCTCACTCACAAAATCTCTCCCAAACACACTCTCAATGATCCCTCTCAAGAGAAATTCGAAACAAAAGATTATAAGACAATTTTTAGGACACTTTATATATAAACATATGAAAAACCGTCCAAAATCTAAAATTTTCAAGAGAACCATCCTATGATCGTACTATATGATCGTGGATCGTCCGACACAAATAGTTCAAAAAATTAGAGCTTTGTTTGGTACGAATTTGGACGAACTCAGTTTCATATACTATTAGTCATTTATACGAATTCATATCGTACTGTACAAACAGTTCAAAAATGAATTTGTTTGTTCGGTACGATCTGGTTTTGAACCTAATTTCTCTTCATAATCACTACATCCATGATATTTATCTATGCTAATTATCTTAATGCTAAAGAAATGGCCATTATGTGTTGATTTCCTCTATTTTAAGCTGAATAGAACATATCCCACTAATAACTAATTAGGATTCACAAAACCAAGGATGCGGGCAACTAATCAAAATAAAGAAATGATTTCCATAAATCAATTAACAGATGAAAGGACGTGAAGACCATGGAAGGCTGGAGAGCATAACAGAGATGGTCATTATTGAATTGAATTATATGTTAAGATAAAAATGCCTATATAAAGACAATTAAAGAGAATAATCAAGGAAATTATAATAAATAAATATATTCTAAATAATGAAAATATATTAAAATAATAAAAATTTATAAATGTTTATGATAAAATACAAACTTGAAATGTCACAATGGGGCTCGCACCAAGTACGTCACATACATGAACTCATCCAATGACTCGATCTTAAAATCAATTCGTCTGAAAGTGCATAAGGAAATTGTTCCTCATGGGGATAATCAAAGGTCATCACAGATCATGTAACTCGCAACTCACCTCATGAAGGAAAGCTAGCTTAGAATACCACAACCATCTAACTACAGAGCTTCTCGTCCCCACAACACCAACTCACTTAACAGCATTCTTATGTGATCCAAGGCTCCAACACAAGTCATCAGCTTCTCTAGAGCACCTACTAAACACATTCCCATTCAACTTGGTACCTACCAATGTGATCTCCCATCTGATCTTATACATACATACTTTGCACTACTGAGCTAGTCCAGAGGTAGATCATCAAGGCTATACAACATCATCTCCTTTAATTAAGCCAGTCATGAGGAGACACATATCTATGGTATTATGCACTGAGAGTCATCAAATCATTGCATATATTTTTTAATTCTTATTTTTAATGTAACATTTCTTGTAACTCTCGTATCCCTGTACATAAAGTATGAAAAGAAGCATTTGCGATCTTTTGAACTATTTGAGATCTTTTAGCATCTTGAGCTCTTGTACTCCAGATCTTTGATAGTGAATTCTTATTTCCATTCTCATATAAATTCAAGGCTTATTTTCTTCTAGCTAACCTGCTAGTAGGTCAGGTATCATCAACAAAAAGATTTGGATCCAAAAGGACTCAAGATGTTAAGAGAAGTAAATAAAAAAATAAACAATTACAGAATATATTACTTGTAAAATTTTCATGTTAATTATAGAATAATGTTAATGCAATCAAGCAGCTCTAAAATTTCCTCCAAATAAATCAAGCCATGGATTTATGGTAGATCGAGCACCATTTTGTTCTCAACAATATACAAATAAAAAAAAATAAATAAATTCTTATGAATTTTGAGGTAGATAAGTATAAAGCATGAAAAGATTAATACTAATACTAATAATAATAATTATTATAATTACAAAGATATTATAAGTCCCAATCCATTGTCATATACAATATACTATATCATTCAAACTTTTGTAATATAGTAACTTATCTCTCTGATACCTAAGAACCACCTGATATAGTTGTTATTGTTATTATACTAACGTCTGCCTAAAATGTTTTACTTAGTAAGATTTTTAAACTCAAGCAATCAGTTCATTTAAACAAGATATTCAACATATCTCATCCATTTCTATTGCCATTCAGTGGGATATCATCCACATCGGGCAGTCGTTCTCCAACATCTAAAGACCACATAACTATCAAGGAGCGAATGAAAGCCATTTGTCAATACAACAAATATGAAACCCATGATTACAGGTTGGCAGTAGCCGAAACTTTTCTCCTTGGATAAACTCATTAATAATTAACCTTAAATAATTTGTTTGGAGATTAATTGGCTAATACATTTTTAATTTTAATTTAAAATTTAATTATTAATAATATGATTTTCAAGAACATCTTATAGAAGTTGAAATAAAAAAAATTGGTATTATCTTACTGAAAAAGAATCTCTTGGATTTTTTTTTTTTTTTGAGAAATTTAAAGGCCAGGCCCAAATATTTCATTTAGAACTCTCTTTCTAGCCTAATATTATAGACAACACAGCTAATGGTAAGAAGTTATAGATTTTTCATGCCCGATTGACTGTAGCTTTTGTCGCTGACGTGCTTGAAAATCTGTAACAAAGTAGGTCTAATAAAAATTCCTCAGCTAATAGGTGATTTGGGGTTTCATTGTTCTAATTACAGAAAATACATTGAGCGCACACAACAATATTCCTTGTAATATCATGAGCCATGAATAAGAGTAACGCAGGGTGAATTTTTTGTGCCAAATAAAATTATGCCATGAAACCTTACTATTGTTTTTGTAAAAAATGATAATATCAAAGTATACTTTTTTGTTAAGGTTTCTAGAAAGAGATTTACTTGTTAATGAACCAAGAAGCCAGCATGCCTTCCCTTGCTAAGTTCTCCAAAGTATACCAATACAGCAAGCATCACGAAGGGCTTGTAGAGATAGCTTCATCTTTTTCTTTTCAACATGCCCATCATCAATGCTATAATAGAGAATTGACACCTTTTACTATTTTTACATCATGTATAGGCTAAAATTAGAAAAAAAATGATCATCTCATAATTGACATTCCCAGTGATATAGCAAGATTAAACTCAATTCGGCTCTTACAACTGATTATTGATAGAAAGCAAGAAATAGGATTTCCAGCTCGTGGAACTTTTAAGGAGAAGAAAAAACAGCCAGCCAATCATATCTGTACGATCTTGGCCTGATATGTTATCCTTTATGGTTGCCGTACGAAAGATAAACTAGAGCTTAGCTTTATAAATGCAAAACGTGAATTAATAAAACAAGAATAAACACTTAGGATCCATTTGGGATGATTTTTTTATTGTTTCTTAAAACGGGATTTTAGTACAAAAATTTTTAAGCAATAAAAAAGCCGTCCCAAAAGAAACCTTAATGTAAACATTCTGCAAGAAAATGTAAACTTTGGAAAGAGAACAACGGTAATCCCACGCAATACACATACAAGAATCATGATCCCAGTAAATGAATTCATACAAGATAAAGGAATATGAAAAAAAATTCTCTCTTTGCATAAGGCAAACACTTGAAATCCAAAACAGGAGAAACAAATGTAAATTATACTTTAAAGGATTCAAAGAATTCATGGAAGAGGAACGAGAAATAAAAAAAAAAAAAATCAAAGCTCATCTTCCCTGAACAAGGCCGCTGAAAACTTGGCTATTTCCGGCCAAGGTGGCCTCCCATTCCACAGATGACAATAAAATATGAGAGAGAGAAATCACAACTTGCTTCATGTCTGGACGCAGAATAGGGTCTTCATCCACACATTCCTTCGCCAACACAGCCATCTGATTATAATGCAAAGTATCCGGTGGTTAGGAGAGAGAATATATTTTGTTTTGTGGGTAAATCAATTTTGCAGAATGAAGCAATAAATAAAAGGAAAAATTTGATATACTAGTATATATAACTCAATATAAACAATGGATACTACATTCATAGTTGGGTTTTTAAACTAATAATCAAGAGTGTAAGATCATTAGAAACATGAATTATTGGTATTGAAAAACATGCCCTATTTTACATAAACTCAACTAATGTTAAAAAGGAGGAAAGGCTATAGCCATAACTGCAGAAGTTTTAGGCAACGTGATGTTATAGTTTTAACATGTGTACATTATATATATATATATATATATATATCAAAGGGACACTTCAAAGGTGCCATAATAGACCTCCTTAATGAATATTCTTCAATTGAAAAATGATTAAAATGCATTTAAGCAAAAAAATATGGCTGTTCCGGCTATGTAGTAATCAAATAGAATTTAGTACAGGATGTCAACAATTTTTTTTGTTTAAACACTCTGACCAGTCCTACCTTCAAATCTGTCATAAAAAAAATACTAATACAATTTTCTTAGGGGTTACCATGACAAAAAATCATCATTATCATCAGCCTTATCTCAATTACTTAAGGCAGGTTTATGATTTTTCATTTTTCATTTGCATCTACATGTTAATTGATGTGACAAATCTTTTTGAAAGAACATCCATATCACATTTGATCTATTTTGATCAATTCCACGTATCTCTGCCTATTGAAGATGCCAAATCTCACGCCTTGGAAGGGGGGGGGGGGGGGGGGGGGGGGCGGATCAGTTCTTTCTTCTTCAAATTTCCAACTGTGTTTCGTGTAGTTTTGTTTCTTATATTCTCCTATCGTTACATTCTCTTTTTCTTCTTAATGAGAAGGGACAAGTCTCCAACTTCTTAGTTAAAAAAGAGAAAATATCACATAATCTTATGTGAAATTAGATACAACATCAATGATAATAATAGAACAAAAACCTTTGACAGTATTAAACAAAAATGCATTTGCAATAATGTGGCTTAATGACTTTATAAAACACAAACTTTATATACAGCAAAGGTGAAGTGAAAATAACTCAATATTTTGAAACAAGAGCATCTTCTGAAAATTGTAACCAAATTTTCTTCTAGGCAATTACATCTTCTCGGAATCGTTTATTCTTACAAATCTGAAAGCTGGACTCTCAAAAGAAAACAAATAAATGCTACGAGAAACCAATATATTTCATAATACCATCTCCATTTAACATTATGACTAATTACCACAAACTTAGCCAACTTTTACCTTATAAACACAATCGTGCGGATATAAATCCTTCAAACTAGGATCAATGTATGCTTTCAAGCTTGCCATGCTAGTTGAACTTGGAGCTTTCTTCAGAGCTGCAAGCATCTAAAAAATTAAAATATTAAATGCTTCGAATCAGTCAAACCAGAGATAAAGTGTCTTTTACTCTAAAAATACAAACCAAACAGGCAATAGATTACAAAAGTATTTTGCATGTTTTAAAGTTTAGCCTAGCATACAGAAGCATGCAAAATTTTGTATATTGATTATAATCATAGAAATTAATGAACATCGAATGATCATTTTGCCGCAAATCAGTTTTTTTAACTACAGGGCTTTTAGCTTATGAAATGTTCTTGGCAAAGCTCACTTTAATCCGATTCCAATATTTTTTTATGGCTTAAGATGAAGTCATATCCATTAAAAGGGTTCTGAAGCCATATCAATTAAGGTAAATTTGAAGACCAAAAGTCAAAATACATTGCATACTAGATATTCACTCATACCATATTCATATCCATTTCAGGAAAAAAATAAATTCTTTTTCAATTCACTATTTTCCTATGAATCACGATACTCTTATCTTCTATCATCAACAATCATTAATATAGTCGTTTATCATCACGCCGAATTAGCTGATTGATATGCCCGGCATTATGAACAAAATAAAACTATTAAAAATGACCTTCCAAGATGAGTTTGCAACATGCTTAGGGTGCAAAAAGTGCAGAAGGACTATGACTTCATTTGGGACGGCTTTTTTATTGCTTTCTAAAACGGAGTTTTAGTACAAATTTTTTTATTTTTTTATTAAAACTCCGTTTTAGAAAGCAGTAAAAAAGCCGTCCCAAACGAAGCCTATATTTCAAATAAAATGAGTAACAACTATACAAGATGAGGTTTGTATTTAGATAATCAATGCATTGTATCTGTAAAAGAGATGGACGTGACTAGTGGTCACCTCAACGGTGGGGACAAAGATGGAGTATGAGGGTCGTTACGAGCAAGTGAAGGCGACCAAGGAAGGTTCATGTATTTTGTGTTTCAATTTAGTGTAGTCAGAGACCGAGTGTTAGTGAGCAGTGGAGGGGTTTTGTTTTGGTGCAAAAAAGGGAAAGAGAGCTATGTTGCTGCGATCAATGAAAGAGATAGCATTAAAACTGATCGTTAACAATTTAACATTATGTAATGTAGAGTGAGAAAGTCTGAAATTACTAAAAATGTTTGAAGCAGTTAAAAATAAATTGGGTAAGCAAAATTTCTTTTGATGAAAAGAGAGGCTTATAATTTCAATATGAGTTAATTAAATTGTTCGATGAAGTCTGACTACAAAGAAGATGAGAATATCGAAGAAGATGAATAATTGGAGGTAAAATTTGGAACTTATTTGTATATTATTTTGATTATTTCATAGAATATAATAAGCAATACAAACATAAAATAATAATTTGGTTTGTTTGACATTGCCTTTAGTGACGTTTGATATGTTTGACATTATCTTTGATGATGTTCGATGCGTCAACATTACTTTGACGATGTTCGACATCTCCAATGTTGTTTTGATATAATTTAATATCTTAATATAATTTAAACAAAGAATTGGAGACAATAATTTTTTTTTGAAAATCTAAGGGTTAAGTGCGCTATTCAAAATTTAATTAAAAATTATATCATAAATATAATACTAAACTGCCAACATAGATTGATATAATTATATCTTTGATGATTAAGTTGCACCCTAAAGAATGCAAACTAATAGTTTATAGAACTTACAAGTGATCAAACTGAGAAGAAGCAAAGTAAAATCACCGTTGCGCTCTGCTCTCCATTCGGAAGTTGGCGTTCGGTCGGTGGATCTTGGACTTCTGGCTCCCTGGTTTGGTTTCTCGCTTACTGTTTGTATTATCTGGCTTTTTTCTGAGCTTTTTCCGATCTAGTTTGGTGTTCTCCTCGGTTTTCTCTTCGGGAGATGACGACCCCATCGTCATCAACCCCTCCGATAACTTCCATCCCTGAGGGTCGTTCTCGATCCTTCAAGGATGTTGTTTATGGTTCCTCTTCTACTCCTAAACTCCACTTTGTGCATTCCTCTTTTAAGGGGTGCTCGACACTTTTGTTCGATGATGCGGTTGTTTCACAGTTAGCCGCTCCTTTTGCTCTTACTCTTGTTGGTAAATTTCTCTTATGTCGCCCTAATCTGGATGTGATCCGAAAATTTTTTGTTAGTTTGAAATTATTTGGTACTTTTCACGTTGGCTTGCTGGACCCTCGTCATGTGGCTATCCAGTTAACGAACAACCTAGATTATAGTCGTATCTTTGCGCGAAGGTCCTACTACATTCAAGCTTGTCAAATGCAAATCCTCAAGTGGACGCCTAACTTTGATGTGAGGGAAGAATCACCTATTGCGCCTGTGTGAATTTCTTTTTCGAACTTAAGATTGCATTTTTTTAATTCCCAAATTTTGTTTGGCCTTGCTTCGATTTTTGGAAGACATTTACAAACTGATCAGGCCACTGCTTCTATATCCCAATCCTCTATGGCTCGGGTTCTTGTGGAACTGGATGTTTCTAAAAAACATCCGATTGAAGTGTGGATAGGTTCAGAGCTTAATGGTTATTTCCAAAAAGTGGATATTGAAAACTTTCCTATTTTTTGCACTCATTGTAAAATGCATGGGCATGATTTTAGTGAATGTTTTAGGTTGCATCCCCACCTCCGCAAAGATAAAGCTGTCACTAAACAATATCAACGAAAAGAGTGTACTCTTGTTCAAGAGGTTAATTTGCTTGTTGTTGAAACGGAAGGGAATGTTTCTAGGTTGGATGATGCTCCTATACCTCTGGATGTTGGTTCATTACCTTTAGTGATTGAACATTCGGCCCCTATTAATACGGACTATTTCTGATAACATGTTGGGTTTTAATGAGGACTTGATTGAAAAGGAAAATGTTGATCTTGGTCTTAATAACAATGCGAATGAGGATGATGAATTGTTGGAGGAAGGTGAGCTTTCTCAAAAGGGTAAGGAAAAACATGGTATTGCTGACTGTAAGTCCCCCTCTTCCTCCCAGCATACTCTTGATGATCTTACTGGTAACGAGGAATTAGAATTTTCTGCTAAATGTTATGCTAAAGATGACAATTATATTAGCTTTATTAAAGTTCAAAGTAAATGTGGTAGGAAACGTAAGAACCTTGTTTTACAATCGGGTAGAAATACTCGATCACATACTAGTCGGTAATTTTTATTATTTATTTTTAAATCGATTATTTGGAACATTTGAAGTATTGGATGTTCTTCATCTCGCTTGCAGGTTAATAATCTTTGTTGTATACATAATATTTCTATTTTAGTATTACTTGAGCCTCTAGTCAATGTATCTAATTTGATTAGTACTGCTAGATTTCTTGGTTTTAAACATGCTTTTGCTAATTGTGCAAATAAGATTTGGGTGTTTTGGAAAGATCCTGTTCGTATTGACATTCTTGGTAACTTTGCTCAAGTGTTGCATTGTAATATTGAAGTTTTAAATCTCAATTGTTGTGCTTCTTTCATTTATGCTGCTTCTTCTCGTGATATTCGTAAAGTTCTTTGGGAGCAATTGCTTCATTTTCATAGCATTTGTACGTTTCCTTGGTTGGTGGGTGGTGATTTTAATACCATCTCTAACCCTTCGGAAGAGTTTCTCCTAATTCTCATTATATGGAAGATTTTAATAATATGATTATGGATTGTAATCTTATTGACATTGGCTTCTCGGGTAACCAGTTTACTTGGAACAGAGGGCATTTATGACAAAGGTTGGATCGCATTTTATTTAATGACAATTGGATTAATTCTTCCAGTTCCATTTCTATTAAGCATCTTAGTCGTACTCTTTATGATCATTCTCCTTTACTCCTTACGCTTAATACTAGACAAGTGAATTCTTTTCCTCAATTTCGTTTCCAAAATATGTGGCTTCAACATAATTCTTTTCTGAATATTGTTTAGGATAATTGGAATGCGCAGCTGCACCCTGATAATTCTATTTTTGGTATGAATAGGCTCTAGTTTAAGTTGAAAAGACTTAAACTGGTGGAACCATAATGTTTTTAAAAATATCTTTACTAATATTTTAAATGCTGAAGAGAATGTCAATAATGTTGATTTTAACTGTCAAAGTTTTCCTTATGATGCTAATTTTACTTTACTTAAAGAGGTTAAGGCTAATCTCTTTAAACTTCATGCTCAAGAGAAAACCTTTTGGAAACAAAAGGCTGCTGCTAAGCACCTGTTGAAAGATGATAATAATACGAAGTATTTTCATGCTCTGGTCAAAAGGAAACGAATTTCGAATTCTATAAATAAAATTTCTCGTGAGGATGGTTCTATTATTGAGGATATTGAGGAGATTGCCATGTTGGCTGTTCAACACTTTCAGGTTAGGCTCAATAAGGTTTCTATCCCTAGTAATATTTCTAACCCTACTATTATCTCTAATATCATCTCGGTGGAGGAGAATTCTTCTCTTTCTAGACTTCCTTCTTTAGATGAATTAAAAGATATTGTTTTTGGTATGAATGACAACTCTATGGCTGAACCTGATGGATTTACTAAATTTTTTCAAAAAACTTGGGATATCATTAAAGAGGATCTTTATGCTGCGGTTATGGATTTTTTTGCTGGTCATACTATGCCTAAATTTTTCTCCTCTACTTTTATTGTTCTTATCACTAAGAATAATAATGCTAATAATGGGAATGATTTCAGACCTATTTGTCTTTGCACTTTTTTCAGTAAACTTCTTTCCAAAATTTTTATGTCCCGTCTTACTTCTGTTCTTCCTAAACTTATTTCTCCTTTTCAAATGGGATTTGTTAAAGGCCGCAATATTTCTGACAATATCTTGCTTGCCCAGGAATTCTGCCATGATTTGGAGGTCAAGGTGAGGGGTGGAAATTCTATCCTCAAGCTTGATATCTCCAAAGCCTATGATAATATTAGTTGACAATTCATCTATAATATCTTGCAACTGTTTGGTTTTAACTTAACTTTTATTAACCTTATTAGAAACTGCATTGAAGGTTCTTGTTTTTCTTTGATTATCAACTGTAAGAGCTCTGATTTTTTTTAAATCATCTCATGGTTTAAGGCAGGGGGACCCTATGTCTCATGCTCTTTTTATTATTATTGTGGATTATCTGTTTAGAAGCATTGCTCACTTGTTTGATAATCACCCCAACTTTTATTTTAGAACTAGAGTGGGTTTTCCCTTATCCCACCTTTGTTTTGTCGATGATTTCATCATTTTTATGAATGCTTCATGTAATAAGATTAATAAACTTATGGATTTCTTTTATTATTTTTACACTGTTAGTGGCCTGTCTTTGAACAATCAGAAATGCTGTTTTATTGTTTCTAAGGATATGCATCTTGATCGTATCTCAGCTATTAAAGATCTGTCTGGGTTTGTGTATGGTCAATTACCTATAAAGTATCTTGGTATTCCGCTCTTTAGAGGCAGAAAAAAATCATGTTTGTTTGATGATTTGATTACCTCTGTTCAGAATAACTGCACTCATGGGAGTCTAATTTGCTGAGTTTTGGGGGCAGGCTTATTCTTTTTATAAGTGTTCTATGCTCTCTTCCTGTTTATTCTTTTCAAACTCTTCTTCCTACTAAGTTTGTAATAGAATTGATAAAATCACTGACAAGTTTTTTTGGAAAGGTACTAGTAGTAACTCTAAAATTACTTGGGCTACCTAGGATAAGTGTTGTGGGGTCCTTAAAGAGGGTGGCCTTGGTTGTAAAAGCATGGCTGACCTGGCACATGCTTTCTCCTACAAGTTATGATTTAATTTTCGTGCTAAGTCTTCCGTGTGGGCTAATTTTATGCTTTCTAAGTATTGTGTTGGGAAGCATCCTTCTACTTGTGCTTTTAATATTGGTGACTCTAAAGTTTGGCAGATAATGTGTAAGCTTAGGTGGGAGATGGAGACTCATATCTCTTGGGGCCTTGGGGGTGGTAATATTTTTTTTTAGCAGGATCAATGATTAAGTTCATGCTCTATTGATTCTCTCATTAATTCCACGTCTACTGCTACTGTTAAGGTGAATTATTTCATTACTGATAACTGTTGGGATTATGAGAAGCTTGCTAATGTTCTTCCTGTTTGTATCATTCAAAAAATCCTCACTCTTCCTTTAAACTTGGATTCTAATGATGTGATTTTATGTAATTTGGCAAGTGATGGCATTTTAGATTAAAAGATGCTTTGGAATGATTTTAGAACTAAGAATGTGGTTACTTCTATTTTTTCAAGGATTTGGCATAAAAGTATCCCTTTATTATTGCTACTTTCATTTGGAGAATTTTACATAAATTTATTCCTACGGATGACAATTTGATCAAAAAAGATTTTGTTCTTCCTTCTAAGTGTCAATGTTATTTTCACTATGAGAGTATGCATCACATTTTTATTTCTGGACTTCTTGCCATTAAAACTTGGTGTTATTTTGATGATATCTTCAAATTAAATGCTTTCAATGCGAATATGTCTATTCTTACACTTCTCAATGCTTGGTTTGTCAATTCTAAAGGTCATATTAGAAATGTTACTTCTTCCCTGATTTTCTTTGGTTGGAAAGAAACAATTCTCCTTTTAATGGTATTAAAATGGATTTACAACGGGTTATTAAGAATGTGAAGGATAAACTGCTTAATTTGGTTTATGTTAATTTGCTTTCTTTTAAAGATTTCAAGGATTATCATGAGGCTGCTTCTGAATTAGGGATAGGGATGTAGGTTTTGTTGCCCCCTCCTTTTCCTCGCTCTGTCTCTTGGGTTAAATATGATGTGGGTTGCTTCAAGCTGAATGTTGGTATTGATGATGTTAGTCCTAATATGTGGTGTGGTGGTCTTATTAGAGATTGCCTTGGTAACATTGTTCTTAGCTTTGTGGGGCCTCTTCTTAATGGTAAACCTCTTATTGCTATTCTTACTTCCTTTCTTTATGGCTTAAGATGTTGTATGTCCCTTGACATTGCTAGCCTTACTATTGAGACTGAGCCCTCTTTTAATATTCAATGTCTTTTTAATGAGGTGGATTCGGTTTGTGAAGCTGACGCTTTTTATATTGTTAGGGATATTAAACATTTGTTGGTTTTCATCTCTGTTGATACTTCTAATGTGGCTAAGATAATGCTTGTGCGATTTGGTTGGCTCGGTTTGGGGCTGGGATTAAATGTTTTATGGACATTGTCGAAGCCAATGCTCCTACTCCTTTGAAAGGACTCTTTAGATTAGAAAAAATCTCCTTTCCTTATGTTAGAAGTTCATTTTTTCCCCTGCGTTTTGCTGTTTCTTTCGGTTGGCCCAGCCTTGCTGTTTAGTTTGGTTTTGAGGTTTCTTGTCTAGGTTTTTATCTGGCTGGGCTCCTAGGCTTTTCTTTCTCTGTGTTGGCGGATTTCTGCTGGTTTTGCAATAGTTTTTTAGGGTTGAGCGATGATTGCAACCTCCATTTGATGGGTGACCTGTTTGTTGCTCTCCTCCTTTGGGTTCTTAGAGGGCTGGAATTTTTTGTTGGCTTCTTGGGGCTAGCTCTTTCAGGATCTGGTGGTTGGTTTGATTTTGCTGAAGCATTATGGGGCTTTTGGCTGGATCATTGATGGGCGCTTACTAGTTGTCTTTTTCTTCTCTGTTAAGCGTTTTGGGAGTTTTGGGATTTATGTGCTGAATTCCTGGAACTCTAGAAAGGTAGGGAAGTGCTGTCTAGTCAGGGCTTGTTGTGGTTCCTGGGTTATGTAGATGGTGATGCTCAGGTTTTTCGTTTGGTGTTATCTGGTTCATTTTGGTTGGGCGACTCTTTGCGTGATCCCTTATGCTTATTTCTGGTATGTTGGGGGAAGGCCTTTGGGTTGGCTTGAGTGGCATTAGGTCTTACTGTATGATGTTCGCGGTTTTCATTCCATACTGAGCTCTTCATGCTTGAGTAGCTCTTGTATTTACTGGTCGTGTCTTTATTTGGAGAATGGTTTTTGGGTGTGCCTTTGGTATGTGCTGGGAACGGTGTTTAGTGGTTGTTTTTTTGTGTTGGATTAACTGGTATGGTTTGTGCTTTAAGCTTTGGTTTTGTTGGAGCATTAGTGGGCTTTTGCTGGTTGGTTTATTATTCTCTATTTTGGTTTCTGGGTGCTCGGTTTTCGGTTCTTTGTTGTGCTGTTTGGGGCATTTCTGTTTGGCCTTACATTGTCTTGCTTCTTGGGGCATTATTGCTGTGAGGAAAGTGTTTGGTGGGTATCTGCTCAGTCTTTACCTGGATGCCATTTGGGGGTAGACCATTGGGTTGATTTCTCCTGGTACTGATAGCTGTGTTGAGGGGTACTTTCTCTGGTTGGCGTGTCTTCAGATCTCTTCAGGCTGTGTTATTTTTCCTATAATTAATTACCTCTCCCAATCATGAGAGAGAACTTTTGATTAAGGCTAGTTGTAATAAGATACGTAGAGATACATGTTACCTAGCATATAATAGTAGCATGGGCTTGAATTTGGGAATTAGGTTTGAAGTTGGGAATTTGAAAAGTTTGATACTTAAAATAGAAATTTCACCACCTTACACTTAAAACGGATGGTGGGGGAATGGATGATTGACCCAATCAAAATCCCATGGTTCCGTTGTCCCGAGCCATCGTGGTCCCTGGTCTACTTAGTCAGAGGAGGTAGTCGACCCAACCTGACAGAAGAATCCTTGTCGGCAGCCATAGGTTGCTTCGTCCAAGGGTACCTTGTAGACATGGGTTGAATGTTTGTCTAAGGGGAAAAATTTAAATCCACCTTAGCTAACAGAGGGCTTTGTGCCCTATCGATTATATCCTATTGATTCATATCACAAGGACTTGATGCCACTGAGGAACATATCGGCTCTGGCCATAACAGGTATTTTGTGGTGCCATTTGACGGCAAAACTTCTCGGTTCAGAGGGCCCTGGCCCTGGGTCATAACCGTTTATCCTGCGGTGTCATTTGGCAGCACCGCCGGTTATAGGACATGTACTACGTCCTTACTAGCAAGAGATTGTTTGAGAATGGATCATAGTAATATTTTCGACCAGGCATTAGCTTTATGTTAGCTGAAGTAAATTTCAATTTGTCCACCTCGGCAAACTGTTAAAGAGGGTGGATGGATTTTGCTTTAAAGAATGATAATTGGATTTTGAATTTTAAATATTTTCAGGATTTTTTTTTTGAATTTTTGGATTTTGGACTTTGTGGATATTTTGATGACATTTGAAAATATTTGTGAACCCCTTCGGTTGAGATCTTCATTCAACACGGGGATCATTAGGATGTAAGGGGTCATTTTCATTTGAAAATAGTTACATTTTGTAGATGAACCTTGTCGACTCCGTCGAGTTATCGACAAAGGATCAGATTTCGGAGGCTTTATATCCTTGTTAGTGAATTCTCATTATTATAAGCCTAGAAGGCCTAATATGAATGTATTATGACAAATATATCGGTGCCCGTAATCGTATATTTGTTTGATGGTTCGAACCCTGTCGACTCCAATTGATCTCCATAGAAGGATCGTATTCGGACTTGAATTCACTTATTGACCCGCGCATCATCCCTAGACTTCACGTGTGTACTTATAACACACTCGCCGGGGCCCATGCAGGTCTGGTGATTGAATACCCCACTTTTTGTGTACCTATATGTATACAAATTACGATGTATGTACGAGGGCATTTTGAAATATTTATAGACGCTTTATGTCCGCTTGCATAGATGTTGCGAACCCGGTGGCATGTTATCTAGATGTCAGGAGGCACCTCATCATCCTGATGTTGACTCCCCCTTTCTCGTTCACCGGGAGGTCCTTCTTGAAATTCGTGATCGCTGCTTTGAAAGAAACTCCATTCTGGATCTTTAGTATAGTAGACCTTTGCATAGTCGGTCTTCAAAATGAATAGATGTATTTAAGTACACTTGTCAATTGTAGTGTTCATTGATGTTAGAACTATTTTCTTCTCAAGTATAAAACCAAGAAGAAATTTTGAAACACCAAGAAGTTTAGTTCGAATTTATTCAAACATCCCTTCATTCTGTCGGGAGGTGTCATTCTCCGTACATCGAGTTGTCTTCATATCTGACGTACTTGCAAATCTCAATAATCGCTGTTGTAGGTGATGTTTATACTTGTGTCCACTAGGGTTCGTTGTGCTTACGATATACCCATTGATGTTATCCACAAGTGGCTCATGTTTATTTACAGGAACCCATTATATTCACTATGGCCCTTAGAAGTGTTCGTAAAAGAGCCATTGTTCCTCAATCTTGTAGGGATTGTCATAGGAGTCTATTACATCTGCTTTATGTCCACCTTGGTCATTCACAATTTATTTGCGGCGATGGGTCCTTTGCTATTGATCTCCAGTGTCGCCTTCTTCAATCAACAGGCAAATTGTTGTTTGTATTGAGGTTTTGAATGATGCATATAAGATACACATGCATTTTGCAACCATCTGTTGTCATTGCAAGTATGGTGCAATTGTCCTCGTAGGGACTCGTATGTGCTTCAAATGTGTTGCATTTTGTATGATGAGTGTTGGATGAATTCCACTCATTGCTAATTTCTTCATACATTTTGACCCCCATTGCTTGTAGGACTTGATACACTTAACTGCATTTTGATCTTATGTTTGTAACAGATGGACATGATTGCTTACATGTAGATGAGCCATGTTGAGTGTCACAAGTCTTCTATTTTCTCAACTTAGAAGAAGAGAAGTGATGTTTGAATAACAAATGATCTTTTATTTTGATTGTTCAAGTCTCTTCTATCAAGTTCAAATTCAAATCAATTTCATGTCCTTTGTAGTTTGTTCGAATTCACTGTGGTTCTTTGTAATTCATCTAAGTCTTCGCTTGAATTCAATTATTCAAGTCAAGTTTGAATCAAGTTCTTCGTAGTCCAAGCGAATTCAAGCCAAGTGTAGCTCAGGTAGTAAGTTCAAGTCCTTTTGGTTGAGTTTGATTCAAGTCCTCATGGGTCAAATTACAAGTCCTCATTATTGTTCAAGTCATGATCAAATGAGGTTCAAGTTATAGCATATCATTTTGTATTTTTCATTTATGTTCAAATTGAATTAAAGCTCTTTATATCTTTTCCAAGTTCATTTCAATGTCCATTATAACTCAAATTGAAAGCTTGAGTCCCTTAATGTCTTTTATAGTTCAAGTCCTTATCTTTAAACAAAATTTTGGCAGCCTCTTCTTGACGTTTCCTCCATTTAGGAAAAAAATCAAGAGACAGCCTACCCACCACGTCAAGAAAGACGTGCATGGTCAGTATTATGAGACATCGCGGCCATAGTCTTTGTCATCCACCACGCCAAGAAAAGCTTACATGGGTCTTTAAAAGCAGATATTTGAAAAAGGCATTTCTTTCCTAGCGTACGGGTACTTATGTTTTTGCCCTGCCGTGCTAAGAAAAGCGCACACAGGGATCGCCTGCTTCGTTGTAAGCACCGCACCAAGTTCCCTCCCACCACATTAAGAAAAGCATGCACAGGTGGTCCCTTGGCGCGCCACAAATACCGAAAAAAGACTTTAGGGAGATTACCCGCCTCGACAAAGCACCGGAGCGAACTTCCTCCCACCGTGCTAAGAAAAGAGTACATGGGTGGTTATTCGCTTAGTTGCAAGTGTCGAGGGCGGGCTCTCCCCAGTTCAGAACTTTATAACTTAGCAAAGGGGCGTCGGTGGTGTTGGCTCGTAGATCGAGGTGAGAGAAGAGCGAGCTTCTCCTTTTTTTGAATTAATTATAATTAATATTAATTAATTAATGAATTATTTTTAATTAATTACTTATAATTAATTATAATTAATTAAGATAACTAATTAAAGTTTATCATAATTAATTAAAATAATAAGTTATAATTAATTTAACTAAATGATATTAATTAATTTTAATAAATTATAATTAATTAATAATAATTAATTATATATATATATATATATATATATATATATATATATATATATATATATATATATATATATATATATATATATATATATATATATATATATATATATATATATTTTTTTTTTTTTTTTTTTTTTTTTGAATCCTTCATCCTAGCGGATTTACGAGATTTGGCCGAATAAGCACTCGAAAGGTAGAAAGTTATCTTCACAGCTAACGAACTCCCCTTATTTCCGATCAAAATGTTGTAACTTCTGCACTGACAGGAAGGGAAGTCGCCAGGGAGCGAAGCCGAATAGCAAGGAAGGGGCGAAAAACTGCGAGAGAGCTCCATCGTTGGTTCTGATCAAACGGGCGTAACTTCCGATCCAACTAGAAGGGGACACCGTCGAAGGTGTAGAGTCAAACAACAACTAAGGAGTTTGAGAAGCAGCGTGAGAGAGGAGAAAGTTTCCTTCACAGTGCCGAGCTCCGATCGTTGATTCTGATCAAACTGTGGTGACTTTCGTTCCAACAGGAAGGAAAGTCATCGAATGAGCTAAGTCGAACAACGACGAAGAAGCACGCTATAGAGAGAGATCGGAGAATAGAGTGAGCGGGAGCGAGAGAGGCCGAAGGCCTAGTCTCTTCGACTATTTAACGACGCGAGCGAGTCGTGCAGGTGACGTGGGGAGAAGCGATGTCGGCGTGCGAGCGATGTGCGAGGGATGGCTTCGAGCAGGTATGCACGATATCCCTTTTTCGTTTTATTCTGCAGGTCAACAACCACTAATTTGCATGTTTCATTATTAATGCTATACTATGAAATTGTAATTGACCATTGAGTTTAACATAAAAAACTCAACTCATTAAATTGAACAATTCAAGCAAATCCCTAAGCGAGAAAATGACCGATTGATAATACTTCATGTACAGAAAAAAATTCAACTAAAAATAGGTAAATATTATGTTATATTCATTTAAAACTAAAATTTATAGAAGTGGCTCTATTTAATGTTTGGAGGTCATCTATCTGATTATATAATTAGTGCTGAAAGAATTTCATCGTTATCCGATTGCTATTCTAAAATTGGTATTCTAAGTACTCAGGCTGAATTTTGATAAAAGTGGTATCAAAACTATTCTGTTGGATATGAATTATACTGAAAAAGTCATTACGATGATTACAAAATTTTAGGAGATAAATTGATGCCATTATGGGTTAAATTAGATATTTTTCTTTTAAATTGCAGGACTATAGCTAATTCCAAGAAGAATCTAAAGAGAACTATACCGAGTGTTACTGTCAATACTAATGCTTTACCCCAAATGATGATGGCAACTACTTAATTAATTTAGGACTTGATATCATAACCTTTGGGAGGAAATTACACTAACAACTTTGCGGTTAAGTATCTGAAATTATTTCAAATATGTGACCACCACTGCTTAAGTAAATTGAATGGCTTATAAAGGCCGAAAATTGGCTATTGTGTATCAATAATATATTGGATATGTTTTGCCCAAACGAGAGAAATATTTCATTGATTATAGTTGTAATAGATGGAGAGGTTGAAAGATGATGGAGGGGGCTATATCAAGATAAGTTCGGAGGAATGTCTAGTATTCAGATTAAATGAGAATCATTTACATAAGTTTCAGAAACCAATTTGTACCTTTCCTATAAAGAGAAAAATTCAAGTTAAGTTCTTGAGGCTATTTTACGAGAGAGATCAGTAATGCAATATAAAACTGAATTTATTACTTTATAAAGCTATGCACTTAGTTGGTTCATATTGCAGAGAAAAATGCCATAGATTTTATCAAGGTTAAAGGATACAATCAAACAACTCTAGTTCTTTTAGGGATTGATGATTATTATATTTTGGTGGAAAGCATGTCAGGTAGAGTTGAAATGGATATTCATAATACTCAGAGGAGGCATGAATTTCATAAGAGAACAAATAAAGATGTGAATGGTTATATTCAGTCAAGACTCAAGATCACTCTTAATGAAAAAATTCAAATTGACAGAAAGTAAAACCAAGCAACAATAACAGTCAGTTTAGCATGAATAATTGATATAAATGTGAGAGGCAACACAAGGATGTATGCCTTCTTATAACAAATATCTTCTTTTATGAACCTGGACACAGCTAAAAAACGTCCTATACTTAGACAAAGATCTCAAGAGAAATAAAAGCAAATGTTGAACTGTATCAGTAGCGGACAGAGAGTAGTAGAATCAGTGGCATCAACTCCAATTCAAAATCAAAGCTGACAGAATACTCAACCTAGAGTATATGCATTATAAAATTATTATGATTGGATATTTTAAAAATTTGTACAACTTTAGATGTTTTGATGTCATCACTATGAGGAGCTCTAATATTGTTTGTAAGAAAAAGGATGAAGTTTCATTATATGTATTGATTATAGAGAACTGAGTAGGCTCATTAGTAAAAAATAAGTACTCGTTATCAAGAATTGATGATTTGTTTGGTTAGCTTAAGGGAGCTACAATTTTCTCTAAAATTAATATGCATTCTGATGAGGACATCGTCAGCAATTTCGACATGTGTGCCATCGGAGACACCGGAGATCGACGGTCACGATCAGGAGTTTTATTTATTTTGTCATGTTATGTAGTAATTTATTTTATTTTAGTTTTTCCATTTTTACCCTTATGGGTATTTGGTCTCTATTGTAGCCCAAGGGGCATTTTAGCCTTTTGTTTCCATTGTCATTTTGAGGCCTATATATATGGTCATTTCTTATGTAATGAGATAATGCTTGATTAATAAAAAAATTCTGAGATGTTTTTTCTTCTTTTCTTGCTTGAGAGCTTGAGAGAGAGAATGGAGACCTAGGAGAGGCTCCACCCGAAATACCCAACAGTTCCCGTGGTGAGCTCTTGGCCTTACTTTTATTTTGTTATTTTCTTCTTCCCCTACCAGCTCCCTGCAGTCCCTCCTAGCCAAAATCCTCCCAAATCCCGCCGGCATAGAGGCCATCCCCTCCCTGCCGCCGGCTGAGCCAACCAACGGCTCAGCCTAACCCGCCTCCCACCCCTGCAGCCTTTCCCATCAAAATATCCTCCACCCGTCCACCCAGGAGCCGTCCCTGCCCTTGCCGCCGGCTGAACCAGCCACCGCCAAGCCTAGCCAGCCGCCCCACTTCTCAGCCAGGTCGAAACTTCCCCCTTGGCTAATCCGGCCGATTCCAGCACAGGGAAAGGTTTGAATTCAGCCATCAATTCCCCCTTATTACTTTCCTAATTTGACTCCTCAAATTAGTGAATATTTGAATGAGGATTAATGGCCAAATTCATATTCAAATTTCCTTCCCCTTCTCATTTGAAACATCCTAATTAATTAAAATCTGAAATTAAAGCTCAGATTTTAATTAAGACCTTGGGGCCCACTATTTAATCAAATCCCTCTCTTTCCTCCTTACTTGGCCGACCCTTTCATGCTTGGTCCTCTCTCTCTACTTGCCACCTAAGCATCCACGTAATACACCCTTAATTGCCCCCTAAATGCCCATTAATTCCTCCATTAATCCATTTGAAATTTGAAGTTAATTTCAATTGGGATTTCCCTCCAAATCCACTTAAACCTGAAATTAATTTCAAGGTTGGGTTAAACCCTCTTGCTCTTTTTACCAACTCCTACTCTCTTCCAAGCCAAGCTCCTCTTCCCTTGCAACTGCCGGCCTTGCCCCTTTCCCTAGAGAAATTCCGCCGACCACCTCTCTCTCGTCCTTTGAATAGAGAAGCCAAGGAAAGGAGAAGACGACGCCTCCCCTCTCCACTTCAATGTTGAATGGCGGATCATGAGATCCATCTTCCGCCAAGTCGTTGGATCATCACCGGACATCCGCCACCCCACCTACTCCGACTATTTTCCGTGGACAAAGACTTCCGGCATCTTCTTCCTAGTGGTGATCTCAATTCTAGTTGCAAAATCTTCTCTCGCCAAGCCGAGTGTAGTCGAGTGAATAATCCCCAAGGTGAAATTTCTCATTATTAAATTTTGGATTGTTGTTTAATAGCTCTTAGCTTTGCTACTATTTTTGTTTATCTCCGAGGATTAGTTAATTTACATGTACTCCTTCGCCTAAGCGAGTTGAAAACCAAGAATCTTTATTGAATTATCTTGTCTCGACAATAAGCTTTCAAGTGAAATTAAATTGTTTAATCCTTCTTAATTGTCTTAATGAGCTCCTACGCATGTTGGTTTCACATCACATTCTGGATATCATCAATTGTACATTAAAGAGGAATGCATCATCAAGACTGAATTCAAAATAAGATATAGCCAATTTGAGTTTGTGGCAATGCCATTTGAATGCTTGGTAGTATTCATAAATTTATAAATAAAACATTCAAATCTGAACATATTTCCAATTGTATTTAGATAACATTTTGACTTATTCGGGAGATGAAGGAAGCCATTCCAACCATTAACTTTGAGTGCTTCAAACATTTGGGAAAATAAGTTATATGCTAAATTCTCAAAATATAAATTATAATTTAAAAGTGTAATATTTTTTGGACATGTAATCAATGGTGAAGATATTTAGTGGATCACAACAAAGTTAAAGCTACTGTAGGATGACGAGGCTAATTATAGTTTTAGAGGTGTGAAGTTTTCTAGGAATTGTAAGATATTACATGAATTTTTTAGAAGGATTTTATCAAATTGTAATGACATTGTCAAGGTCAACATAAAAGACTATGAAATGTGAATGGAACAATTAGTATAAAGAAGCTTTTAAAAGTTGAAAACATATTTAATGATGGCTGTAATATTGATTATTTCATCAGATACAGAACGATTTCAAATATTCATAATGCAACATGATAAAATAGTGACTTATGCATCAAAGCAGTTAAATAACTATGAAAAAAATTATTCTACCCATGATTTCAAATTGACAACCTTATATTTATGCAGTTAAGATATGGACACACTACTTATATAGAGTCAGGTGCGAAAACTTTATAGATCATAAAAATTTCTCATATATATTTAATCAAAAGAAACTCAACTTAAGATCGAGATGATGGATAGAGTTTATTAAAAATTATGATTTGGGTAGACAATATCACATTGAAAAGGCAAATGTGATTAAAGATACATTAAATTGAAAGACTTTCGGCAGTGGGAATTGCATACTCATTCAATAAGAGCGAATGATTAAGTATATAGACAAATTAGTACTTTCAATGGTAAAAAACTAAAAATACAAATTTCAAATTATTGAATCAACTAACAGTTCAATAAATATTGAAAGACATGACATATAATTCATTATCACATAATATTGGTTTTCAAAAAATCATATATATGGTAAAAGCAGGTCAACTAAAAAAATTTGATTTTAAATGAAGATAAATTATTACAGGAAGAATTTGTGGCAAATGTTAACAATTTAAGAGAAATACTATAAGAAGCACATCTCTTTAGTTATATAATTCACCCAAGCAGTAATAAAATATATCAAGAGCTCAAGCAAATTGTTGACTAACTAAAAAAATAAAATAAACGCATGAAAAGCAACTACCTCCGCCGGCCTAACCTCAGCAAACGACGCACCTCTTTGGAAACACCGACAATTCAAAAAAATAAAAGGACGAAGTTCGGAGAAGAAAAGAAAAAAACTGACACCCTCATTCCTTTGACTCCGTCGTTCTTGTTCGACTTCGTTGCTTCATAGGAGTCTAGGGTTCACATTTCATCTTCCCTTTTCGTCGTTGCTGTTTGGCTTTGCTAGGAGGTGACGAGATTGCACGAGTCGCTCTGTATCACACACGGACAGAGAAGATGAAGTCCTCAACACCTCTGCCTTCTTCTATTCGTTCGCCCAAATCCACATAATTCATCGGCTTATCCTCTCATATATGACGCCCCAATCCATCTCTGCCTTCTTCCATTCCGAAAGCCACTAGATCCACAACAACACACCTCTTGAATCCCGTCCAACCCATGACTGTGCCCCAGTCCTCACACGTCCAAGCCCTAGACGGAACCCCATGTGTGAACGCCTCAGTTCGTAACCTCTCCGATTGCATATAAACCTCTGTACCGAACAATCCATTATCCGTGTATTAGTTTCTCAGCCAAACTGCTATTCCGTTAACTAATTTGAATACTTGCTTTGTGTGAGCAAATTGCATACCTATTTGATTTACTCCCGACATATACAGGCTCTTAAACTCTCCAAAATAGACAACAACCTATGGATTAATTATTTGAGAGTTATTATTTTGGAGAGGATTTTGGAGAGTTTGAGAGCCCGTATATGTCAAATAAAGGACAACATTCTTTCCTCCCTTTTTCCATTTTATTCATTGCATTTTTATTTTATTTTAAAATTTCTCACTTTATTAATTAAAATAATTAACCAATAAATACATTTTAAATAATAGTGCTCTAAAAAAGTTTTAAATTTTTTTTCTTTAATTTAAAATTCTTTCGAATCTAAAATGCTCTTATATTTTAAAATTTGCTGATTTTAAGTGTTTGAATTTTCTTCTTTAAAATAATCAATCAATTAATTTTAATTAATTTTGATTAATTAATTAATTTTTAATTAATTAATGAAATATTCAAATTTAATTACTCCAAAATTCTTTCAAAAAAAGTTCAATAATTTTCTCGAAATTTCGATAGCCTCCCGGCGTCACCTCCCACCGAGGGAGAAATCGGGACGGCACTGTCATAATTCTTCCTACTCGGACCTAAGGTCGACGACGTAGGGTCTTTGATTTCAAACCATCTCACCAAGATCTAAGATCGACTGCGTGAGGTCTTCAAATTTGAAACCATCTCAGTCAGACCTAAGGTCGACGACACGAGGTCTTCAGAGTCAAAACCATCTGCCCGGATTAAAAATCAACGGCGCAGGTCTTCGATTTCAAACCATCCCGATCGGACCTAAAGTATGACGGTCGAGGTCTTCGAATTGGTGTACCTGTTTGCTTTATAATTCCAAAAAAAAATTGATTTAATTGTATAACAATTAGCGGTTCTATATGTATTCAGAACTGATGAGCAATTAGATCTTATTCCATTTAGATTAAAGAAAAATGGAGATTAAAAAAAAATATTTTGTATTAAATGATAAGCTTGAATAACTAATAAATAAGCAAATCATTCTTATTTCTTTGTGGATGGAAGCAAGCAAATGACTTGTTCAATGCACATATACGGGAGTAAATCAAATATAAGGAATAGGTATGCAATTTGCTCACACAAAGCCAATATGCAGATTAGTCAACGGAATAGGAGTTTGGCTGAGAAACTAATACACGAACAATGGATTGTTCGGTACAAAGGTTTATATGCAATCGGAAAGGTTATGAACTGAGGCGTTCACACATGGAGTTCCGTCCAGGGCTTGGACGTGTGAGGACTGGGGCACAGTCACGGGATGGACGGGATTCAAGAGGTGTGTTGGTGTGGATCTAGGGGCTTTCGGAAAGGAAGAAGGCAGAGATGGATTGGGGCATCATATATGAGAGGATAAGCCGATGAATTACGTGGATTTGGGCGAACGAATAGAAGAAGGCAGAGGCGTTGAGGACTTCATCTTCTCTGTCAGTATGTGATACAGAGCGACTCGTGCAATCTCGTCGCCTCCTAGCAAAGCCAAACAACAACGACGAAAAGGGAAGATGAAACATGAACCCTAGACTCCTATGAAGCAACGAAGTCGAACAAGAACGACGGAGAGGGTGTCAATTTTTTTCTTTTCTTCTCCGAACTTCGTCTTTTTATTTATTTATTTATTTTTTAATTGTCGGTGTCTCCAAAGAGGTGCGTCATTTGGCGAAGTTAGGCCGGCAGAGGTAGTTGCTTTTCATGCGTTTATTTTTTTTTTAGTTAGTCAACAGAGATGCCAAGAACTATAGTTCCAATAGAGAGGTCAGGTTTTCCTCTAGATTGTGAAAGAAGATTCAAAAAGCTTTGGGTACAAAATTAATATTTAATACTATATTTCATCCTCGAATAGATAGAAAATTAGAAAGAATAATACATACTCTAGAAAACTTACTCTATTTGTGTGTATTGTATTTTGTTGGAAAATGAGAATTACAATTATCATTAATCTTACAAAAAGAGTTTCCAATCTAGTATCAGAATGATGCCTCTTATGAGGCTCTTTAAGGGAGATAATGCAGGACACCTTTATGCTGGGTAGAGATCAAAGAAGAAAAAATGATTGGTACTTAATTAATAGATGATGCTACTAATAAGATTAGATTGAAAGCTACACAGGTTAAATAATATAAATATTATAATGATAAATATAGGGAAGCTA
This sequence comes from Dendrobium huoshanense, assembly GCA_016618105.1. NCBI lineage: Eukaryota > Viridiplantae > Streptophyta > Magnoliopsida > Asparagales > Orchidaceae > Dendrobium > Dendrobium huoshanense. Next base: position 24,239,872 of record CM028344.1, read on the forward strand.
AACTAAAATAGGTGAATTTGTCTTATCAAAATTAATCCAATAAATGGTGTGCAGTGTTTTAGTAAAATAGAAAAACTAAATCTGTGGTATATTTGACCATTTAAAATATTGGAAAGAGTCGGAAATGTGGCTTACAGATTAGCTCTACCAATACACATACAAGGAATATATAATCTCTTTCATATATCAATACTTAGAAAACATATATATGATGAATCCAAATGAATTATGTCAAATGTATTTCATATACAATCTAATTTGAGATACATAGAAGAGCATGAGAGAATATTGGAATATAATATTAAATGATTCATAAATCGAGATATACCATTTTTACAAATTCTATGAAAGTTGCGAGCAAGTGAAGGCGACGAAGGAAGGTTCATGCATTTTGTGTTTTGCTTTCAGTGCAGTTGGAAACAGAGTGTCAGTGAGTAGTGGAGGTGTTCTATTTTGGTGCAAAAAAAGGAAACAAAACTATGTGGCTAAATGAAAAAGAATCTTGAGGATTGATCATTAGATTCAAATAAAGATTGAGAAAGTCAAAAATTATTGGGGAAGCCAAAAGTAGTGAAGAGCAATTTGGGTACGTAAGTTTTCTTGTGCAATGATGTACAACAACAAAGAAGATGAAGACGGGCCAAATTATGTGATCCCGTGCAGCAACAAATAACAATAACAATAATAAAAACAAGCCTTTATCCCATTATATGGGGTCGGCTACATGAATTTTTTCTATTTGTCCTATCAAGAGTTAAATTCTTATTTAAATCTAATAAAAATATCATTTTTAATACTTTCTATCCAAGTTTTTTTTAAGTCTATCTCTAGCTGTCTAAATATAGGCTAGATCTAATACATCTACTCTCCTAACAAGGTTATTGGAGGATCAACATTTTATGTGACCAAACCATCAAAGGAGACTCTTTCTAATCTAATCTACCACTGGATCTACTCCAACTTTTTCACGTGTATACTCCTTTCACATTTTATCTCTTAGTGGAAAGCCACTCATCCACTTGAGCATATTCATTTTTGTAACACTTAACTTAATTTTATGCTTCTCTTTTAATGGCCAATATTCTACGTTGTAAATCTTGTAGGTCTCAACACAATTTTATTAAATTTTCTCTTAAATTTGAGATGTTTTTTTCTATTACATAATAAGCCAGATGCATGATCCGAAATATCTAAAATGTGCACTCTTTTTAATGAATTGATCATCCAATATCACAACCCCACTACTAGAATTATTACTAATAAAATTGCACACCATGCATTCGGTTTTAGATCTACTCAAACGAAACCTTTTAACTCTAAGATTGTCATCCATAATTCAAGTTATTCATTAACTCCCTCTCTAATTTTATCGCAAATAAGAATGTTATCAACAAGAATTGTACACCAACATACATCCTCTTACAAATTTCTAGTAAGAACATCCATAACTAAAGCAAAAAGATATGGGTTTAATGCTAATTGTTGATGTGATCCAACTGAAATAGAAAAATACTTGGTCAAACTATCTTATGTTTGAACACTAGTAATAACTCTAGTATACATATCCATGACTTGAATGTAAGCATTATTTATTCATTTCTTTTCTAGAATTCCCTAAGGGGCTGTTTGGTCTGCTAAAGTAAAACAAATCCCGATATTTATTAAATTTGGATGTTTGGGTAATATTGAGCGGAACAAAAGAAAACCCTCCAAAACTTTAGTGGTGTATGACGAAGCTTCTTTCGGGTGAATTAGAAACCAGCTCGTATTGAGCGGATTATAAAATCTCTCGCTGAAGAAATACGTGGCATCGTCGTTGCAAGGATCGGCGTTGCTGTTCGGCTTCATTGGTTAGCAGGAGGTGTAAGATTGCGCGAGTGGCTTCTTCGGCTCCTTCGTTCTTCTTCGACTTCGCTCCTCCAACGACGTTCCCTTCACCTGTCTGATATGAAGTTTCGACATTTTCATCGGAAGAAAGGACGGGAGCTCGCAAGTTCTGAAGGTAACATTCTCCCTTTCGTGCGCTTCTTCGGCCAAATCCCGTCAATCCTTCGCACGACAGGATTTAAGTCAAAAACCCTTATTTTTCCTCGGTTAGATATAGCTATGTCACCATCTTCTTGATGCGCACCTCAAACGATCTCTTCAGCTCCAATGGGCTCTTCGCATTCAGATTATATAGATGGGGCAATTATTCCCCTTCGACTCTCACATGAGGCATATTTCATTCAAAGCTTTTCTATTCATCTCTTCTGCCTCAGGATGAGGTTCCAACACATGGTTCTCGATTTGTTCATTCTTCTTCCTTGGGATAGTCGAGCTTGCTGCCAAGATTGGAGCAGGGGTTCTGTATTTTTTCTTTATAACCCGCTTTCTAATTCTTGCTCTGTTATTTCTTAATGTCCGATTTAGGGCTATGGAAATAATGAATCATTTATTCTTTGGCAAGTTTGCAAGGGGTTTCTTAATTTTTATCTTTATTGATTGTGGATAAAAAAAATGTTTTAGTTTTTAGTATTTTCATATTTTGAGCTTCTTCATTTAATAGTTTCTGCATGTATTAGTATCATTTGCTCCAGAAATCACAAACTTGGCTATAGTTTACAGAGAAATATTATTTTTTCCTTAAATTTATAGTTGTTTGTGTTATTTTGATTGTTACTTTTTGGTTTGAGCTCACCTTTAGAATGTAGTCTATATGTGTAAAGATTACCCTTATTATAGTTAATCTATTTGAAAAATGTTTTGCATAAAAAATTCAAAAGCAGGTCCATTATATTTGAAACAAAAACAGCTCAACTGGAATTTTGCAATTATGTTCTTATTGAGGAAAATTACATTGAAGCTTTATATAGTTCTACCCGTGGAATGCCTCTTGATGGAATTAGGTAGTGTTTGGATGGACGGCGTGGAGTAGAGAAGCCCTCTTTTAGCATAGGAGAGTTTGAGGATTTTCCTATCAAAGCTATGATGTGTTGGGAGGTTTGAACTTACAGAATGCCCTAGAACTGACCACTAGCCTTGATATTGCACCCATCTTGGGTATGTGTTCAGGCTAACTAAACCCATAGAACCTACACACCAGCATCTCATGGAATTTTTTTTTTCAATGTTGCAATCTCTATTCTATTAACCATCTCTATCAGTTAGAGTCAAGTGAGCGGTATGCCCCGATCAACAACAAATGGCTACCATTTTTATAAGCATGATTAGGTTGGATATTTATAATAGAGGCATCACTATGCACAATTTGATAGAGAAAAAAAAAAACAGTTGTGTTCATTTACCTCTGACATGTTTTGTTGTAAAAGGTTGGATATTTCTTAATTACTATAAGTGTCAACTCACACTATTTGAGAACCGCACACTAGCTCATTCATAGAAATATAACCAGTAAACCTTCAAACCAACGATTAAAAAGGCGGAAGAGGCGTACGCACTGAGACGCGAGTCAAGGCGAGGCGAAGCATTTACGCGTTGAGGCTTACGCCTCGTTGGATTCGGCGGAGCGTGCGCTTATTTCGCACAGGGCGTAGGCTTCAGTTCGTAACGCCTCGAAGCGAAATGAGGCACCGCTTCGATTTGTCAGTATATAGACCGAGCGGTGAGAGTCGTATAAGAGTCGAGTATTAGGGTAACATACCTGCTTCTGCTTCGGGTGAGAACTGAAAGGCGAACTCCGTCGACTTCGACGACCACAGTTCGGTCGAGTTCGAACATAACTGAAGGCGATCGAAGGTAACGAATTATTTCTTCTCTTTCTTCCCGTAATCTTCCGGTCATTTGCTTCATGTCTCGCTTCTTCTTCTCCAGCTTCCTGTAATCGAAGGTTCTTTTTTCACGGCTAGGTAACAATCTTTCTTCCCGTTATTTGCTTCATGTCTCGCTTCATCAGATTGTACATGCTCGGTACCGCTCAGTACATGCTCGGTACTGAGCGGTACATGCTCGGTACTGAGCGGTACATGCTCGGTACTGAGCAGTACATGCTCGGTACTGAGCGGTACATGAGTACATGCTCGGTACACGCTCGGTACTGAGCAGTACATGCTCGGTACACGCTCGGTACTGAGCGGTACATGAGTACACGCTCGGTACATGCTCGGTACCGAGTAGTACATGCTCGGTACACGCTCGGTACTAAGCAGTACATGCTCGGTACCGAGTAGTACATGCTCGGTACACGCTCGGTATTGAGCAGAATTTCAAAATTACTCTTATAATATAATTTTGCTCCGGGGGCGCTGCCCCCGGAAACCCCCGCAGGGGTGCTGCCCGCCCCCTTGGACCCCCGGCAGACTGGTATATTTTTGTATTCATGTTGTTTTATTATTGGTATTTGGTAGTACAAATAATTGTTGAAATATATCCTATTGTTAGCATGACTAGTGGCACAAGAAGGAAAGATTCTGCATGGAAATATGGAACTCAAGTTGAAGTGTCAGGCGAAGGTGCAAAGAAGGGATATGTTTACATGAAATATAATTTCTGTGAGAAGCGGATAACTGGTGGCGTCAAGAGATTGAAGGATCATCTAACTTGCACTCATGTCAATGTGGGACCATGTGCAAAAGTTCCTGATGAGGTAAAGAAGGAATGTATAAATTATTTAAAGAAGTTTGCCACCACAAAGGAGGTCACGCAAAGAAATATGGAAGAGATGATAGGAAACTCTTCTTACTATGGATCACAGCATGAAGGTTCCAGTACTGGAAGCCATCTAGTTTCTTCTGACCGAGGCAGTAGGGGGCCCATGGATAGATTTATGCTAAATATTGATAACGACGAAAACATAAATACTCAGTATATTCAGCCTCCTACAGCTACAAAAGAACTCAGGAATAGAGTTTGTTTGGATATCGCCAGATTCATCTATGAAAATGGGATTCCATTTAATGTTGTTAGGAGTCCGTCGTGGATCAATATGTTACGATCTGTTGGAAGCTATGGAAGAGGATTACAACTTCCAAGCATGTATGAGCTGAGAACTTGGATACTGAATGAGGAGGTCAAGACAACTTCAAAAATGGTGGATGATGTTAAGAAGACTTGGATTGAGACAGGGGTGACAATAATGTCAGATGGTTGGTCAGATATTCGACATAGAAGTATTATTAATTTTTTGGTCAACAATCCATATGGAACAGTTTTTCTCAAATCAGTAGATGCTTCAAGCTTTGTAAAGGATGCCCAATTATTGTTTGAAATGTTGGATGAAGTTGTGGAGGAAGTGGGAGATGCTTTAGTAGTACAGGTTGTTACTGATAATGCAAGTGCATACAAAGCTGCAGGAAGAATGTTAATGGAGAAGAGGCCTCACCTTTACTGGACTCCTTGTGCTGCACATTGTATTGACTTGATGCTTGAGAGGTTGGGACAGTTGCCTCAACATAAATCAGCCATATTTAAGGCCAAATTCGTTAGTAAGTTTATATACAAACATTCTTGGGTACTCGACTTGATGAGAAAATTCACTGACAAGGAAATTATTAGACCTGCTGTTACAAGATTTGCTACTGCATATTTAACATTGCTGAGATTTAAGGAGTTAAGACAACCTTTGGAAGCAATGTTTGCTTCTGAAGAGTGGGATAAAAGTTCATGGGCCAAAAAACAAGAAGGAAAGCAAGTTAAAAAGATTGTTATGAGAGACGATTCATTTTGGCGCAGTACAAATTATGCTTTGAAGACAACAGGATCATTAGTAAAGGTGCTTAGAATGGTTGATGGTGAGAGGGCCCCGGCTATGGGATTTATTTATGAAGCAATGAATAGGGCTAAAGAAGATATTGCAAAAGAATTGGGAGGTCAAGAAAGTGCCTACAAAGAAATATGGGATATTATAGATGAAAAGTGGGATCGACAATTACACCAACACTTACATGCTGCTGCGTACTATTTAAATTCTCAATTTCATTATGATAAGGATTTTCATGTTGACAAAGAGGTGAAAACTGGTTTGTATGCATGTATGGACAAACTCATTTCTGAAGAAAACTACCTTAACGTAAATGATCAACTTGAGGATTTTCATTTGAAGAAGGGAATGTTTGGATTTAGAGCAGCACAAACATGCTACAAAACACGATCTCCTGGTATGTTTATAGTTTGAGTATTTATAATTTTAATGTTAATATTTATGTTCAAGTCTTCTACTTCAACCAATATTCATAAAATACTATGTTTGTCTTCATGTAGAATGTTGGTGGGCTCAGTTTAGAGATGATGTTCCTGAATTAAAAGCTTTTGCAGTTAAAGTTCTTAGCCTAACGTGTTCGGCTTCTGCATGCGAGCGTAATTGGAGCATTTTCAATCAAATTCATACAAAGAGGAGAAATCGATTGGCGGCAGATCAAATGAACAAACTAGTTTATGTTATGTTTAACAAAAAATTAAAAGATAGATATCTCAAATTGCAGAATCAAGGAAATATTGAGAATGAAATTGATCCTTTGCTTGTTGATGAGTTACAATCTGATGATGAATGAGTTACTCCTAAGAATGCTGATGTTTCTGAAGTTGAAGTAGAAGGAGAAACTCATGTCAATGAAGAAGATAATGAAGCAACTGCCTAAGTATATAAAAGGAAGAAACAAAGTGAGATTGAAGCTTCAAAAAAATTCAAAGGTATTCTTAAATATAATGAATTATTTTGTATGTTACTATTGTTTCATTTTATAGCTAATGAAATATTAACTGATATAGGAGATAAAGGAAAAAATATTATAGATGAAGAAGAGTTTGAGGATGACTTTGACATTAATTATGAAGATTCTTCTGAAGACAATCAAAGTGATGACGAGTCTGCTTTGGGTCTTGATCCTAAGGGGATGTTTTATTTTTAAGTGAGTTTATTTTAAATCTTGTATTCCAGTAATATTATCTTAAAAGTTAAAACAAATCTTCAAATTCATTGTTGACATAATATTTTGTTATTTTTTGTCATTATTTATAATTTTAAATTAATTTATTTTAATCATTTTGAGGCTTACGCCTCGATCCGCCTCGAGGCTTACGCCTCGCCTCGTTTAGAAAAAATGCCTCGATTCCCGATTTCGCCTTTTAAAACCTTGCTTCAAACCTATGTGAAGGTATGATAAATGCCTTTCTTTTACCCAAATGAATTTATGAGTTGAGCAAATAAAGCTTCTAGAAATGTAGATTTCAGTTTGTAGTTGTTGTATTGAAATCAGCAGAACAGAGAAATAAGCCTGTGATTTTATTAAGAACGTTGTACATCTACGTTCCGTCTTGCTTGCATTTATAAAAAACAAATTTGAGATTAAAAAATATAATGATTTTATTTTTTACTAGTTTTTCTTTTGATAAGTGCCTGTTGCATTTCTATAAGTAAAAAAAAAAAAATACAAATATATTTGTACAACATTATCTGTATTTTCCCTCTGCAAAACAAAGAAAGAAAGAAGATTTTCACTGTAATTTTTTTCCCATATAAATTAATAATTAAGAACAAGTCGTGCACTTGGGAATAACTCCTCATAAGTCATAGTAGTCGTTATAGTCTTGCTGTTCGGAGCTTTGATAAGTTGCAGTTGGTCAGAATCTGTAGCAAGATGGATGGGGATTGATTTATTATGAAATAAATAAATGCTATTTCAAAAAATAATAAATTATTTTAATCAAACTAAATTAAGCTTGATTTATTTTAAATTGATTGAAGTAAATCTTAACTTAATTCGATTTAGGTTTAAGTAAATTGAATTAAATAAAAAAAATTTATAACACCAAATAATATTAATTATTATAAATAAACTGTTTTTATTAATATACTTATTTTAATGCCAAAATAAATTATTAAAAATGCTTTTACTTTACTCTGGATATAAGTAATCAAACAAAAGAAACAATTCTCCTGCGTTTATTTTGCAGACAACCAAACAGGCTCAAAGTATTCAGAATGCATTACATTTACTTTACATTGCATTTACTTTACACTGCATTTCTTTTTCAAGCAACCAAATAGCCCCTAAATCACTTCTCTTGAAATTTTATCATATGTTTTCTCTAAATCAATAAATATTATATGTAGATCCTCCTTACTCTTTGTATTTCTCAACTTATATACAACTTCCATAGTAAACCTACCTGTGCATTGAAGAAGAAGAAGAATCGAAGGTAAGCAATGCAACTTATTTATATATTATTTTAATTATTTTATAGAGTATAATAATCAATACAAATATGACTTAATAATTTGGTTTGTTCAACATTGGCTTTAAAGATGTTTGATGAGTTTGATATTGTCTTTGCCAATGTTCGATGAAATCGATGTTACTTTGGTAGCATTGAACATCCCCTATATTATTTTGATGTGATTTAGCACCTTAATGTTATTTAAATTATAAAAGAATTGAATGTAGTGGATGCAAAGCATTGAAGACAAGAAAAGGGGTTCTTGATAATTTAGGTAAAGGTTAAGCTCATTTTAGGAAACTTAATTGAAAGTTTTATTGTAAATATAGATATATAGTACCTATATAGATTGACATAATTATATTCTTGATGGTTAGGTTAATTGTAACCTAAGGAAGGCTAATTACTAGCTTATAGAACTTAGAAGTAGAATTTTTTACCTTTAAAAGGGAAGTAAAGTGGGTAATTACATTTTAATTTATAACACATATACTTCTATTATTGATTCAATGAATTGATTGAAATTTTATCTTTTATGTTTACTTGTAAATAATAGTTAAACTATTTTATATTAAATGACAAAATTAAATGATTTGGATTACAATATAGTATAAATTAAATGAGATAGTATCACATCAATATATATATATATATCTATATATATGAATGGGAATTAAAAGAATAAATTAGGACATGAAATGAAAAGTATTAAATTGGAAAAAATATATGTATTCACGTCCAATAATTCATTCAATTATGATACTAGCTAAGGATACAACATATTCGTGCATGATAAATGCAAAATGTTAGAAATACAAATGAAAATAATTGTATCTACATTACTATAAAATTAAGACAATGCTCGTAGAATAAATCAGTTATTAAAAGTTAAAAATTGAAATATAAAAATATTAAAAAATAATTATATAAATCATTGGTTAATAATACTCATATTTATATTATTATTAAATAAAAAGTTTAATGATGTAGTATGATTACTTATATGCATATCTCATTATTACAACTATATTATAATACTATAATTGACCAGTTAGTCTAAAATTAAAAACTCAACCTATTAACTTGAACATTTTAGGTAAATCCCCATGAGAGTAATTCATGTCTAGAAGAATAAATTCAACTGACAATAGATAAAGACTGTTATATTTATTCAAAATTGAAATTTAATAATTATTTACTATCACCAATATTTGAATGCTATCTATCTGGTTGTTTAATTAGTGCTAAAAGAATTTCATCAACATTCGACTGTTGTTCCTGATGTGAAATTTCAAGTACTCAGACATGGATGTAACAAAAAGGATCCTCAACACATAACCTTCGAGCTCATGGTAACCAAGAAACTACTTCCACTACTAAAGATGAAAGAACTATATATGATATATGTAATAAAAAAAGGAATTTTACAGATGATTAGTTAACAAAATGATATCTATATTCACATTTTATGACATATTATTAATGCCCGAAACTCTAATTTTTAACTAGACTAAAACCCTAATTTTTAATTAACGTTTTATTTCCATTTAGATATTTTGTATACAAGTAAATCTGATGTTGACCTGTAACATTGAAACAAAAAAAAGAAAAAAAGAAAAATCAATTCACATACTTGCTCGCACGTCATGGCCATCCCGTGAACGATCGACGTCGCATCCGCCACGACTCCGCACGATCTCATTCTGGCGTCGTTAAAGAGCCAAAGAGGAGAGGCCTTCGTCCTCTCTCTTCCCCGCTCGATCTCTCTCTCTCGCGATCTTTCTCCCATTCGCATCGCCACTTCGACTCCTCTCCTTCGACGACTTTTCCCTCCAGTCGGTTCGAGAGTTCCGACATATTGATCGGAAGCAACAGGAGCTCGCTTGCTGTATAGGTAACTTTCTCTCTTTCACGTTTCTTTGGCCGAATCCCGTAAGTAGAGAAAGAGGGGGAGGATTAATTCATTTTAATTAAATGTTAATTATAATTAAGTATTATTTAATTATAATTATAATTATAATTATAATTAATTAGTTAATTATGATTAATTAATAATTAGTAGTTAATTGTTAGTTATAATTGCTTAATTAATTATAATTAATTTCGATTAATTATAGTTAATTATTAACTAATTATAATTATAATTAATTTATTAATTATAATTAATTCATAATTAGTATTTAATTATTAATTATAATTATCTAATTATTATTATTATAATTAATGTTAATTATTAAAAAAAGGGGCTTGCTTCTCTTGCCTTGCCTCGGCCCACGAGCCTCCACTGCCAACTCGCGAAGGTACGAATTTTCTTAAGCTTAGATTCTCACTTTCGTTATTTGCAGCAGACCGGAAAATTGCCTATACACGCCTTTATTGCGCGTGGTGGGATGGGACATCGGTCCGACGCCTACAACAAAGCGGGCAATCATCTAAACTCCACTTCGATGTTTGTTGCGCATCGGCAAACCGCCTATACACGCCTTTACTGTGCATGGTGGGATGGGGCCCCGGTGCGGCACCTACAGCGAGGCGGGGTCACTCATAAGTACCCTCGAGCAAGGGGAAAGCAAAATGTCTTTTTTTAAATAGGTACTGAAGACCCCATACAAGCCTTTATTGCGCATGGTGGGAGGAAAGAGCACGGTCGCGGTGTCCTCGTTTGAGGACACCTACCATATACGCCTTTATTGTGCGTGATGGGAAGGCCAAGTTTCTCGTAGTTTTCGCCTAAACGGGGGAGATGCCGGGAGGCTGTTGAAATTTCGGGTGAAAATGTGACCGTACTCGGACCTGTTTGAACTCAAAAGAGCAAGAACCTGGACTCAAATGAGAACGAATAGTCGACTTGTGGGCTTGAACCTGAACAAAATCTAAATGATGAATAAAAGGTCAAACTCAATTAAAATAAGATCAAACTGGAACCAAATTCATATCAAGTGAAATTGAACTTGCAAGGACTTCAGAAGACCCTGAACTCAAACTTGAATCATATACAAAGGATTCAAACAAATTTGTGCACCTGACTCGGACTCGAGTGAACTCAAACTGAACTTAAGTTGGATCCGAACTTGACATGAACAATAAAGAACTTGAACTTTCAAGAACAACAAGGGACTTGGTCTTGCATTTCATTTGGATATCAAATAAGATGAATAAGAATTTAAACAAAGATTTGAACTTGTACATTTGAACTCAGACTTCTTGAACTCAAGCTAAAACAAATATGCAAGGATTTGTGCCAAGACTTGCAAATCCAAACTTTACTTGAACATCTGGACATGGATCAAACTCGAACAACAAAGGACTCATCGCATCCAATGTGGCTCATCTACGAGCGACAAAAGAATCCAACATGTAACGGGCTAGCAATAAAGGTGTATTCGAAGAATCCAAAGCAAATGTTGTCTTTGCACAATCAATATCATTTGATTGGAAGTGAGTGCCCCGATCTCCTACAAGACATACGACGAATCAAGATACGAGCAAGCACGCTACAAGACCTTATTGCGTACGAACAAAGAACTTAGTGGACCCTTACAACCGTCTCCACGAGATCAAATGCAACGTGCTTACAAGGATAACAAATGATTGTAGAAAGCATACATGTGTCCTACATGCATTATTGAAACCTCCAACACTAGCAACAATGCCTGTTGATCGAAGAGGGCGAACTTGGAGATCGATAGTGAAAGATCCGTCCCTATAAGCAAGCACAATCATCAAACCACCTGAGACTGGTGAAAGGTGGATATAGTGTAGGGACAACGACTTTTCTACAAACACTTCCAGGAGGTCGTAGTGGATACAGCGGTCCCTGCAAATATACACGATCCGCTTGTGGATAACAATAGTGGATATATCGTAAGTACAACAAACCCTTATGGACACAAGTACATATGTCACCTATGACAACGGTGATTAAGACCTACGAATACATCGGGTACGAGAGCAACTCTGCGTACGGAAAAGGACACGACCCCCCTGGCAGAAGGAAAGGAATGTTTGAACAAATTAGAACTAAACTTCCTGGTGTTCCAAAGCTTCTTCTTGGTCCTATCCTTACGAAGAAAACAGCTCTGGTATCCACAAACACCGAAAATAGCAAGTCTACTATACTAAATATCCTGAAAAAAGTCCCTTTCAAGGCAGTAGCCACGAACTTCAAGAAAGACCATCCCCGGTGAATGAGAAAAGGGGATTCAAAATCAAGATGATGAGATGCCTCGTGACATCCAGATATACCGCCACCGGATCTACAACACTTATGCAAGAAGACATAAGGCGTCCACAATCTACAACGCACCGCCACCGGATCCACAACACTCGTAGTAGTGGATAGAAGGCATGTATAAGCTCTCAAATGGCAATTACCTACACAATTACAATTATTTCAATGTACCCCTTCACATGCATCATAATTTGTATACACATAGCAAAAGGGGTAAATACAATTACAATCCATATGGGCTTCGGCGAGCGTGTTATTGGTACACATATGACGTCTAGGAACGCTGCGCGGGTTGATAAGTGAATTCAAATTCAAACCCGATCCTTCTATACGGATCAATAGGAGTCGACAATATTCTAACCAACAAACAAGTACATCGTATTTTTTATTGCATTCATATTAGGTCGTCAAGGCCTATAAGAATAAGAATTCGCTAATTAAGGCACAAATCCTACGAAGCCCGATTCTCCTAAGCAGGTAAATAGGAATGGACAGGGTTCGAACCATCAAATTAATATGCAATCACAAAGTCGGCCAGAATATTTATCTAATACATTCATATTAGGCCTTCAAGGTCTATAACAAAAGAAATTCATTCTCAAGGTCATAAAGCCTATGAAACTCGATCCCCTGTCGTCAAGTTGATAGGGTCGACAAGGTTCACAAATACTTTCAAATGGAAATGACTTCAAAGTCACCCCAATGATAGTCGTGTTGAATGCAAATCTCAACTAGAGGGGTGATTCAAATACATTCAAATGCAACCCAAAAATCCAAAAATCCCAAATCCATATATTTAAAATTGAACAACACTATCAAACACTAAAAGTAAAATCCATCCAACCTCCACAATAGTTTGCCCAGGTAGAAAAATTTAAAAACTATTTCAACTCACAAAGAGTTAATGCCTAGTTGAAAATATCACTAGGATCCATTCTCAAACAATCTTCTGCCAATAAGGATGTGGTACATGTCATCTAACCGGCGGTTTTGCCGCCAAACGGCATCGTAGGATAAACGGTTATAACCCGAGGCCCTCTGAACCGAGTGATTTTGCCGCCTAATTGCACCATGAAATATCGGTTATGGATAGAGCCAATACGCTCCTTAGTGCATCAAATCCTTGAGATATGAATCAATAGGATGTAATCGATATGGCACAAAGCCCTCTATTAGCTAAGGTGATTTCAAATATATTCCCTTAGACAAACATTCACCCCAGGTCTACAAGGTCCCCTTGGACGAAGCAACACATGGTTGCCGACAAGGATCCTTCTACCAGGTTGGGTCGACTACCTCCTATGACTAAGTAGACCAGGGACCACGATGGCCTGGGACGATGGAACCATGGGATCTTGATCGGGTCTATCATCCATTCCCCCACCATCCGCTTTAAGTACTAGATGGTGAAATTTCTATTTTAAATATAAAACCTTCAATTTTCCAACATCCAAACCTATGCTGCTACTATATGCCAGATAGCACATATACTCTACGTATCTGATTGATGACTAGCCTTAATCAAAAGTTCTCTCTCGTTAGTGGGAAGGGTAATTAACTATAGGGGCTTGTGTCTATAGGAAACCAGAACTCATATCATAAAGTCCTCGCAAAATGAGGGTGAAATCTCTGGGTAGTGTCTTATTTACAAACCCATCTGTCTTCCAAAATTTACCCCGGAACTTAAGTCCGTTAAAACTCCCCTTGTCGAAGAAAAAGCAAAATAAGTGCGGGAGAAGGCCAGGGCCCAATTTTTGGAGCCCACATCTGATGTTAATTAAGATATTTCATACGTGAAGATTTCAGATAACAAATTAGACTAATATATGAGTATAAATAAAATTTTTATAATAATTATATTATGTCTTTAAATTATTTATCTTGTTGAATCTTAGCTCATATCATATTATATTGAATATAATTTCAACGAAAAAAAAAAGATAAGGTAGAACCTAAATAAGAGTCATATTTTAATATTTAGATCTGCGCAATCTTGTGGGTGAATGTTTTCATTATAAGATTAAAATTTTGGCACGTATGTGTTGACCCGTGAAAAAAAAATGAAAAAATAAAAGTACCTGTCCGACGTCCGAATTCAGCACGTCGCCGACATGTCCACGTCGTCGCCCACGACCTCGCACGATCGGATGTCCCTCTACATCGTGTTAACTGTTCTCTCCTCTCCAGCTCGAACATTCACTCTCACTCACTCTCTAATCCTCTCCCACGAAAGCTCTCGCCCACTCTCACCTTCTCCGGCTCCTTCGTGTTGTCGACCGCGCTCCTTCGACGACACCTCCTGTAGGATCGAAAGTTAAGAAATCTTGATCGGAAGCAAAGGAGCTCGCTCGCTGCGATCATAACTTTCTCCCTCCCGTCGTTTCTCCGACTCCTCAGTGGCTGTTAGACGTAGCTCCTTCGACGACTCGCCCTTCCAGTCGGATCGGACGTTACGACATTTTAATCGGAAGCTTGAACGGGGGAGCTCACTCACTGTGAAGATAACTTTCAACCTTTAGCGCCCTTCTACAGCCCCTCCGACGTCGTTTGACTTCGCTCCATCCACGACTTTCCCTTCCTTCTGGATTGAAAGTTACGGCATTTTGATCGGCAGCAACAACAGGAACTCGTGGCTGTGAAGGTAACTTTCTACCCTTCACGTGTTCCTTCTGCCAAATCCCGAAATCTGTCAAACCAAAGGATTTGGTAAATGCAGGATTTCACCCTTCGGGATTTAGCGTGAGCGCTGAAACCGTTTGACTAGATTTAGCCTAAATCCGGCCAAATCCATTGAATCCGGCGAACAGAGAGGTAGAGGGAGAGGAGTTATTTAGTTTTTAATTAAAATTAATTTTAATTATAATTATTCTTATTAATTTTGATTAATTACTGTTATTATTTTTAATTAATTATAATTATTATATTTAGTTCTAATTAAATAATTATAATTAATTTAATTAATTTTAATTAATTTTAATTAGAATTAACTTAATTAATTATAATTTATAAAATTAATTATCATTAATTATAATTTATTAAAAATTAATTATTATTAATTAATTATAATTAATGATATTAATTATAATTAATGATATTAATTATAATTAATGATATTAATTAGCTTTAATAAATTTTAATTAATTATATTAATTTATTATAAGTAATTAATTAAAAAATAATTCCTTAATTAATTTATAATTAATTAATATTAATTATAATTAATTCAAAAAAAAAGAGAAGAAGCATGCTTGCCCCTCTTGCCTCGGTTTTCGTGCCCTTCACTGCCGGTCTCGATATTTGCAGTGGACCGGGGAACCACCTATAGGCGCTCTAGTAGCACGGTAGGAGGGAGGCCGGTGCGAAACATACGACGAGGCGGGTAAGCCCTATACACGCTCTTGTAGCGTGGTGGGGACGGTCCTCGGCCTCGACACCGACACTGCCAACGTCTGCTACGCAAAGGTATGATGTTCCAAATTCCATTCTCGATGTTTGCAGCGGACCGGGGAACCACCTAAACGCGCTCTTGTAGCACGGTAGGAGGGAGCCCGATGCGAAGCATACGACGAGGTTGGTAAGCCTTATACACGCTCTGGGAGTCACTGCTGTTCTGGTACGTCACTGCTGTTCTGGTACCGGTACTGCTGAAGGCCCATACACGCTCTTGTAGTGTGGTGGGATGAAAACTTGTACGGCCGCGGTGTCTGAGGACACCTACCATACACGCTCTCTAGTAGCGTGGTGGGAAGGCCCAGCTGCCCTATTTTCCCCCAAACAGGAGATATGCCGGGATGCTGCCGAAATTTTCACTTAAATGTACAAAGACTTGAACAATTTGAAGACCATCTTGGGCAACAATGTAGAAGACCTGTACTCAGACAATAATACACAGAAATTGAACTAAATGAGCAGAGGACTTGTACGAAGAACAGAGGACTGGTGGACCTAAATTTGAACAAGTTCTAAATGATTTCTAAGGGTCAAAATCAAATGAAACAAGATCAAACTGAAATCAAAATCAAGTCAATACGAACATACAATTGAACTCAAAAAGATCCCAGAAGACTTCGAACAAAAGTGAACATGAAATTGAACTCAAAGAACTGCAGGGGACTCGTGGCGAACAGGACCTCGATGCATACAAACAATGAACAGTAATCTATTCACAGTATTTGAACAGTTACAAACAAATCTCAATTATCAAAACTTATGAATGCATGAGATAAAATACATGGGAGATCATGATGAATG
Source organism: Dendrobium huoshanense (assembly GCA_016618105.1). NCBI lineage: Eukaryota > Viridiplantae > Streptophyta > Magnoliopsida > Asparagales > Orchidaceae > Dendrobium > Dendrobium huoshanense. The sequence goes on from CM028344.1 coordinate 24,256,508, forward strand.
CAACAGACTCTTACAACGATCCCTACGAGGTCAAACAAGTACAATCAAACCACCCGAGATTGGTGAAAGGATGGATATAATGCAGAAGCAATGGGTCTTCTACAAACATTTTCAGGAGGTCGTAGTAGATGCAGCAGTCCCCTGCAAATTGATACTTGTGGATAACAACAGTGTATTGAAAGTACAATGAATCACTGTGGACACAAGTACGAATATCACCTACGACAGTGGTGATCAAGATCTTCAAGTATGTCGAGTACAAGGGCTGCCCGGTGTATGAAAGAGGACCGTCCCCTGTAAACAAGTACAATTAGCAAAACCACCTGAGATTGGTGAAAGGTGGTCGTGACTAAAGGATAGTGGCTCTCATACGAATACTTCTAGGATGTCATAATTGATACAGCAGTCCCATGCAAATGACTTCAAACCACTTGTGGATAACAACAGTGAGAATCTCGTAAGCATAGCGAACCACTGTGGACACAAGTATGGATATCACCTATGAAAGTGATGGTAAAAATCTATAGGTACCCTGGGTACAAAAGCAGCTCGATGTATGAAATGTACACTCCCTTACAAAATCAGAAAAGAAATGTTTGAACAAATTAGGACCAAACTTCCTGGTGTTCTAAAGTCTCTTTTCGGTTCTATAATTAAGAAGAGAACAGTTCGGGTGCCCACAAACATCGAAAATAACAAGTCCACTAAGCCGAAGAGCCTAAAAGGAGTTCTTTCCAAATCAGCAGTCTTTGACTCCAAAATCCAGAAAATTCTTCCCCGGTGAATGAGAAAGGGGGAGTCAACATCAAGACGCACGCCACCGGATCTGCAACATCTATCAAAGAAGACAGAAGGCATCCACAATCTACAATGCCACGCCATCGGATCCGCAATACTCGTGCTAGCGGACATAAGGCGTGTACAAGCCCTCAAATGAAAAGTTGTGCGCACTCAAATGGCTATTACCTGCACAACTACAAAATATTTCAAAGTACCCCCACATAAGTGCACCGTAGTATTGTATACACATAGGTACACAAAGGGGTAAATTCAATCGTAACCTGCTTGGGCCCCGGCGAGCGTGTTATTGGTACACACGTGACGCCTACGGATGCTGCGCGGGTCGATAAGTGAATTTTAGTTCGAACCTGATCCTTCTATACAAACCAATAGAAGCCGACAGGGTTCGAACCTTTAAACGAATACACGGTTATAGCGATCAGTGTATTTTTTCAATACATTCATATTAGGTCTTCAAGGCCTACAGTCAAAAGAATTCACTAAACATAAGGCATAAAGCCAATGAAACCCGATCCTCCTTAGTGGATAAATAGGAGTAGACAGGGTTTGAACCATCGGATAAATATGCGGTCTCGAAGTCGAAATCGACCGGAATATTTATCTTATACATTCATATTCGTCCTTCAAGGCTTTCAACAAAGAAAATTCATGAACAAAGGCATAAAGCCTACGAGAAACCCGATCCTCAGCCAATAGCTTGTCTGAGTTGACAAGGTCCAATCAATGAATGAAAATGACCCCAAACATCCCGATGAAATAAATCCATCAAACTACTTAAAGCAAAATCCATCCACCCTTCGCAACAGTTTGCCGGGGTGAACGAATCAAAATTTACTCTAGCTCACAAATAGCCAAATGCCTTGTCGAAAATATCACTAGGATCCATTCTCAAAACAATCTCCTGCCAGTAAGGGCATGGTACGTGTCCTCTAACCGGCGGTTTGCAGCCAAATGGCACCGTAGGATAAACGATTACGACGATCCGGGGCCCTCTAAACCGAGTGGTTTTGCCGCCAAATGGCACCACGATATACCGGTTATGGTCAGCGCCATTACGTTCCTTATTGGCATCAAATCTTTGAGATATGAATAAATAGGATATGATCGATAGGACACAAAGCCCTCTGTTAGCTAAGGTAGATTCAAATTTGTCCCCTTAGGCAAATATTCAACCCCGGTCTACAAGGTCCCCTTGGATGAAGCAACCCATGGCTGCCGACAAGGATCCTTCTGTCAGGTTGGGTCGACTACCTCCTCTGACTAAGTAGACCAGGGACCACGATGGCCCGGGACGACGGAACCATGGGATCTTGATCGGGCTCATCATCCATTCCCCCACCATCCGCTTTAAGTGCTAGATGGTGCAATTTCTATTTTAAATATCAAACTCTCCAAATTCTCAAATACCCAAACCCATGCTACTGCTACTATATGCCAGATAACACGTATATTCTACGTATTTGATCAATGACTAGCCTTAATCAAAAGTTCTCTCTCGTGATCGAGAGGGGTAATTAACTATGGGGGCTTGTGCCTATAGGAAACCAAAACTCAGATCATAAAGTCCTCGCAAAATGAGGGCGAAATCTCTGGGTAGTGTCTTATCTACAAACCCATCTGCCTTCCAAAATTTACCTCGGAACTTATTTTGTTAAAACTTCCCTCGCTCGAATAGAAAAGAAGAAGCAGCGGCGGGGAGGTCGGGACCGAATTTTTGGAGCCCACAGATTTCTGGCGACTCCACTGGGGATTGGTTTTTCTTTCCATCTTTGGCTAGTTGTCTAGATGCTATAGTAGCAGTAAAAAAAATGAAGATGATATTGAGCTATGTACGGTGAACATCAGGATGTGACATTTGATCCTTATGCCCAAAAATTCATCACTGAAAGGTCCCGATAAAGCTAAAAAGCCAACAATCGGAGTCGCCTACATATTTCTGACGACTCCGCTGGGGAATGGTTTCTCTTTCCATCTTTGGCTAGTCATTCAAAGGCTATAATAGCAAGCAAATCAAATTTTAAAATTCTTGAAAATGAATCTTTTAAATAAGATCAATGGGAATTCGTTTAGCAGAGTTTTTAATTCCATGCTAACTCTCTTGCTTCTATTATTTGTTCTGCGTTATTTCTTTATTATGAAAGCGTGGGGTGATGTATCAATTCTGATCACTAATCCCTGCATTTCATTTTTACAGAATGGAAATGCATGACACACCAATGACCGTCCAACTGGGACGAGGAGCCAAGATCCAGCTGGCAAACGCTGTGATTGAAACTGGAAATGCTGGAGCCACCATTCACTTTGGTGGGCTCGAGTTCTCAACAGCTACTGCAAGGGCTGTAGCCGTTACTGTGTACGGCGTAAACTCTGAAGAATTTTTTGGAAGGTCTCACTATGCAAGGACTGCTGCCAGAGGTGCTGCTCAAGGAAGAGCCTCTGTATTTGAAAGATTATCTCAGCCTGAAACCCTTACTGCAAAGAGGGTTGTTGATGGAAGGAAAGTTTCTGTGGTGACTGCCAACAGCACTAACCTGCCCAGAGAGACTGTTGCATCTGGGAGGTATGATGCTGAGGCTTACTCATCTGGAGGAAAGCTCAATAGAAGACAGAGGAGGAAGAGAAATGCAGAGTTACGTGCTCAGCAACAGTCAATACCAATCCACCCCTCCAATCTGCCAGCATCAGAACCAGAAATTAATATTCCCACTCAGAACAGATTTTCTAACCTGAAGTGGATAAAAAGAAAAAGCTCTTCTGGTGAGCTCAAGAAATCTTTCTGGGAGCGTCGACCTAAAGCTCCAGCCCCTCAAAAGATAAGAGAGCCCGAACGTCTGTCTTCCCGAGTTCACCGTGTACTGAAGACAATTAAGGAGAAGGGGTTAATGAAAAAGAAGTTTCAAAGGCTACTGATTGTTGAGGCCCGAAGAACCCCTCCTAGAGATAGACTATCATCTGCTGTGATAGTTGAAAGAAGGGATTGCCGACAACAAGCTCCACGCGGTGAGCATCGGGGCGTGACACCTGAACCATATGTTCGAGGATCCGCTGCCGAAAGGTCCCGGTGGAAAGGGAAGCAAGTTTGGAGGCCGAAGCCTCGAAGAGAAAATATCCTGGAAGAAAGGATTAGTTCGGGTGTGACATCCGGAGCTGTCTCCCGAAGATCCGCCCCTGCCAACAGAACTCGTTAGAAATGGGTCCAAAGGAAGACCCATAATGACGACAATTATAATGGCAGTCGACATCCTGGAGAGTCTTCCAGGAGATCCCGTCATTCTCCTACTTCAACCAAAGAGGAAGTTCACTTCGATCGTAGTCCACGGGTTGAAGAAATAGTCATTCCAAGTCAAGAACCTGAAATTCAATGGCGTCGTCGCTCAGAAATTCAGGTACAAGAAGAAGAAGAATATGACGATGATGATACTATGGAGATCGAGGTGGTTCGTATGGTCAGCCGCATTGATGTTGAAGATGATGATGGTGATGAAGATGACAAACAATCACAGCCCCGTGTACGTGTTTATCGACGTCACCACAAGGTTAGATCCATTGCCAGCAAAAGTGCTCGCTCCTCAGAAGAAGGAGATGAGGAAGAAGAAGAGGTCGGAGAAAATCCCTTTTCTGGCGAAGATATCACACTCGCTGAAATGACAAATCAAATGAGGCGACAAATGCGGAAGAAAGATAGAGAAATCTCTCAGTTGAATGATAAAATGACTGAGATGATAACTCAGATGACGGCCATGATGGAGATGATGCAGAAGACCACTTCTGTGCGCACTGCACCGGCTCAACCCGTCAACCAAGCTGCTAATCCTCAAAATTCTCAAGCACCCCAAGCTTCAGGAGTGAAAGGTGTACCTGAAGGTGGCGATAAGAACGATGATCATACCCGCCAGCGTACTCCACAAAATATGGCGAGTGCCTCTGAGCCTGTAATTGCAGCACAGCTTGATGGCTTAATTAGCGAAAAGATTAAGGCCATTATAGCGGCTGAACATGCAGAGAAGTTGGTAGGAAAAGGTCGCCCGTACCCAGCAGAGTACGATCAGGTCTCATATCCAAAGGGATATTCTGTACCGAAGTTCAATATCTTCGATGGCAATAAAAATCTCAGACAACACCTGGCTCAGTTCAAAGCAACCTGTGGAAATACAGGAGGCAATGATACAATGTTATTCAAGCAATTCGTGAGCAGCTTGAGTGAAACTGCTTTCGAATGGTACGCCGAACTGCCAAATGATTCATTAAAGACCTTTGCGAAGCTGGAAGCCTTGTTCGTGAAAAGGTTTGCCAGTGCAACAGAGAAGATTACCATTGCTGATCTTGCCCTTGATAAAAGGAGAAAAGATGAATCAGTAACGAGGTATATAACACGCTGGCGCAATCTCAGCATGAAGTGCGAGCAGCAGCTGGAAGAAGAACATGCAGTTCAACTACTGATGGGAAACATTGATGACAAAATGCAACCCTTCTTATGCATGGCTTCAATTACTACTTTCCAAGATCTGTTAGATAGGGTGGCAAAATTTGAAAAGTTGAACTTATCAAAATCTGAAAGCCTCCCTGACAGACCCAAAAAGGCTAAGACGCCTGATGCTAAAAGAAATGATATTTACTCCGCATTCCCTCCTAAACTTGATAAAGATAAAAATGTAGTATATAATGTGGATAAAGGAAAGCAGCCGATGCAATATGAAGAAAAATCAAAGCAGGCTTATAATCCAAACCCTCAACCAAAGTTGGTTCTTGGAGGAAATGACAAACCTCGAGCCTTTCCTGTTGGAGGAGAGCGTCAGAGGCAAACTACAGGAGCTGGTGATAGAACATTCCCCTCCCTCAAGAAAAAATGAATAAAGAATATTCATTTAAGAGGGAGAGTGTCGCTAAATTGTTCCGACAAGCACTCAAGAACGGTCTGGAGTTGCCAGAATGCAAAAGACCTGAATAGTCCAAACACAGTGGCGACCCAAACTACTTCCCATATCATCGTGTAGTTAGCCATCCAATTGAAGATTGTTATGTCATCAAAGATTGGTTGGAAAAGATGTATAAAAGGGGAGAATTGACATTATCAGATAATGTGTTAGTTCGTCCCAGAAAAGAATCCACCCGGGTAGTCACGTCCTCTTCCGTACTCCCGTCTAAAGAAACAACAACAAAAGAATCTATCCAAGATGAACAATGGGAGACTATGGTCTCCAAGAAGACAACAAAAATGCTGAAACAGCCAGAAGGAGTTCCTGGTGTCAAGTGGAAGTCTCCTACTAAACCAATGCTGAATCTAAAATGGTTGCTTGTGTCACAAGCATCTACCTCTAAACAGCAACCTGGCCAAGCTAGCTCATTCAAATCTAATAAAGCAAAGTCAAAGTCTTCTAAGAAGAAAGCCAAGTTGAAGAAGCCTATGACGAAGAAGACTGCAACTCAGAAGGCTATTGATAGTTTGGGTGAATATTACCAGACTACCAGGAGGCCTATCAAGCTCGGTGATTTTATAAAAGAGCTTAAAATAGATGAAAAGAAAGAAGAAGCTGAGGATGAATCCCTTCCTACAGAGACATGCCGAGTCATCTTTACGACATTAGAGATATCAGACAGGGAGAAATACGCTGAAGAAGCGGCCCCTGTGTTCTGTCTAATGGTGTCATCAATGGAATACAGTTCAGAAGATCTGTGTTGTTTCTATAGGATGAAGATTCAGACCCAAGCGTAGCATCGCAAATGAAGCAGGTGAAACTGAGAGACGATTCTGAGTCCTCAAGCGAATCTCCAGACACTACAATGGCTGACTCTGAAGATAATGATTCATCAAACAAATCTGAATCAGATGAGGTGGCCCAAGTACAGTTGAGGGTTGCAAGGTACTGCCGACTCCACCAAAGAAAGGGATTCCTAATAAAGATAAGGGAGAAGAGATAGTTATCAATGAAGATGTTATCCTCGAAGATCCCAAGAAAAATAATACTTCATCCAAGGGGATAGATTACAATATCTTGTCCCACTTGAGGAAGATCCCAGCACAACTTAGTATATATGACGCCTTACTGATATCTAAAGACTTTCGAGAGACTATGATTCAAGCCCTCAAGGACCCCGAAAAGTATGAGGCATATTTTGCTGAACGCAACTTGGCGGAAGTCTTGCAAGCTCGAAATGAGCCACTCATCACCTTTGCCGAGGATGATATGATGCTTGGAACGACAGATCACAATCGCCCATTGTATGTTACGGCAGAGAGCGACGATATGGTGATCAGTCGAATTTTGATCGATCCCGGATCTTCCGTAAATCTCATGAGTCTTAAAGCACTGAGATCACTCTGCCTCGATGTGGAACATCTTGGGCAAGACAAGTTGATGGTACACGGCTTAAATGAGAAAGGACAGAAAACCCTTGGTTCATTTATGCTCCCTCTTGTATTTGGGGAACTCCATACGGAAGCCGAATTTCATGTGATTGACGCGGACACCTCATTTAAGGCACTACTAGGTCGCCCCTGGTTGCACGAATATGGCGTTGTCCCTTCAACATTACACAAGTGTATGAAATATCTCAGAGAAGAAGAAGAATTTAGGATCTCTGGTGATATTCAACCCTTTGCAGTACATGAAGTAACAGTTTATGAAGATGCTAAGTACTTCATGCCAAAGAAGCAAAAGTCGTCAAATTCTCTTGAGGCTACGGCATCAAATTCTAGAGTTGTAAAGAAACCCAAGCAAGAAGATGAGAAGAGGCGTGTAGGGAGAAAGAAAGCAACGTCGGCTCTTCCTAAATCACCAACTATTCCTAAAGAAAAGAAACATGTACCTCATCTTGGGAGCGACACGGATGAAAATGACGTTACTCCTGCAAAATCTCGAAAAGTATGCCAGTCCACGGATGAATGGAGTAGGCAGGTTGAATTTTCAAATGATGATTATGACTACGACTCAATTTACATGAACTCAGTGCAGAGTGTGTTCTCTAGAAGAATAGATAGTCTGTTAATTTCAGACAGCGTACTCGTAGTCACACGTGCTCCCTTGCAACATTTCAAGGAAATCATTTCGCGCGAGATTCATAAAGTTGAAGAACTCGCCACCCTCTATTTGCCTCCTCGTAAAAATGGGACTGTGCCAAAGAATGTGTTATATTTCATGAAAGTTTGTGAAGAGGAGAATCATGACTGGGATTGCATGCTCCTCGACTCCGTGGAATTATTTCCTACGAGGCTACCCAAATTCAATACCAAAAATATTCAAAGAATGCTACGAAAGCAAATCAATATTCCTACTACCACCAAACGACAGCTCCGTACAAGCTTGAGCCTCTAGTATGGGAGAAATCCGCGTCCGCTAGGACGGAAAGATACAGATGCATATAAAGGTATCAGATTCATCAAAAGAAAATTCCTCCGAAAAGAGACTTGTCGAGCAATCACATGTGGAGAAATCAAATCCGATGATGATGATGAAATATAGGAAGCCAATGCTTATGATGATCAACCAGTAGAGGCTAAACCTGCACCAGAAGAACTAGAAGATGGTGGGCAGGCAGCAACTATGGATGAGCTAAAAGAAGTCAACTTGGGAACTGAGGAAGACCCTCGCCCAACCTTCATTAGTTCTCTTTTACCAAAAGATCAAGTAGAAGAAATAAAAGAGCTACTATGTGAATTCAGGGACTGCTTTGCCTGGACATATGCTGAGATGCCTGGCTTATCCCCTGATGTGGCAGTTCACAAATTGGCCATCAAGCCTGATGCAACACCCGTCAAGCAAGCTCCAAGGAGAATGAGATTGGAGATTGAAGAGCAGGTGATTGCAGAAACAAAGAAGCTCATAGAAGCAGGCTTCATCCGAGAAGAAAAGTATGCCGATTGGATTGCAAATATCGTCCCTGTGAAGAAGAAGAACGGGCAGATTCGCATCTGTATTGACTTTCGGGATCTCAACAAAGCATGCCCAAAAGATGATTTTCCACTCCCTATATCCGAACTTCTAGTCGACAATACGTCCAACTACGATATATTCTCCTTCATGGATGGATCATCAGGCTACAATCAAATCAAGATGGCGCCCGAGGATGAAAAGCATACATCGTTCAGAACGCCCATCGGAATTTTCTGCTACACAGTCATGCCCTTTGGCCTGAAGAACGCTGTTGCCACCTACCAGCGGGCGATGACTCACATATTTGAAGATTTGATACATCAGAAGGTCGAGTGTTACTCAACAAGCCATAAGAAATGCCGCAGTAGAGGAACCCCTACTTCGTTAACCCATCAGTAGGGACTAGGAAGTACGAAGGCAAATTTGACTCGACAAGTTCAAGTGATCGTAGTCTACAAAATTCTTCTAGGTGACTAGAGAATAAAAGTTTTAGTGGAATGATGAGTCTGGAACGACTACCGAATGTTCGTAGGCTCAAAAAATCTACAACCACAAAGGATAACTCAAAATCTGTCAACTTCAGCAAAATCAGCATTGGGGAGCGCAATTCCCATAGCTCAAGTCTGAAGCCTGAATAGGTTTAAAAAGTCGGATCCAACAAGCCCAAATATGGCCGGATCGCTGGCAGCTCCATCTACTCAACAAGCCATAAGAAAGGCCGCAGTAGAGTAACCCCCATCTCAGCAACTAGAGGACGAAGAGCTGTCAAATCCCAGCTCTCTCGATCTGATAAACTCAAGTGATTCAGATTAGAGTCTTCTCAAATGGTTAAGGATCAAAGATACTACCTACGTTTGGTACTGTTAATCAAATCCGAAACCTGCAAATCCTTCAACAAATCCGTAAAGCACAAAGCGAGGATCGAAGGAATTTTTTTTTTCTTCAACAAGTCCGCCAAAGCACAAAGCAAAGGACCGAAGAAAATTATCCAAAGGTTCATGTAAAGCCTTAGGCAGAACTAATTGGATTTCGTCATCAATAAGTCCGTTATGCACAAAGCTTTGGACCGATGACTTTTCGCCATTGACCTAATACAAACCTAAAGTGTTTAGGTCACCGGCATCTACCCCTTCATCAAGCCCGCCAAAGCTAGAAGCAAGGGGCAGAAGACGTACAAAATTTCTGACAAGTCAGCAGAGACAAATCAGACAACCCTTCACAAAGTCCACAGCGTAAAGCATAGGACAGAAGAAATCAAAATCTCGGGGCTCTAACAAAAGTTGAAGAATGAGCACCCTAGATGACATCTACAAATGTCCCGAAAGACTGGGGGCATTTTAAATATTTATTTGGGTCGACATCGCATTGCATGCCAAGATCCCCAAATAAATATTTAAAATTCTATCAAGATACGACCAGATGACAGAAGAATCTTGAGCAAATGCTATCCACTAGCATCAATTTACAAAGACAGTACATCAGTCGTCTGTGGATACATCTAAAAGAGTCAAGAAAAAAAAAGAGATTAATGTGACATTCAAGTAAATTCTTGGAGATCCACTAAATGAAAATTTTAGTGTGACATCCAAGTAAAATTTTGGAGATCCGCTAAAAGAAAATCTCAGTGTGACATCCAAATAAATTTTGGAGATCCACTAAATAAAAGCCCTTGTGTGACATCTAGAATAAATATCTAGAGATCCACAGGGTTAATTAGCATACAACAAACGTGGTTCGCTCCAGACGCATACCACATTTGTTGGGGGGCATTTGTTGACCCGTAAAAAAAATAAAAAAATAAAAGTACCGGTCCGGCGCCGAATTCAGCACGTCGCCGACATGTCCACGTCGTCGCCCACGACCTCGCACGATCAGATGTCCCTCTACATCGTGTTAACTGCTTTCTCCTCTCCAGCTCACTCGCTCTCTAATCCTCTCCCACGAAAGCTCTCGCCCACTCTCACCTTCTCCGGCTCCTTCGTGTTGTCGACCGCGCTCCTTCGACGACACCTCCTGTAGGATCGAAAATTAAGACATCTTGATCGGAAGCAAAGGAGCTCGCTCGCTGCGATCATAACTTTCTCCCTCCCGTCGTTTCTCCGACTCCTCAGTGGCTGTTCGACGTAGCTCCTTCGACGACTCGCCCTTCCAGTCGGATCGGACGTTACGACATTTTGATCGGAAGCTTGAACGGGGGAGCTCACTCACTGTGAAGATAACTTTCTACCTTTAGCGCCCTTCTGCAGCCCCTCCGACGCCATTTGACTTCGCTCCATCCACGACTTTCCCTTCCTTCTGGATTGAAAGTTACGACATTTTGATCGGCAGCAACAACAGGAACTCGTGGCTGTGAAGGTAACTTTCTACCCTTCACGTGTTCCATCGGCCAAATCTCGAAATCTGTCGAACCAAAGGATTTGGTAAATCCAGGATTTCACCCGTCGAGATTTAGCGTGAGCACTGAAACCGTTTGACTGGATTTAGCCTAAATCCGGCCAAATCCATTGAATTTGGCGAACAGAGAGGTAGAGGGAGAGGAGTTATTTAGTTTTTAATTAAAATTAATTTTAATTATAACTATTTTTATTAATTTTGATTAATTACTTTTATTATTTTTAATTAATTATAATTATTATAATTAATTATATTTAGTTCTAATTAAATAATTATAACTAATTATAATTAATTTTAATTAGAATTAACTTAATTAATTATAATTTATAAAATTAATTATCATTAATTAATTTCAATTAATTATAATTTATTAAAATTTAATTATTATTAATTAGTTATAATTAATGATATTAATTATAATTAATGATATTAATTGATTTTAATAAATTTTAAAAAATTATATTAATTTATTATAATTAATTATAAGTAATTAATTAAAAAAATAATTCCTTAATTAATTTATAATTAATTAATATTAATTGTAATTAATTCAAAAAAAAGAGAAGAAGCATGCTTGCCCCTCTTGCCTCGGTTTTCGCGCCCTCCACCGCCGGTCTGCCGGGTTCCAAGGTATAAAATTCTAACTTAAACCACATTCTCGACATTTACAGCGGACCGGGGAACCACCTATATGCGCTCTAATAGCACGGTAGGAGGGAGACCGGTGCGAAGCATACGACGAGGCGGGTAAGCCATATACACGCTCTTGTAGTGTGGTGGGGACGGTCCTCGACCTCGATACCGACACTGCCGACGACTGCTACGCAAAGGTATGATGTTCCAAATTCCATTCTCGACGTTTGCAGCGGACCGGGGAACCACCTATATGCGCTCTTGTAGCACCGTAGGAGGGAGGCCGGTGCGAAGCATACGACGAGGTGGGTAAGCCCTATACACGCTCTTGTAGCGTTGTGGGGAGTCACTACTGTTCTGGTACGGGTATTGCTAAAGGCCCCATACACGCTCTTGTAGTGTGGTGGGATGAAAATTTGTACGGCCACGGTGTTTGAGGACACCTACCATACAAGCTCTAGTAGCGTGGTGGGAAGGCCCAGCTCCCCTATTTTCCCCCAAACGGGGGATATACCGGGATGCTGCCGAAATTTTCACTGAAATGTACAAAGACTTGAACAATTTGAAAACCTTCTTGGGCAACAATGTAGAAGACCTGTACTCGGACAATAATACACAGAAATTGAACTAAATGAGCAAAGGACTTGTACGAAGAACATAGGACTGGTGGACCTAAATTTGAACAAGTTCTAAATGATTTCTAAGGGTCAAAATCAAATGAAACAAGATCAAACTGAAATCAAAATCAAGTCAATACGGACATACAATTGAACTCAAAAAGATCCCAGAAGACTTCGAACAAAAGTGAACATGAAATTGAACTCAAAGAACTGCAGGGGACTCGTGGCGAACAGGACCTCGATGCATACAAACAATGAACAGTAATCTATTCACAGTATTTGAACATTTACAAACAAATCTCAATTATCAAAACTTATGAATGCATGAGACAAAATACATGGGGAATCATGATGAATGCAACAGACTCTTACAACGATCCCTACGAGGTCAAACAAGTACAATCAAACAACCCGAGATTGGTGAAATGATGGATATGATGCATAAGCAATGGGTCTTCTACAAACATTTTCAGGAGGTCGTAGTAGATGCAGCAGTCCCCTGCAAATGGATACTTGTGGATAACAACAGTGTATTGAAAGTACAATGAATCACTGTGGACATAAGTACGAATATCACCTACGACAGTGGTGATCAAGATCTTCAAGTATGTCGAGTACAAGGGTTGCCCGGTGTATGAAAGAGGACCGTCCCCTGTAAACAAGTACAATTAGCAAAACCACCTGAGATTGATGAAAGGTGGTCGTGACTAAAGGATAGTGGCTCTCATACAAATACTTCTAGGAGGTCATAATTGATACAGCAGTCCCCTGCAAATGACTACAAACCACTTGTGGATAACAACATTGAGAACCACGTAAGCATAGTGAACCACTGTGGACACAAGTATGGATATGACCTATGACAGTGATGGTCAAAATCTATAAATACACCGGGTACAAAAGCAGCTCGATGTACGAAAAGTACACTCCCTTACAAAATCAGAAAAAAAATGTTTGAACAAATTAGGACCAAACTTCCTGGTGTTCCAAAGTCTCTTTTCGGTTCTATAATTAAGAAAGAACAGTTCGAGTGCCCACAAACACCGGAAATAACAAGTCCACTACGCCGAAGAGCCTAAAAGGAGTTCTTTCCAAATCAGCAGTCTTTGACTCCAAAATCAAGAAAATTCTTCCCCGGTGAATGAGAAAGAGGGAGTCAACATCAAGACGCACGCCACCGGATCTGCAACATCTATGAAAGCAGACAGAAGGCATCCACAATCTACAATGCCACGCCATCGGATCCGCAATACTCGTGCTAGCAGACATAAGGCGTGTACAAGCCCTCAAATGAAAAGTTGTGCGCACTCAAATGGCTATTACCTGCACAACTACAAAATATTTCAAAGTACCCTCACACAAGTGCACCGTAGTATTGTATACACATAGGTACACAAAGGGGTAAATTCAATCGTAACCTGCTTGGGCCCCGGCGAGCGTGTTATTGGTACACACGTGACGCCTAGGGATGCTGCGCGGGTCGATAAGTGAATTCTAGTTCGAACATGATCCTTCTATACAAACCAATAGAAGTCGATAGGGTTCGAACCTTTAAACGAATACACGGTTGTAGCGACCAGTGTATTTGTTTTAATACATTCATATTAGGCCTTCAAGGCCTACAGTCAAAAGAATTCACTAAACAAAAGGCATAAAGCCAATGAAACCCGATCCTCCTTAGTGGATAAATAGGAGTAGACAGGGTTTGAACCATCGGATAAATATGCGGTCTCGAAGTCGAAATCGACCGGAATATTTATCTTATACATTCATATTCGGCCTTCAAGGCTTTCAACAAAGAAAATTCATGAACAAAGGCACAAAGCCTACGAGAAACCCGATCCTCAGTCAATAGCTTGTCTGAGTTGACAAGGTCCAATCAACGAATGGAAATGACCCCAAACACCTCGATGAAATAAATCCATCAAACTACTTAGAGCAAAATCCATCCACCCTTCGCAACAGTTTGCCGGGGTGGACGAATCAAAATTTACTCTAGCTCACAAATAGCCAAATGCCTAGTCGAAAATATCAGTAGGATCCATTCTCAAAACAATCTCCTGCCAGGAAGGGCATGGTACGTGTCCTCTAACCGACGGTTTGCCGCCAAATGGCACCGCAGGATAAACGGTTACGACGACCCGGGGCCTTCTGAACCGAGTGGTTTTGCCACCAAATGGCACCACGATATACCGGTTATGACCAGCACCGTTACGTTCCTTATTGGCATCAAATCTTTGAGATATGAATCAATAGTATATGATCGATAGGGCACAAAGCCCTCTGTTAGATAAGGTGGATTCAAATTTGTCCCCTTAGGCAAATATTTAACCCCGATCTACAAGGTCCCCTTGGACGAAGCAACTCATGGCTGCCGACAAGGAACCTTCTGTCAGGTTGGGTCGACTACCTCCTCTGACCAAGTAGACCAGGGACCACGATGGTCCGGGACGACGGAACCATGGGATCTTGATCGGGCTCATCATCCATTCCCCCACCATCCGCTTTAAGTGCTAGATGGTGCAATTTCTATTTTAAATATCAAACTCTCCAAATTCTCAAATACCCAAACTCATGCTGCTGCTACTATATGCCAGATAACACGTATATTCTACGTATCTGATCAATGACTAGCCTTTATCGAAAGTTCTCTCTCGTGATCGAGAGGGGTAATTAACTATGGGGGCTTGCGCATATAGGAAACCAGAACACAGATCATAAAGTCCTCGCAAAATGAGGGCAAAATCTCTGGGTAGTGTCTTATCTACAAACCCATCTGCCTTCCAAAATTTACCTCGAAACTTATTTTGTTAAAACCCCCCTCGCTCGAATAGCAAAGAAGAAGCAGCGGCGGGGAGGCCGGGACCGAATTTTTGGAGCCCACAGTATGTCTATTATAATCAAAATGAAATCTTTTGATGATATGATTATAAAAGTAACCTGATTAGTTTTAGCAGCTCAATAGTTTAATAGATGAAAATTTTATTATGAATATGTTTCTACACTAGTAAATTTTGGATATTTTCACTTCTTTCAATTTAGCATTTATGGTATATAAAATGGTTAGGAGGATTTATCTCTGTTCAATTTGTGTCGACCTAAAGAGGTTGTTGTGGGGTATGATAAAGAGTATGACTAAGGGTTTTTATGGGACAATTATAGCGTTTTATAAAATTGATTGTAAAGTTACTGTGGAGAAAATAACTTAATTACTCTGATTATAAAAAAATAGCTTTGCACCATAGAAGTTTCTAAAAAAAATAGTAAGAATGTTGCAAGAAAGTAGTATGAAGATGTCTCAAACAAATTTTAAGTTTCTTTGGTAAAAAAGCTTTGGACTTCCAAATTAGAGTTTTGGAATGTTAGCTAACTAATTTACAAGATTTTAAGCCAATTGAATTTAGGTAGGAAGTTAAGAATTTTCCAAAGATATGTTAGGGATTTCAAATGTTAACTATAGTTAACTCACAACTCAATCTAAAAATCATGGTTTAAAATTGCGCAATATGAGGCTCGCCTTGAGGCCCGCCTTTGCACAATTCCAGTAAAAAACGCCTCAATGCTTACGCTTTGAATTTTTTTTATGAGGCTTGCACCTCAACTTGGTTGAGGCCCGCTTCGCCTCATGCTATACATATTAAAACATACATAAATCTTGAAGTAAATGCCCGACATTGGACTCTATAGGAGAGGAGGAAAGGGAGAAAGCAGTTCACCATAATGATGATTCAAATGAAGAACCCCTTAATGATGACAATGCTGATGACTTATGAGTTCTTATGTGATATGTCATTGCTATTTATTTTTGAAAATTGGAATTATATGTTAATGAAAAGAATACTGGGATTTGGGAAAGATAGAATTTTGAGTTGAACTATATTTCATGTTGTCTTATTATTGAGATATTTTGATTTCACTTCATATCTTTTTTTTTTTATGTTTTATACTATTCACTCATTAGTATATAAAAATTTAACATTTTATGTTTACGCAATCTTTTGATTTTGAGGCTTACGCCTCGCCTCACGAATGAAAAACGCCTCAATACCCGAATACGCAATTTTAAACATTGCTAAAAATTGGCAGCACACCATTGTGTATGTACAAGTTTTGTAAGAAACAAAGTTATTTTTTTCAGTGAGACAATAAGGTATAAATAATATATGAAGTGATGTAGAAAAGGAAGAAAACACACAAAAAAATAAAGAAAATCTCCAACAAAATTCATCCCAAGGGTTATATTGGTCGACAAGAGGAAGGCAATGAGAAATGGGTTTGGTGGTGATGGATTGAAGAAACAGAAATAAAATGATGTCATAGTAGAAAACGGCTAAGGGGTTGCCCAAAAAAAAAACACAACTAAACATTAGAAAAATACACAAATAGAAGACACTCGATAGTGTTGAGGAAGCATTTTAGCATAGAAAAGGCTGAATGTAGAGCAATTTATGACTGAGGTGATGTTTAGTTGTAGAAGCTTGAAGTAGAGAAAAGTAAAGGGGAAGAAGCATGCGAGCAAGAAGTTGCACCTTTTTCATGGATGGTCTTATGATAAACTAGAACTGTAGAAGTGACAAATTAGATCAGGATTCATTTTCATAAGGAATTGAAGCTTGTTCAGATAATAAATAATGTAGAGAGGACATAATAAAATGATACTTAGATGATGATTACAAAATTGAGGGAATGGGTAGACAACCACAGGTGATGGATAAAAAGGTTACACAACTCTATGTGGGGGGAGAGAGAAAACACAAGAGAGATAGGAAGAAGAGAGGAGTAAATCAACCATTGTTTGATTTTAATATTATTCAATTGCTTCATATATTCCCAAGGCATAAAAGGGTCCTTCATTCATACCTAACAATCTTAATGTAATATTTTAGCTATGATTTAAACATATAGTGACCACCAGCACAAAAAGCACTAACCATTATGATGGTTCTGCATTACTAGACTCACTAAGGTTTTATTGATTCGAAGGAATTAACGGGAAAGGAGAAATTGTTTATCTTGTAATTACATCTTGATTGTTCTGTTTGATAGTAGTTCACAGGAACGCAGGCTGGTTAAGGATTTTATCCACAAACTAGGGCACTGATATGATAGAAACGCAGATACAAGGATGAAATATGGAGTTAAACTATAAATAATAGCTCATCAAGATAAGTAGTTCAAAATGTTGTATAATATGTGCTACTACATTAGAACAGACCTAATATATTAACTGAACAAAATAATGCAGAAAAAACATATCAAGCAGATGGCATAAACAAGAGGTAGTAAGTATACTGAAGGCAAGAAAATCTCTTAAAATGTACAAGCTGTTTACTGTTTGATAACTATTACTATAAATCTCGGAACTTACAATTGACGCCAAAGAGCGCCTTTGAGATTTTCCTGTAGACGTTCCTTCTGTCTTGCTTATTGCCTCCCTACCTGATATCAGTTCGAAAAGAACCACACCAAAGGCATAAACATCACTTTTGGATGTAGCTAGACCATCATGCAAGTACCTGCAGAATTGCAGGTATTAGTTGCAGGAAACAAGGTACGCTTTTGACCTTAGCTTCCTAAATTAGCTAAATCTTCCTGTAACTTACTCAGGTGCCAAGTAACCAAAAGTTCCAACAACTTTTGTGGTAGAAGCCTCCCTATCACTAGTTCGAACAAGAAGCTTTGCAAGCCCAAAATCAGATATCTGCAGGGACAAAGATGTGTTCATAGCAGTTGGTTCAATAAAGGAAGCGAAAAAAAAAAAGATTGTAAGTGTTTATAAAGTAAACCTTAGCCCTGAAGGCACTATCAAGTAAAATGTTGCTTGTCTTTATGTCTCTATGAACATAGTGATTCTTTGTATGCTCATGGATGTATTCGAGACCTCTAGCAGCATCTAGGGCAATTTGGATCCTCGTGATCCAAGATAATGATGCATGAACTGCTAACAGAATGGGAAGGTAATATATCAAATTTTTTAGTCACTAAACCAACATGGACAATAATTGGGAAAAATGAAAATCTTAGTTATGAACTCCAACAACAACAACATCAAGCCTTTATCCCACTACATGAGATCGACTACATGAATCCTTTTTCTCAATCTTGTCCTATTAAGAATCAAATTCTCATATAAATCTAATAAAGAAAGATTATTTGTTATATTTTCTAACAAAGTTTTTTTAGGTCTACCTCTATCTTTTTTAAGGTAAGTCAAATCTTATACCTCTACTCTCCTAACCAGGTTATCGAAAGGCCATCGTTTTATGTGACCAAATCATCTAAGATGACTCTCTCTAATCGTATTTTCCATTGGAGCTACTCCAACCTTTACTTAGGAACTCCAAATGAATTATTTCATTCTTGAAATTTTGAAATATAGATGTGTCGCAAAATTAATATTTACAATGTAGTGTTCCCAAGCGATATGTTGGACATCAATCAAATTTCAGAAGCTTCCAGAAAAAACAATCAATAAAACTATATTGCAAAAAAGAAATAGAGATGATTCAATGACAAAAATAGTATTTCAAAAACCAATTTGCAGTAACTTGGCAAATATATTAACTATAATTTTATCATAGTACAAAGGCAGTCTGCCATTCTTCCAAATAGCTTTATGTTTATGATGAAACCTGAAAATCAATCATTAATTTTCAATCCGAGATTCTTCAGGGTAACAGAAGTCTATTTAGCAACAACATCAATTATCACAACCAATGTCTAAAGCGAGGCTGAAGATCTTTGTTGGAGAATATGTCATCATCCTCAATGGATTGCATATTTTATGATCGAGTACGACATAAGAAAGATGATATATTACCCCGAATGATAAAAATATCATTTCCTTATGAACTCAATAACAAAATTTACAATTTTAATAGAGACTCTCCCATTCAATATTTGATTGAATAGGATTTATTTTATTCTAGGGTACAGATGCCCGATAGGAGAAAGCTCATATGGTTAATTACATCTCAAGCAATTGGTACTTGAGAAAATTTTTGAAGTGATTTTCTTTCTTCTAAATATCATCCAAATATTGGCTAAAGTCTTGATTTTAAAATCCATGAAATTCTTATTCAAAGAGTTTTGGTCTTTAGAAATATTAAAGGATGAAGGGATCAACTTGAAATCAGATTTCTTGGAATGAGAGCTAAAGGAACGAAGTGTAGGAGTACTTGATTCTGAGGAAAACTCAGAAGCACTAAAACTATCCTATATTGAGCCTTACATTTTAGAATTTAATTTTTTTAGGTTGATAATTTTAATTAGAATGTTGGTCCTTACATTCCAACAACACGTGTTGGAGGAAATGCCTAAAAAGTTAGGGCTTATGAGAGGATTGAAATCAACCACTTTATCATACCCTAGAATTAAGGTGAGGAGTACTGAGAGGTAGCGCCTCGAACCTAAGTCTAACGGAATGCAAGAGACTTACAAACTACATCTTACATAAGATATAGCTAGACCGACCTCTAGATTTATTGCCTTGCCTGAAATGAAATCAACCACTTTCTCATTTATGATTTATTACGCTGCCCTTCTGGACATGACCACTTGTAAGAAAAAATATGTATATATTTTTATACTATCCACTTAAGGGCAAGTGCCTACAACATAGACAATTTAGACACAATTACACCAAAGCATTAAACATATGTGCAGAAAAATAAAATCCTAATTCTATGATGCCTAAATGGATGTGCATTAAAATGTGTGAGGCTTTTGTGGCATGCCATTACAAGAAGTGTCTGATTTTATTTTGGAATTAAAATGTTTAATCTTAAACCAATGGTGATTTCATTTTAAGTTGTTTCTGACTTAAATATTTTATTTAATTTTTATGTAATTTATATTTACGAGGGTTATGAAGAATCCATAAAGTAGCCATTGCTTTCTTTTAGGAAAGCCTACTACTTATAAAGTCATAAGATATAATGATATAGGCATCCCGCCTTTTGGGTGAAATGATCAATCATTATATCAAAAGAGACCTAAGTGATTTTAAAGGATTTTTAGAGTTCTCCTAATGTTTGGATAAGAGAGAAATGTCTACCTAATAGGATAAAGTAGACATTCCTAAGGGTTATACTTAGGTTTTGCTAAAATTCACCCAATAGAGTAGGATGAATTTCAATACATAGAAAACTCCTACAGGATGCCTAAAGGTTATATTTTAAATGTCATAGGAGAGATCAATTACTAAATGAAAGCATACTTAGAGTTTTAGGTTAAGAATGAGATATCCAACATGTAGCTTATAGGCTAGATGTTGGAGGATTCTCCTTAGCTTTTGAGCTAAGAAGAGAAATGAATGAAACTCATAACTTGGTGGCTAAGAGTTGGAGATTTCTCTAAGGCTTTTAGAGCCCATAAAGAAGAGGGATGACTTGTAGCTTTGACGCTACAAATCAAGAGGATTCTTTGAATTTTTTGTATTCAAAGAGAAATATATATTTGCTTAATTTGGATTAGACAAATGAAAGATAGGTCACCAATTGATTTTAACTCAATAGGTGAGGAAGATTGAATTACAATTGGGGTTGCAAATCAATAAGAGTTATCATTTAATTTTATATTCAATGATGGATAATTAGTTTGCAAAACATGGATAAAACAAACATAGGAAGATGATATGTAAGCTTGATTACACATCATAAAGGATTCTTTGGACTTTTGAGTGTCCAAAGAAAATAGTTCTTCATACAGCTTGGGTTAAAAGAACAAGAGGGGAGGCTCCAAATGTCTTGCATGGAAGAATTGGAAAGTCCATCTATCAACTTTTGTGTATCAACAAATGAAGAATGATGTTTAGGATTTGTTTCTAAACTTTGATGATTAATATAATGCAATGTTTGGAGAGTTGAGATACTCTAAACCACCATATATGAGAAGGAAGAAGATCTATTGGAGAGTTCCTAATAGATTCTAAGTTTCATGCAACCTAACATTTAGAGGTTTGAGAATACCCCAAGCATTATGCATGAAAGAGGTGTATATGTGAAAGAGAGTTCTCTTATTCTTTTATGAATGTTTTGGATTCATTTTGAGAAGAGAAATATACACCTAAGGACTTTTATGATCTGAGTTCTGGTTTTCTATAGGCGTAAGCCCCTATAGTTAATTACCCCTCCCGATCACGAGAGAAAACTTTCGATTAAAGCTAGTCATCAATCAGATACGTAGAAATACGTATTATATGGCATATAGTAGCAGCAATGAGTATTGATATTGAAGATTTGAAGTTTGGAATTTGAAGGGTTTAGATATTGCAAAATTTGGATGGTTTGAAGTTGGGATTTGATATTTAAAATAGAGATTTTCACCATCTTTCACTTAAAGCGGATGGTGGGGGAATGGATGATAGACCCGATCAAGATCCCATGGTTCTGTCGTCCCAGGCCATCGTGGTCCCTGGTCTACTTAGTCAAAGGAGGTAGTCGACCCAACCTGATAGAAGGATCCTTGTCGGCAGCCATGGGTTGCTTCGTCCAAGGGGACCTTGTTGACCTGGGGTGAATGTTTGTCTAAGGGGACAAATTTGAATCCACCTTAGCTAACAGAGGGCTTTGTGCCATATCGATCATATCCTATTGATTCATATCTCAAGGATTTGATGTCAATAAGGAGCGTATTGATGCTGGCCATAACCGATATTTCGTGATGCCATTTGGTAGCAAAACCACTCGGTTCAGAGGGCCCCGGGTCATAACCGTTTATCCTGCGATGCCATTTGGCGGCAAAACTGCCGGTTAGAGGACATGTACCACGTCCTTATTGGCAGGAGATTATTTTGAGAATGGATTCTAGTGATATTTTCGACTAGGCAATTGGCTCTTTGTGAGCTGTAGTAAATTTTAATTTTTCCACCCCGACAAATTGTTGCAGAGGAAGGATGGATTTTGCTTTAAACGATTGATAGTTTATTTCAATTTTAAATATTTTTCAGATTTTGGGATTTTATGGGCATTTTGAATTATTTGGAATGGACTTTTGGGAGGCATTTGGAAATGTTTGTGAGCCCCTCCGGTTTAGATTAGCATTCAACGCGACCATCATCAGGATGTTCTGAGTTATTTCTCTTTATTTGATTGAACCTTATCAACTCGACCAAGCTGTTGATCGAGGATCAGGTTTCTTGTAGGCTTTATGCCTTTGTTCATGAATTTTTTTTGTTGAAGGCCTTGAAGGCCTAACATGAATGTATAAGATAAATATTCCAGTCGACTTCGTGACCGCATATTTATCTGATGGTTTGAACCTTGTCTACTCCTATTTACATGCTTAAAAGGATCGGATTTTGTAAGCTTCGTGTCTTTTTTGTTTAATGAATTCTTTTGATTGTAGGCCTTGAAGGCCTAATATGAATGTATTAAAACAAATACACTTGTCGCCACAACTGTGTATTTGTTTAAAGATTCGAACCATGTCGACTCCTATAGATTCGTATAGAAGGATTAGGTTTGAACTTGAATTCACTTATCGACCCGCATAGTATTCCTAGGCGTCACGTGTGTACCAATAACACGCTCGTCGGGGCCCATGTGGGTGTTTGGGGGCATTTTATAATTATACTCTATCTACTCCTTTACATCTGCTTAGGAGGATCGGGTTCAAATTTAATAACCCGCGCAACAACCTGAGATGTCACGTGAGTATCAATGACACGCTTGCCGGGGCCCATGCGGGTTGAGATTATATTTTCCCCTTTAGTGTACCTACATGTATACAAGCTACGGTGAATGTGCAGGGGGCATTCTTGAAATATTTGCAAACGCCTTCTGTCCGCTTGCATGAATGTTGCGAATCCGGTGGCGTGGCGTAGCGGCTTCTGAATAGAGTTGTTCGATGCTTCGTACAGGTAGATTGTCGTACACTACTCGTTGCTTTCTACAGGTGGATCGATCGTAGTGCACTAACTAATCTCCTGCCTTTAATTTGTAGACGTTTGCAGATGGTTCACTGTGTGCATGATAGACCTCTGCAATCACTTGTGGGCACACTACAATTTCTTCTAATAAATTCATCTACGATCTTTAGTCAATGTTCGCACATAGATGTGATAAGAGCTATCATGATTTCTTGCATGAAGATCAAGCTCTTTCTCCCATGACTTTTTTTTTTACTTAAAGATCATATTATACTTGCAACATACATGATGAACTTGGGAAAATCCGTGGTGATGCTTGCTTGTGAACCCACTTTTATTTGCAAGAGGATAATGTATATTTGCTCATATGTTTGATATACACATCAACCTTCATCATCTTTATACGGTTCATAAGATGTTCTTTTGCATGCATTTGAATGATCACAACTTTTGACATCTTCCTTTAGATTTTGCAAGATGACTTAAAGGTAGGTTATCACATCTCCTACAATTCATGTTTGTTGCTTATGGATGAGTCGAATGATTCAAAGTCTTCATATCATGACTTTTTAGTCAAGTCGTATTTCCCACTGTCTTCTATTGTTTGTGCACAAATTTTATTTGCAGATCCTTTGTCTTCAAAGGTGGATCAAACCTAATTGTAAACTTTTGTCCTCAAAGATAGTTCATAAGATACACGATGAGCTTGATACCAATCCCTTTACTCACATTGAAATGGTTATTATAGGCTGAAGATGCTTGCTTAAATAAACTTTATGTCAAAGCTTATAATGAATTTGTGCACAAGTCCTCGCTTGGATGAGATTCGGATAAGTTTCTTATAATTCATTCAAACTGGATTCTTTATAACCCATTCAAGTCCACATTAAGTTCATTGTAGTCCACTTAACATTCAATTTTGCTCTCCAATCATTCATTTAAGTTCTCTTATCACTTCATTTAGCTCAAGTTCAAATCTTTGTTATTTGTATTCAAGCAAAACTCCTTGTAGTCCAAGGCAAATCCAAGTCTGCGTTCAGTTCAGCATCGTTTGCTTAAGCTTGATTTTGATCTACACAAGATATGGTTCATTGAGGCTCAAGTTTGAGTTCAATGTGGCAAGCTCAAGTTATAAGTCCCTCTCACTTGGTTCAAACCAAGCTTATAAGTTTCATGTGATCTTGTTCAATTCAAGTTTGTTTTGATCAAGTTTGAATTAAGCTTTGAATGAGGTCTTTTAAGTTCAAATCAAAGTTCTCTTGTTCAAGTGCAGTTCAGCTTGACTCCAACTCAAGTCTTAAATAAGTCCTTTATATTCATTTAAGTCCCTTGTATTATTCAAATTCACTTGAGTTTAACTTCATTTAGGTCTATTTATTTCAAGTCTGGTTCCACAAATCTACCGTGCATTTGAGTCCAAGTTCTTTGTTCTTTTGAGTCTAAACAGGTCCGAGTACAGTATGTTTTCACCCGAAATTTTGGCAACCTCTCGTCGTCTCCCCCTTTTAGGGAAAAACTACGGAAAAATTGGGCTTCCCGCCACGCTAGAGAAAAGCGTGTATGGTAGGTGCCCTCTTTTGAGGATACTGTGGCTGTGTAAAGTCTTTGTCCCCACCACGCCAGAGAAAGACGTGAATGGGTCTTCGGTATCTATTGCAAGAAAAGCAATTTTTTCACGCAAGCGGGTACTTATGAATATCTCAGTCTCGTCATAGGCATCACATCGAGTTCCCATCCCACCACGCTAGAGAAAAACATGTATATGCGGATTTCCAGTGCGCCACGAACGCCGAGAACAAGATTTGGAACTGAGGGGTCGCTCACTTACCTCGTTGTAGGTGTCGCACCGGGTTCCCTTCCCACCACGCTAGAAAAAAGCGTGTATATGTAGTTTGCCGACCCGACACGCATGTCGAGGTAAGAGGGTGATTTTATGATTATCATTATTATTATTTAATTAATTAATCATAATTAATTAAATTAATTATAATTAACAATAACTTAAAAATAATTAATCATAATTATAACAATTAATCATATTTAATTATAATTAATAATTATTAATTTAAATTAAAATATTATAATTAATTTTAATTAAATTATAATTAATTATTAATTATAATAATTAACCATAATTATTAACAAAATTATTAATTATTTATTTCAATTAAAAATAATTAATAATAATAATAATTAAATATAATTAAAATATCTAATTATAAATTATAATTAATTATAATTAACTATTAATAATAATAATTAATTATAACTAAATAATAATAATAATAATACAAAAAAAATTCCCTCCCTTTTCCTCTCTAGCTCGGCCATAGACGGGTTCCGACCGAATAAGACCACGCGAAAGGGAGCCAGCTACCTTCACTAGCGGTCAGCTCTCGTTGTTTGCTCCGACCAAACAGGAAAGGAATGTCGGTTGAAGGAGCGAAGTCGATCGGCCACGGCGGAGCCAAAGGAGCGGCGGGAGGGAGAAAGTTAATGCTGCAGCGAGCGAGCTCCCCTTGTGGTTTTAGATCAAATAATCGTAACTTCCGGTCGTGACAGGAGGGGAACGTCGGAGG
The DNA here is from genome assembly GCA_016618105.1 of Dendrobium huoshanense. NCBI lineage: Eukaryota > Viridiplantae > Streptophyta > Magnoliopsida > Asparagales > Orchidaceae > Dendrobium > Dendrobium huoshanense. The sequence continues at coordinate 24,282,276 of CM028344.1, forward strand.
AGAGAGATCGAACGACACAGAGATTTTGGGATTTCGGTACGGTTGGGTAGAGGAGGCTCGGCTGATTAACGGGATTTGGCCGCAGAAGCGTGGGAAAGGTCGGAAGTTACCTTTACAGAGAGCAGCTCCCATCGTCGATTCCGTTCAAAATGTCGTAACTTCCGATCCTATAAGAATATGGAAGGGAATCGGGAGGCCAGGAGGTGAGGAAGAGAGCTGGAGTTCGGTTAGCAGAGAGGGAGAGGGGGTGAGCGGGAATGAGAGAGAGGCCGGCCTCTCCTCGTCGGCTCTTTAATGACGCGCGGAGAGATCGTGACAAAGCGACAGTTCGGCGCTACAGGGCATGGGGCGGGATTTGAGCAGGATTTGCGGCATGGTCCGGTGTAGAGAGCAGGTGAGGTATATTTTTTTTCTCTTTTTTTTTGTTTTAACGTTACAGGTCAACAGAAGCGTCAACCACATCCATAAGGCTTGAGGACCAACGGATTTTCCTAAGTTTAGAGAGATTTACCTCGCCGGATTATCACGACGCCAACCACACTCCACTCGCCTTGCAAAGGCCAAAAAACACTGGAAGAAAGAGGCGACAAGCTGCTGTCCAAGTGCTCCAAACATCACCGCTGCAGTCCAAGATGCTCCAAACTGCTGCCTTTGCTGTTTGGGTTGCTCCCAGGGGCTGATTTCACTGTAAAGAGATCGCCGAAGATGAATGAAGTGGTGCAAGAAGTCTCCACAGTAGAACAACCTCAAGGTATCTCCACGATTCTCATACACTCCCCTTTTTGGCTCGAGAGAATGAAAAGAGCAAGTCTATGCTCTTCCACTTATGGAATCAACGAAAGCAGAGAGAGATTTCAATTCCCTTTTTGGTCCAAGGAGGAAGAAAATAGTAGCAAAGAAGCACATGCAGATTCGGCTGGCCCTCCCTCTTGGCTAGGTCGCATGCAAGAGGCACCTATCGGTCTATTTCATCTGATCTGGACGAGTGAAATTGTCGAGAGCAGAGAGCTGAACGATGCTCTCTCTTTTGCCTGGTTTGGGACAGACAGACAATGCATAGGAGAGTCGAACGGCTCTCCCTCTCTTCCGCTCTGCCTGGGATGGACGAAGACACGCGTACGAGAAGCTGGAAGGCTCTGGTTTCACCTCCCTCACGCACGATGCCCTCACCCCTCTTTTTCTGCCCTTTTTCTCATGCTGTCTGCTCTGTCTGGGCGGATGTACAACACCAGGGAGAGCTGAGCCGAATGGCTCTCCCACTCCCTCTTGTTCGATTGGAGGTGCGCGAGATAGGTCACCGGACTTAGAGATAGCCCGGATTTTAATAAAATATTATTTTAAATTAAGCACGTCAAAAGCACGTTAAAAGCGCAGGTAAAGTGCAAATAAAGTGCAGATAAAGCGCAGGTCAAAGCGCAGGTAAAGCACAGGTAAAGCGCAGGTAAATGCAATTAAAGCGCAAGTCAAAAGCGCAGGTGACGTGACAAATTTTTATTGGATGTCCGAACCTATTCTCCACGTCCGGTGACCGGATGCAATAATTTGCCGCGCAAGACAGCAAACCCCGCCGCCCAAATGGTCCAATCCGGATCCCTCTCGTGCGAAACGAAGGATTTGACTGAAATTAGCGGAATTTCAAATGAAATATGAGTTGTTGATTGAGAAATTTGATTTTAAAAATCAAATTAGCCAAGATTGATAGATAGGGCTGAAATTGAGCCTAAATTTGGCACGACCCGAACCGATTTGGTTTCGATTTGGGTCCGATTGGGTTTGATCAAGCCAATTTTATGAAATTGGACTCGAATCGACATCAAATTTGATTTGACGAGGCTCGAAGGGGTTCAAGTTGGACCAATTTGGGTTGATCTTGATCGATTTGAGTTTAATTTAATTTAATTGAGCTTAATTTAACTAAATTGAGGCGTCTTCGACGAGGTTCGATCAAGTCGATCTAGCATGGTCGAGCCCAGTCGGGCTTGAATCAACTCGATCGGGATCGGGTTAATGAGAATAAAAACACGTCAACAAAGGGGACCCCCAATATATATGGTGAACAAGTAGAAGTACGTCACACATATTAGCGTTGACCAATAATAGTCAAACGAGATCCTCCAAACCAAAAAGGGTATGATTTAAAAGGGAAAAAATGATCCATGAAAGTCTAAATTTGAATTTAGAAATGACCTACAAAGCTAATGGGATTTATTTATATCACATGAGGGTAAGAGTTTTAGATTACTCTTATAAGAGGAGTTCAAAAGTATTTTGGTATATTCTAAAGAAACTTCTAAAAGCATTTGATATCTTTAGAGAGGAATTGATACAAATAGAAGTATTTTGGCAACTTCTAAAAGAGATTTCTAGATATGTTTGGTATCTCTAAGAAGATTTTGATTTGGTTAGAAGTATTTTGACAACTTCAAAAAGATATTTCTAGAAATGTTTGGTATTCCTAGAAATAATTTGGGGTTTGATATAAGAAATTTAGTAAATTCTAAAAGAGCTTAGGGATATTTTTCTATCACCTAAAAGGTTGGGTGTATTTTGGCTACCACCTAAAAGTTCAAGGATAATTTGGCTATCACTTGAGGAGGATTTAGAAATATTTGGTATTTCCAAAAAAAAAAAAAATGTTTTAGGGATATTTTGCTACCACCTAAAAGGTTGGGGGTATTTTGGCTACCACCTACAAGTTCAAGGATATTTTGGCTATCACTTGAGGATGATTTAGAAATATTTGGTATTTCCAAAAAAAAAAATATGTTTTAGGGATATTTTGCTACCACCTAAAAGTTTAGGGATATTTTGGCTACCACCTACAAGGTTTCCAATGATATTTTGGCTATCACTTGAGAAGGGTTTAGGAACATTTGTTGTTTCCTAAAGATCAAAAGGCATTTGACACCTATTGAAAAGCTCTAAAAGGCATTTTGGCAACTAATTAGAGATAAAATTTATCTTATTTAGGTAAGATAAAATTGAAGAAGGCTAAGGCTAAGAGTATTTTGGCTACTACTTAAACCTTAATGGTATTTGGCGTAAGGTCAACTATTTTGGCTAGATAAACCTTAATATTTTATAAGACGAAAGGGTATTTTGGCAACCACTAAAAGTATAGATCTATATAAATTTATTTATGTTCAATTTGGATAGAACAAGGTCTAGGAGGATGAGCTAGGAGAGACCTCAGAAGGATTGAATTCTACCTAAACTCAGAAATTGATAAGAAGATTCCTATTTGAGGGAATCTATACAAAGTATTTGGTATTAATATTTGCATTTGACTTTCTTTTGGGAGCAAGATATAACTGATTTTCTTTCATTTGGAGAAAGAAAATAATAGCTTTATATTGAAAGATGAACATGAACTTTTATTTGGAGAAAGATGAAATTAATTTTCCTTTTTTTAGGGAAAAATAAATTTGCTTTCCTTTTGTGGAAAGATGATATATTTGAAATTTTAGACAAAGTTTTGATAATCCGGACCTAGTCCACAACCGGATAGGATGAACATTTCTATAGGAATCAGACTACTTCTTGAGTAGTACAAAGCATTTCCCTTTCCCTTGTTGTTAGTTTGGATAACAAAGCTTCAAGAGATTCATCTGATCCTGCAGTGTAGAGAATCAATGACCTCTCTGGAGTAGGAGTGACCAGAACTAGCGGGGACATGAGATAGCATTTTATACTATCAAAAGCTTTTTTGGCATATATCATCCCAATAGAATTTAGAGTCCTTTTTTGAGAGAGCTATAAAGGGTTGTAATCTACCAAACAAATTAGATATGAACCATCTTAGATATGTCAACCTACCTTAAAAAGATCTTAATTGAGTAAGACTCTTATGAGATTTCATTTTTAAAATCGTCTTGATTTTAGTATGGTCAATTTCAATGCTACGGTGTCAAACAACAAACCCAAGAAATTTCTCTGAAGATACCAGAAAAGTACACTTCAAATGATTCATCTTGAGATCGTACCGACGAAGCTGTTGAAATACAACCTTAAGTCATACAAGTGATCCTCTCTTTCTTTACATTTGACCACGTGATCATTGATGTAGCAGTAAACCTTGTCGTGAATAAGTTCATCGAATATTCTGGTCATTGCACGCTAGTAGATTACACCAGCATTTTTTAAAGCCAAAATGTATGACCTTATAACAGTATATTCCAATGGGTATTCCAAAAGCAATATATTGCTCGTCATCTGGGGCCATTTTGATTTGGTTATATCCCGATGACCCATCCATAAAGGAAAAGAGATTGTGAGAAGAAGCAATGTCATCACGAGTTCATGTCTGGGTAACGAAAACACGTCTTTAGGACACTTTATTCAAGCTTCGTAATCAGCGCATATGCGAATTTGTTCGTTCTTTTTCCTAACAAGGAAATGCTAGCCAACAAAGAGGGTATTTTTCCTCTCAAATAAATACAGCTTCAATTAATTTTTTAACTTCTTTAATTACTTGTTTAATTTCCAAACGCATCCTTCTAGGACATTATTTGAATGAAATAACATTTGGTTGAATGAAAAATTTATGGACTATTATGTATGGATGTAAATCTGGCATTTTGTCATAACTCCATGCAAAACAGTCTATAAACTCTTTTAGGAGTTGTACCACATCATTAACATGAGTTTTATTTAATAATGCACTTATGAAAATGGAGCGTGGAGTTTCTTCAGTTCCCATATTGATTTCTTTTAATTCATCATTTGTAGATTTGATTTCTTCTTCAAACTCAAGAGATGCATCACTAATTTGAAGGTAATCAGGATCGTTGATAGTCTCTAAAGATAACCTCCCAACAGTGTTGGAGAGCTCTATAAAGATCATATCAAGCTCCACTGTTGGTAATAATCAAATAATATTCATCGTCATCTATTGATTCGACATTACCAAAGCTAACACCATATCTATTTTTCTTCCCTTTATATTTGGAATTGCATAGATTTTCTAGGTGTTAAACTTTGCCCTTGGACCACATAGAATGCGTTAAATGACTTTTGATTAGGTTTTTGACCTAAGTGGGATACCAATCAAATGGGAGTTACACCATTTCATTTAAGAAAATGCATTTAAGGTTTACACCCACTCCTGAACTTAAAGGGTGGAGGTACATTATGAAACGTATGCTCCTTTCTTACATCTTCTCCCAACTTTGGTGTAATACAAACATTTTACTCTTCCACTGTACTTTTAGACAATGTGGTCAATATTTTTACCCTTGAAAATCATCTGCATCTACTTCTCTTATACCTTTAAGGTAAGTTTTCTATATATATTTGATTAAGTGCCTCTAGAAAATATTTAAAATGATTATGAATCATCGACTTAAGAACCACAAATCACATTACACACTGCAGTACCCACTTCATCAACTATACTCCTTGCCCAATGTGGGCTCCGAAAATTCGATCCCGGCCTCCGCCCGTTATGTTTTTCTTTCGGTGGAAGTTTTAACGGAATTTAAGTTCCAGGGTAAATTTTGGAAGGCAGATGAGTTTGTAGATAAGACACTACCCAGAGATTTCGCCCTCATTTTGCGACGACTTTATGATCCAAGTTCTGGTTTTCTATAGGCGCAAGCCCCTATAGTTAATTACCCCTCATGATAATGAGAGAGAACTTTTGATTAAAGCTAGTCGTCAATTAGATATATAGAGAATACGTGTTATCTGGCATATAGTAGCAGCAATGGGCATGTATATTTGGAAAGTTTAATATTTAAAATTGAAATTTCACCACCTTACACTTAAAGTGAATGGTGGGGGAATGGATAATGGACCCGTTCGAGATCTCATGGTTTCATCGTCCCAAGACAATATCACCAAGATCACCTAGACCTTGTCAAGGTTCACATTAATGCATTCAAGTGTTAAGAGAAACCCAAGAAATTTGCTTGAATGTGTGCTAAAAGCATACTTTAGTGGATTAAGTTGCACATTATACCTTTTTGGCATAGCAAATGTCTTCTTCAGGTCCAATATATAATACTCTAGTGACTAGCTCTTGCGAGTTGCTTACATATATCTCCATATTCTTGCCTTTTTTCTCCTTAAAGCCTCGGTTCATCATATTTTGATAAGTTGCCCTAGCATTCTTGAGACAAAACTGCATCACTGTAGTGATAAAGGCCTTTGCCTGTGATGAAAAGGATTTTCTCGCAATTGCTTAGATGCATCCTGACTTAATGACAACCTGAGAAGGCATTAAGGAAGCTCATCACCAAGAATCCAATTGTCGAGTCCACCAACTAGTTGATTCCGGGGAGTGGGTACCCATTATTTGGGCATGCCAAATTGAGGTTAGTTAAGTCTACTCCATTTTTCATGTGCTTTCTGCACCATGACAATATTAAAGATTGAGTCAAGGTACAATACTTCATTGATGACGTCAGCATCTTTTTGATGAGTCGAGTTCATCTAGCAACTTGCCAATTTTCATCAAGTTCAGGTAGCATTGCGATGGTCTTCCTTATCCTCTTTTTTTGATGGGTCTGACATCTTGCTTCATATTCAATCTATGATAGGAGACCTCTATGTCTATACTTAGCATCTCCACATCAATCCACACAAAAACATTGAGGACATCCTGAGGGCTTGGACTAGCTCACCTTGATGTGAAGGGTTGAAAGATATGCTTATTCTTAGAAATCTCCTAGGATCACCCTCCATTTCTTGGACGTCTTTCCCTACCTCAGCAATCTCCAGCCATACTCTTTGCTCTACCTTGAGCCAAAGCTGTTGAATTATCTACCATGTGGAAAGTGATTAAAGTGACATTTCACTGGCACCTACGAGGTGTTGACCGAGTTGACTTCTCCTATGTATGGTTTTTTTGGAGCTTGCTTCTCTAAATGATTTTGTTCGTTTTCTCACCTAATATGGCAAGTACCACCCTGACAATATGTATTACAGGAGCAAAGACAAGCCCTTTTCCACAATCCTCCATTGGATCTTTCCTTGGGCATCGACTTGGATTGGCAATGATGAATTCCTTTAGTTTTCCCGCCTTAATTAGGTCTTTGATGAGTCCATAGATGCCCTACACAATCTTTAAGGTGTAGAATTTGGAGGTGACTTGAGGTATGGACACTAGCCTTCATGGGCGACAGATCTTTGAAGAATTCTTTATTTAGAATGGCATTGAGGAATTATGCCATTGACACTCACAAGGGTGTCACGGTAGGATATTGATGGGTATCGTATGTATCATCTTTATAGTATGAGCGAGTGATTCGCAGTGTTTCATCCATGTGTGGTGGATGGTAGCACAATCCTCAATGGTCTAACCTGTAGGGGCATCCTTGGCTTCCAAGTGTGGCGAAAAGAATGAGGCGTGTAGCCTCCTATCGGCCCTATAGCTCCTCGACCGACTTCTATCATGCTCTCAGCCTTTATGTCGATTATGCCTCACAATGAATTCTTTGGGGTGAAAGGTTGAAGAGGACATGACCATGCGGTTGTACTACTCGGTGTTGATGTGGCTATTGGCAAGTTTGAGCTGTTGCACCAATGTATTAGTTGTTGGAGTCTGAAAACATAACAAAATGGGCCTTAGGCATTGCATCAGAGCAGCTTGTGCAACAACCGACTCTAACTCTTTCAATTCAAGCATTCTCATTTGGAATCAAAAAATAAAACTCCCAACGCATCTTTAAAAGAGCTTTAGAGCTTTTAGGGGTCTCTGCTCTCTCGTAAATTGAGTGATGAGCAGTTTCTTAAACTCTATAAAGGAGATGATGACACCTAACAATAGGCGAGTGAATCACTAGAGGGAGGAATCCTTGAAGGTGGTAAGGAATAGCCAAACTTTAAGGCATCATTAACATTGGGGAGCAACATAGAAAACTCAAAAAAGTTGGCATGGTCGGATGGGCCATTCCATCCCTTGTAGGACTCCAAGTTGGGCAATCTGAACTTCGGAGGCAAGCTTACCTTTGATATCTCCATGTAGAATGTGTTGGTCAGGTTGTGTTCTATCTTTCTCACTCATCAAAGAGGGGTGTACTTATCACTGGTAGAATTATTAGTGGGATCAACATTGGGTGTCAAAGTGATTGCCCTAATTCCTGGCCTTCTGCAATGGAGAACCAAGTTCTCTGGAGCATTTCTAGGTAATCCTCTCAGAGTGTCTTAAATCATTTTGGTGAGCATTTCTTCTAACTCTATCAAGTCACGACAAGTAATGTAGTTAGAGATATCCATATTCAAAGACCGCTTCGGGTTATATTGTTTTCCAAGATACATTTGTCTTCTAGTCACCAGCATCAATCCACACTTGTCGAATCTTCTAGGATGCTAAATTCAAATTTGTGTGTATGATCAATTACAAAGTGCTATTTATGTTGATCTCAGCCAGAATAAGTTCACTAGAGCACTTAATTCAATTTTGGAGGTTTTTTACTCCAGTTTTAACAAGCTCAGTGACCAAGAGGAGATCGTTAGAAGATGTCACAACATGCAAAAACTTGTTATTGTTGCAACCAACATGTTGGAGAGCATGATTAATCACCCAACTCAAACTAGAGCAGAAGTTTCTAATATAGCAATTGTTGTGTGTGAAGGCACTGATGTCGTAATGCTCTCTGGAGAAACAGCCCATGGGAGGTAAATCATCAAAACAATTTATAATTTCAATAACATACAACTTAAGTAGTTATTTAATAAAAATCCCTAATCTAACATTGAGATAAGCAACATAGAAGGTAAATTCAAATCCTATTTTTACTAAGCGGAGGCAGAGGGAGAAGCACGAAACCTTGCAATTAAATCACCACCTACAATGTTAGCGGATTAGAAAGATAAATGAAGAGGGAAGAAGTTCACCCTTGTCGAGGTCCGGAAACAATTTTCCATTGAACGTTGGCAAGTTGTTCTTCGACGGCTTCAGAAAATGTGAAGATGATGTGGTCAACGTATTCTTCGACGGAGTTATCGGTTTACGAGTTGAAGTTGAAGAAGGTGGAGTGGAGAATGTTGATGTTCCCTTGCTCATCGTAAACGAATCCGGAATCAAGTTCCAGATTGGCCATTCATTGGCTTTGAAGTGTTGAGGGTTTGGCGACAGTCGTTATTGCTTTCCTTGAAGACTCCTATTAAGGGGAGGAGTTTATCTTGTAAGTTCAAGAGGGAGAGATCTGATTTTAGGAGGCCAAGAGTGGGGGTGAGGAGAAAAGATTAGGTTTAGATTTTAGGAGAAGAAGATGGAGGGAAAGTCAAGCAATTGCTTTCCTAATTAATGCTTTTAATTTGGAAAAGGATGAGGGTGTAATTAGGGAGGGGTGGGGCGGCTAAGGGAGAGAGAGAGGAGGTTTGAATTATTTCCAAGAAGGAATCTAGACTTAAGGAAATAATTCCATGGGAAGCCCATGATGAGGCCGGCGACATAGGGGAGGGTGATTGGGAAATTAATTAAGATTTAATGCTTTCCTCTTTGGGATTCTCTAATTAGGATATGAGAATTAATTTCCAATCCAAATCAAATTAATTTTGAATTTGATTTTGGAAACTTCCCTAAAATATAATCCTATTTTAGGAAATGTTTCGAATTCAAATTTGAATTTGAAATGATGGAAATTATTATCTTCCCAAGAGAGAACTTATACGAAAGGAAAGTAATAAGGTGGCTTTTAATTTTGGGAACAAAAGGGGCAAGTGGTCGGGTGGAGTGGGGCTTTGGGTGCTAGCCGACAGGAAAAGGTGGGCTATTAGCGATTAGGGAGGGGTTTTGGGGAGGTGGTCGGTGGCTTGGATTGTGGGAGGGCCAGTGGTTTGAAGTGGGAAGTGGGATGGCGTTTTGGGGTGGAGAAAGGGAGAAAGACGAGATAAATAGAACTAGTTGCGAGCCCGGACTCTTCCAAGACTAGCGGGTGAAACGATTCCCTCTCCAAGGGATTTCTCTCTCAACTCTCTCAAGCTCTTGCAAGAACTCACAATGCAAAAAATTTGATCATTAATTCCTTCATTAACCATGAAAAGAGAAAATAAGGGCTATATATAACCTCATACAAATGACTCAAAAATAAAAGACGACAATGCCCTTTGGGCTTACATATGACCACCCTTAAGTGGTAAAAATGGAAAACAACAAAAAACAAATATAAACATAAAATAATAAAATACTAATACATATAACAACTTAAAAATAAATCAGCACGATCGTGGTCGTAGATCGGCGGCCACGCCTCTGATGGACTTTCCAAGCTCCGATGTCCCCATCACAGATCTTCTTGAACCTAGTGTCAAACAAGCACTTATTGCTGGTATTGGTTTTTAAATTCTATAGCAGTTCTCTAACATAAATGTTTTCCTATATTACACACCTCAAATTCGTAAACAAGCAAGAGTTGAAGTGATCTTTAAAAACCTTGGACTTGGTTTTGATTCATCATCCATCCTCATCACGTCACCACATGTACCACCCCCCCCCCCCCCCCCCCACCCCCCCACTTATTGCAAGAGTTCCACGGTAGTGTCATAGGAGAGCACCTAGGGGTACAAAAGACCTATTGTAGGCTTATAGTATAATTGTATTGGATTTGAATGCTGAATGATGTGGAGGAGATGGTGGCCAACTGCGATATCTGTCAAAAACACAAATGCATGATGATGGCTCCGAGAGGACTTCTACATGGATAATACATTATCCTGATGACAAGGTGGCTATTTAGGAGGGGAGTATTGAAAAGTTAGGGGGGCACCTTGTGGAGCCCAGGAAAGCTATTATTCATAATTTAAGAAGGAATCAAGAAGAAACTGTTTAATTGATTAGGAATGTTTCCTAATTGTGTTACAATTTTTAGGAAAGGATTATTTTTTTAGAAAAGGCTTCATAAATTATGTTAAATTGTTTAGGGAGGTTTCCTAAATAATGTTTAATTGTTTAGGAAAATTTCTTAAATCATGTTTAATTGTTTAAGAAAGTTTTTAAAATTATGTTTAAAAATTTAGGAAGGTTTCCTAAATTATATTTAAATTGTTTAGGATTATGTTATTGTGTTCTAGTGCTATTTAAGGGGGAGTTATTTAGGATTTAGTTTAAGTTATTGCTGAGTTTATCTTCCTAGTTTTTGTCGTGAGTTTTTAGCGACATTTAGGGTTTGTTAGAGAGTTGATTTACCTCTCGAATAGTATATCAATTGTATTTTGCTTTATTATTGAAGGAGAAATAAGAAAAGCAGCCATTATCTTTGTGTTCCTATGTTTTTTTTCACTTTTGTTTTTTGTTTTTACTTTCAAAGTGTATTAGAGCTCCACAGGGCAAGTGTCTTGGGTGAGTTCTCAATAAATAGCATTTAGAACAAGTATTTGGGGGCAAGTCCTCAAGACAATTTAAGCGTTGAGTCCCTAGAGCTAGTATATGGACATTTAAGCAAGAGGGATGAGTCCCTTTGGGCGATGATGACTGCAAGTCGAAGATTGACTAAGTCTTGAGTGTGGTAATCATGAACCCCTGATGTGTGCACTTTATGTAGTTGGATCAAGGGCTGTCAATGGTAACCACTTCAAAGATGATAATGAGTGCCCTCAAAAGATCAGTCTTCACTGAGATAAGTGTTTCCCAAGGGCTTGGAAAAATCTGTACGAACCCCTTGTGCACATGCTTGGGACAACTCAATTGGGTGGGATGAGTCATGCTCTCTGTTGGCAAGTGCCTTCTAGGGATGTCAACATTTGGCATGACCCGAAAACCTGACTCAAACCCGTCATGAAAATTCCGGGTTAGGGTCAACCCAAACCCAAAACGGGTCGGATTCGGGTTCAACAATTCGACCCGTTTAAAAAATCAAGTCGTGTTCGGGTTGACCCGTTTTTGACCCGAGATTGACCTGTTTTTTACCCACAAAGTAGAGATTGACCCGTTGTTGAACGCAAAAGCTATACGTTTTTTTGTTGGCACCAAGTCATTCGGGTCGTATCGGGTTGACCCATATCCGAAGAGGGTCGGGTTCGGGTCCGAAAAACTGACCCGTTCGCAAAAATGGGTCGTGTTCGGGTTGACCCAAATAGTGCCGGGTCAATTTCGGGTTAGACCCGAACCCAACCCATTACCATAAATTGACACCCCTAGTGCCTTTAGTGGGCAATGTAACTACTTTGACCGAGTTCTTAGGCTAGAATTTGCCAGATATCTATCAAATACCTATATGTGAATGTACAAGTATACACATATTTCATAGTTCCTCAATAGACTATCTTCACCATAATTATGCAATTTTTGAATTCTCAATGTCAAATTCATTATAAGGTGCTATAAACAAAAAGAAATAAAACTTCAGTGAACAGAGAAAGTTGTGCTGACAGAATGATTAGCAAAATGCCTGAATATTTAAAATAAAATTACCTTTGCATTGTGGATCATGCAAATGATTTTTGAGCGAACCCTTTTGAGCATACTCATACACAAGAAAGAGCTCGTCAGTACTGGCTGCATAACCAATCAATTCTACCTTGACAAAAGATATGAAAGATAAAGTAGGTAGGTTGCAAAATCGCAGAATGTGCAAGTAGAACATCAAAGAACAGTTCGAGTATGCAATACATACCAAGCTGGAATGGTGAACATTGCATAGAACCTTTATCTCTGCTATAAATTCCTTTGTTTTGGTAGCAGTCATTCTTTTGATAGCAACCTCCTAAAATTGTCATTTATATTACAATTAGACAGATATAGAACTCTGGGTAACAAGCTCAATAAAAAAATTTGTGTGCAAGTACAGACCTGATCACGAAGAAATCCATAATATACAGAGCCATAAGTCCCATGACCCAATAAATTTGAATCAGAAAAGGAATCAGTTCCCAGAAGAATTCCTTCATATGTAAAAATTATTGGTCTCTCCAAATCAAATGCATCAGCCGTGATGCCTGTTCAAGGAATACTATTTCATGAAGATGTAAACCTAGGAGCTTACAGAGAATTTTGAGAGGAACTCAGAGAAGAGGAACCTAGGAAAAGCTTTGAAAATAGACATTAGTGGAAGAAAATATTACAATTTGATAATGACAACAATGTATAAACTCTATTCAAAATATGGCTTATGGTTTCTCATTAATGATTAAACTGAGTTTATGTAGCATACCAATAACTATGAACTCTGCTCAAAATATGGCTTATGGTAATCCCAATTAAAAAACTTAACCATGTAAATGATTTAAAATTTTAGAATGTGGGTTAAATTTCAAAATAGTCTCCCAACTATTCGTATATGTCAATTTTAGTCTCAGAACATAAAGTTGCTCCAATTTAGTCTCTTAACTATACAAACTTGATCTTAAATGATCCACTTGGGACTAAATTGGGTTCAATTTTATAAAGTTGAAGGACTAAAATGTGATCAAGTTTATATCACAATTACAAAATGGACTGTTTTGGATCAATTTTGTACAATCGAGAAAGTAAATTTGGACAATGTGTATACTCTGGAACTAAAATGGACATACACGAATAGTATGGGGACTATTTTGAAATTTTTCTATATATATGATGTTAAACTTAAATTATATCAAGCCCAACTATATCCTAGATAAGGCCAGCGGGGCTTTGAATAAACAAGCTATCAGGACATTGTTCTATACCACATTGGTAGTACTTTTAATGTCAGTTTCTACTATTTTCTCTAGAATTGTCTCAATAGATATATCAAACGGTGAAAAAAAGAACTCTGGCATTGTGGAGTAATGCAGCTTATTTTTTTGACAATGAATGAATTCATCTTAGCGCCTTAATATGAAAATTCTGAGGAAACAAGTCAGCCGTAGAAAGAATAACAATAAAGATGCTTGGCTAGACTTTAAGTAGAATAAGAACAGTTAATACCATTAGGAATATCGACAAGATGATCGCCAGAATCCTGAGTTGAATGCTTGAAATTTTCAGATTTAAAGCAAAGAAATCTTCTTGAGGCATAACAAAAGCTGCTGCTCTTGAGAGTCTGAAATTTATTTGAGATTGGTTGATCTGGAGATTTTCTATGACTGTTTCGAGGCCGCAAATTACAGAATTTGAGTGAAACACACAAAAGTAGGGCAGTGCCAATAATTAAAACAGCAACTCCCACGCTTCCAATAATCCACAGATAGGAATTTTTGGTTGAGTGATCCCCTGGATTTTCTGCAAAAAAAGAAAAAAAAAAGAGCCAAAATATTAAAATGCCGAATGACTTAGAAATTCAAATAGAAGAAACAAAGAAACAAGCAAGACATGTACAGTGGGCACAACTACTATGGTTAGCTAACTACCCTTGGACTGCTGATGGCATAAGAGCCTATATGCAGGATTTTTCCATAAGACAATTTTAAATAATTTGTGATGCTAATGATAAGAATACAGTTTAGGCAGGGGTGAGGAAGATTTTTGGCCATCTATTGACTCGGGTTCAGCTGCTGCAATAACGCATGCAAGTTCAAACTCCAGTTATGAAATGAAAGGTCAGACTGGTTGGTGAAGTTTTGATCTATGGAGCATTCCAGCTAATGTGAGAGCAAGGATGAGAGGATAGCAGAACATAACGCTGCTCACTCACTAGAAAAATGTAAAGGTAAATATATTCAATCAAATAAGTCTGGCTGGCGAAGATTAGCAGTAGTATTACTTTAAGTATTTACAATGATATTTTCTGATGAGAAAAAAGGAGATGATTGGTTTTCAGTAATTCAAAGAACATAAAAAACAACTTTACATCTAGAAAACCAACTGATCAGAAGGTGAAACTATTGGAATAAGTAGGAGAATGTGGGCTCCGAAAATTCGGCCCCGGTCTCCCCGCCGCGCGATTGTTACTTTTTCTTTTCGGCGAGGGAGTTTTAACGGAATAAGTTCCGGGGTAAATTTTGGAAGGCAGATGGGTTTGTAGATAAGACACTACCCAGAGATTTTGCCCTCATTTTGTGAGGACTTTATGATATGAGTTCTAGTTTCCTATAGGCGCAAGCCCCTATAGTTAATTACCCCTCTCGATCACGAGAGAGAACTTTCGATTAAGGCTAGTCGTCAATCAGATACATAGAGATACGTGTTATCTGGCATATAGTAGCACCATAGGTTTGAGATTGGAAGTTTGAAGAGTTCAGAGATTTGAGGTTTGAAGATTTGATATTTAAAATAGAAATTTCACCGTCTTTCACTTAAAGCGGATGGTGGGGGAATGGATGATAGACCCGATCAAGATCCCATGGTTCCGTCCTCCCGGGCCATCGTGGTCCCTAGTTTACTTAGTCAGACGACGTAGTCGACCCAACCTGATAGAAGGATCCTTGTCGGCAGCCATGGGTTGCTTCGTCCAAAGGGACCTTGTAGACCTGGGTTGGATATTTGTCTAAGAGGATAAATTTGAATCCGCCTTAGCTAACAGAGCGCTTTGTGCCCTATCGATAATATCCTATTGATTCATATCTCAAGGATTTGATGCCTTTAAGGAGTGTATTGGCTCTGGCCATAACCGCTATCTATGGTGTCATTTGGCGACAAAATCACTCAATTCAGAGAGCCCCGGGTCATAACCATTTATCCTACGGTACCATTTGGCGGCAAAACCGCAGGTCAGAGGACACGAACCACGTCATTATTAGTAGGAGATTGTTTGAGAATGAATCATAATGATACTTTCGACTAGGCATTTTGCTCTATTTGAGCTGAAGTAGTTTTAAATTTGTCCACCTCGGCAAACTATTGCGGAGGGTGGATGGATTTTGTTTTAAGTGTCGATGGATTTATTTCAATTTTAAATATTTTTGGATTTTCATGATTTTGAGATTTTTTGGATTTTTGGAATTTTGAATGGACTTTTGGAAGGTATTTGAAATTATTTATGAACCCCTCCGGTTGAGATATACATTCAACACGGCCATCATCGGGGTGTATGGTCATTTCCATTCGTTGATTGAATCTTGTCGACTCTATCGAGTTATCGACAGAGGATCGGATTTTGTAGGCTTTATGCCCTTGTGAGTGAATTCATACTGTTATAGACCATGAAGGTCTAATATGAATGTATTGTATTAAAACAAATATACTGGTCGCCACAACCTTATATTTGATTAATAGTTCGAACCCTGTCGACTCCTATTGATCCGTATAAAAGGATCGGGTTCAAACTTGAATTAACTTATCAACTCGCGCAGCATCCCTAGACGTCACGTGTGTATTTATAACACGTTCGCCGGGGCCCATGCGGATTTGGGGGCATTTTATAATTAAACCCTGTCGACTCCTTTTTACCTGCTAAGGAAGATCGGGTTTAAAATTTGATAACCCGCGCAGCATCCATAGACATCACGTGTGTACCAATAACACGCTCGCCGAGGCCCATGCGGGTATTATGATTGTTTTTATCCCTTTTAGTGTGCCTATGTATATACATACTACAATGCACGTGCGAGGGTACTTTGAAAGTATTTGTGAAACGCCTTCTATCCGCTTCAAAGAACGTCACGGATCCGGTGGCGTGGTGTAGCAGCTTCTGAATTGAGTGGTTCGCTGATTTATACAGGTAAACTGTCGTGCACCGCTTATTTTTGCAGGTCGAATGTAGCGCACTAACGAATCTCCAGCTTTCTGGTCGTAGGAGCTCACACTTTATGGTCTTTTGTCATTCTGCTCGTATATTACATTTAGTGCATATGATGGGTCCTCCATGACGGTCTGTAGATGGTTGCACTTCCTATAATTTAACCATCTTTGTTTGTGGAAAATTACTGCATTTGATCAGCACTGGATTGTTATTGATTGTAAGAGTGTCATAGCACTCATTAATTATCACTGGTCAACACTCATAGGCTTGTTGTGTCTATATGTAAGTTAGCACTGATCATTGGGTGAATTGCATTCATCGCCAACTCTTCCCTTCCTATTGATTGCCAAATTGTTGCATCACTCACATGCATTTTAATATCTATTTGTACTCTGATGTCAACTACGGGAATGTTATAATGTTCTTGCTATAATGCTCTTGCGAATGTCTATCATAAATTTTCTAGCATTGCAAGTCATTACTAATCGACATTGAAAATTTCATTTAACATAAGCCTCCATTGCTTATTTGATTCGATTCACTTGATTAGATTGAATCTTGCGTGATGAATTGGCTTCTCCATTGAAATGACGAATGCTCATTGAAGACTTTGTGTTGTAAGCATGAGGATATTATTGCATTTCTCCATTTGATCCTTGTTGCATGGTCAACACTTAAGAATAAGAGCTAGAGAATTTTATCCATCCTCAAGCATTGCTTGCAATCACTCTTCATTTTATAGGTAATTATTGTTTAGTGACATTTGCATTCTAATTAACATGAAGGTCCTTCCATATTCAATTGAGAGCTTCATATTTTGATTGCAAGTACATTGGTTGAAATGGGATGTAGGAATCATAAGTCTCTCATATATGTTCCTTTGCATCTAAGTTGGGGCTTACCACTTGTAATATATACAAGTTATATCTTATACGGTTCATTTGAAATTCTTTGGGTTATCATCAAAATCAAGTCCAAACTCAAGTTTGAGTTTGTCTAGTTCAAGCTTTACTCCAAGTTTGAGTTCAAATGGTTCAAATTATGGCTCTTTTAAGTCAAATGAGATTCAAATCCAAGCCTTGTTGTAGTTCATGATTTAATCAAGTTCAATTCAAGTCAAAGTTACTTATACTTGTTCTATTGAATTTAATTCCAAATGTCATTTGGTCCAAGTCAAGCTCACTTCATCATCCTCCATTGTACGAGTTCCCTGTGGTCCAACTTAAGTCTTTACTTGAGTTCAAACATGTTCAAGTCCAAATCAAATTTGAGTCCATGTTGAAGTTCAAAAGACAGTCCAAGTTCATGTTCATGTTCACTTAGAATTGAATTCATTTGGGTTCAAGATCATTTAAGTAGATTGAATCAAGTCCACAAGTCCCAATTTATTCAAGTCCTTGTCTTATTTCAAACAAAAATTCAGCAACCTCCCGGCATCTCCCTCATTTAGGGGAAAAACCAAGAGGCCGCCTACCCGCCACGTCAACAAAAACGTGCACGATTGGTGTTTGTATGATAATAGTATAATAATTATTATAATTAACGCTAATTATAATTACTAATTAATTATGATAGCATAATTATCATAATTAATAACAATTATAATTATGAATAATTATAACAGCCTAATTATTATAATTAATAGAAATTAGGGGTAGGGATAACCTTGAGCCAAGTAATCAGTTGGAGGAGTTAGGTTGAGTTAGGCTGCTGAGTTGGGGCTTAGTTGAGTGAGTGAGTGAGTTAGGGCTTAGAAGGCTAGGTTTAAGTGGAATAGGGCTCAGTTAAGAGAGAGAGATGTAGGCGAGTATGAAGAGAAAGTGGAGTTCGGGTATATGGCTTGGAGAGACGTCGGCCTGAGGAGATGAGGTGGAGCCTGAGATCGGACGGAGAGGAGGTAGCGTTCGGTGGGGCACTGGCTACAGGCAGAGAGGTCGGTCTTCTCACTCTCTCGCTCTCCCTCTCTCTCTCTCTCTCTCTATGCGGATCAGAGCTCACGATCGAGAGCAAGAGTTGGCCGTATACAAGACTTGAACGTCGGGATGGAGAGGCTTTGACGTCAGGCCTAGGTTGTTTGTTGGTGTGGAGGTCGGAGGAGGAAGAGGGTTCGGGATTTGAGTGAGCAGCGGGATGCTTACAGGAAGGAGAAGTTCGGGAGCCAGTGATGGGAGTTTGGCCTTTGCTAGGAGGAATGAGGTCGGGTATTTTACGACGCGAGTGGAGATGAACCGAGGCGGGATTCATGCAGGAATCGCGGGAGATGACCTATTCGACGTCGATTTCAACCGGATTCACGATAGAATTCGTGGATTTGATGGTTTTGAGGTATGTATGCTGGATTTCTAACTTGCTTTCATCTCCCTTTGTTTCCTTTGGGTATAACATGAGGGTCAAAAATTGCCCCCCAACAAATATGGTACGCGTCTAGAGCGAATCATGTTTGTTGTATGTTGATTGACTCTGTACATCTCTAGATTTTTGTTCTAGATGTCACACTAGGGCTTTCATTTAGTTGATCTCCAAGAGTTCATTTGGATGTCACACTAAGATTTTCATTTAGTGGATCTTCAAGAGTTTATTTGGATGTCACACTAAGATTTTCATTAAGTCGGTCTCCAAGAGTCCATCTCTATTCCTTTGTGGATCTTTAGATGCTTTTGTAATCTTCAGTATAGCTGATATATTTGCTCTTGGTAAAGTAGAGATCCATTGGATAGTGATAGAGTACATCATACTCAAGTTTCTAGAGCATTGTTTCGTAGATCGACGATTATATATAGCACTGTCACTTTCCATTCTTCTTTTGGCACCACGGTCACTTTAGTTTGTAATCTTTTTGTATATGCTCAATCTTCTTCTTTCATCTGGTTGTATTTTGACAAACTTTTAAATATTTATTTGGGGATCTCGTCATGCGGTACGATGTCGACCCAAATAAATATTTAAAATGCCTCCCGTCTTTAGGGACATTTGTAGACATCATTCAGGATGCTTCTTTTCGTAGCTTTAACTTGCGTCTTAAGATTTTTTGTTCTTCTGACCTATGCTTTATGATGCGGACAATGATGGAAAATTACCCGATTTGTCTTTTTTGACTTGTTGCGTGATTTTTTGATGAGGACATCGGAGATCAACGGCTACGATCTTGAGCTATTTATTTATATGTTTTTGTACTAGTTTATTTCATATTGTTATTTTTTCCTTTATACCCTTATGGGTGGTCATGTAGTGTTGTAGCTCGAAGGGCATTGCAGTCTTTGTATTTTTCTTCTCATGAGGCCTATTTATAGGGTAGTTTTCTTGTATTGAGATGATGATTATTGAATGAAATTTTTTGCTCTAGTGTTCTCTTTGTGAGTTTCTTCTTGAAGATCTCTTAGTGAGTTCTTTGTTTGAGATCTCTTTGTGAGTTCTCTAGGTAATTACAAGCATAGTTCTTCTTCTCCCCCATAAACAACCACAAGCAAAGTCTAAGAGTTGGAAGAAGCCGAAGCCTCCACTAGTGCCGCCACCCTTGGAGCCCCATCCCGTCGGCCACCCTAGCTCCACCGGCCGGCCACCTTGCCGTCGGCCTCTCCCCTCTCCACCACTTCCACCACACCTCCCTTCTCTAGCCTCCCTTGGAATTTGAATTTCAAAATTCAAATTCTTTCCAAATTTGGAAATTCCAATTATGAAAATTTTTTGAATGAATTCAAATTATAAATTAAATTAATTTGGATTTCTTTAAAAATTTCCTAATCATCATTCATGTTTGGAAACCCTCTCCCTCTCTCCCTAACTCCCTCTCTCTCTCTCTCCATATCGTCGGCCCCCCTCATTGGGCTCCCCATTGATTGCCATCAATGCACCCCTCCAAATTTTGAAATCTGAAATTGATTTCAGTTAAACCCCCTCCCATCCCAATTAAAACTGAAATTTATTTCAGTTTTTCTACACAAAGCTCTCATCGTTCTCTCTCCACCTTGCCACCTAAGCAACATTAAACCCCTCATAAATCCCTTAATGACCGTCGGCCCCATTTACTCCTTAATTGTGTTAATTTGAAATTCAAATTAACAATTCCCCTTAATAAAAGTCTGAAATTATATTAAAGATTTTCCCTCTCATCTCCTTTCCCCCTCACCCAATTAACTCCTTAATTAAATCCAATTAATTCCTATTGGGTTTGAATTAATCCCATCAGCCCTGACGGAGAGTTCTGGGATGGAGTTCCTGTGTTTCCCTGCAGCCATGGCCGGCCACTTCCCAAGCCTTTTCTCCCCTAAGCCTCCTACCTGTAGAGGAGCACAATTCCTGGATGCTGCCGTGGATTACAGCAGCATAGTAATGATGCTCTGCCTTCTCCAGTAGTCCCGTATTGCTGCCTAAGCCACCTTTGACGGGACAAACTGCTGTCCCATTGCTTTAAGTTGCTCTCAAACTGCTGTTAGAAGTATTTTAAAGGCCAAAAGGGGGTTTTCAACCATCAAGTGCTGCAGCCTACACATCTCCAGTTGCTGTCCAATCATTTTGGTGGCCATCTTTTGCTGCCATGCTGTCCAAGGAGTCAATGATCACCTTCCTAAATGTGTCCAAGCCTTGACATTGCTAGTTGCTCTTCATCCAGTGCCTTGGTGATCAAACGGGGAGCTTCGCATTCTCTCTTCTTTGGGTAAACTCTTTCCCCGGCTCTTTTATCTTCAAAGTGCCTCTCAATTGTGGTCTAGTAAATTCATGACGATCATGTTAATGCTTCTCCGCTAAAAGCCTAGTAATAGGAAGAGTTGTGTGAGGGATCTTCTTATAGCAACTAATCTTATTGTTAGTATTGGAATTTCTCGTTGAAACCACTCATGTATGCAAAGTAAGATTTAGTTGAATATGTAATGATCTCAACCTCTCGCATGTGTTTAGACCTAAGCTATTTTATCACTTTAATATTTAACTTATCGTTCAATTCCACATAAGATCTTGCTTATTATTGCATCTAAATCTAAACGTGCAAATTTCTTTAAGCAAATCACTTTCGCATGAGATTGTTTCACATCATTTTTATACCTTCGGCCCTATGCTGCTAGCTTTGGCGGGCTTGATAGAGTAGATACCTGTGACCTAAATCCTTAAGTTTGTATTAGGTTAATGGCGAAAAGTCATCGGTCCAGAGCTTTGTGTATAACGCACTTGTTGATGACATAATCCTCTTAGTTCAGCCGTGGGCTTTGTGTGAACTTTGAGATAATTTTTTCGGTCCTTTGCTTTATGCTTTGACGTACTTGTTGAAGAAAAATTTCTTCGATCCTCGCTTTGTGCTTTACGGATTTGTTGAAGGATTTGTAGGTTTTGGATTCAATTGATAGTACTGAACGTAGGTAGTATCTTGATCCTTAACCACTTGAGAAGACTTTAATCTGAATCACTTGAGTTCATCATATTGAGAGAGCTAGAATTTGATAGTTCTTTATCCTCTGGTTGCTGAGATGGGGGTTCCTCTACTACGGCCTTTCTTATGGCTTGTTGAGTAGATGGAGCTGCCAGCGATCCGGCCATATTTGGGCTTGTTGGATCCGACCTCTTACACTCATTCAGGCTTCAGACTTGAGCTATGGAAATTGCGCTCCCCAATGCTGATTTTACTGAAGTTGGTAAATTTGGAGTTCTCATTTGTGGTTGAAGATTTTAGAGCCTACGAACATTTAGTAGTTGTTCGATATTCCTCCTTCCCACTGGAACTTTGATTCTTCAGTCATCTAGAAGAATTTTGTAAACTACGATCACTTGAACTTGTCAAGTCAAATTTGTCTTTGTTCTTCCTACAGTCCCTATAGACGGAGCTGCCAGCGATCCAGCCATATTTGGGCGTGTTAGATCCGACCTCTTACACCCATTCGAACCTTAAGCTTCAGGCTGTCGAAAGATTTCAAGCTTTTTCGGCTCAATTTGTAGGAGTGTGTAGTCACAAAAATCTCTTTCTTGACCATTGAGTCTTTTGTACCTTGGGAAAGGTGATATCTCTAGCTTTTGAAAGATCACCTGCATATATTATGGAAAACAAGCATTTGTATTCTTTAGCACAAAAGAACATTTGTATTGATAATTTTAAATATTTATTCAGGAATCTCGGCATGCAGCGCGTTGTCGACCTGAATAAATATTTAAAATGCCCCCTGTCTCGCAGGGACATTTTAGAATGAAATAAATTTGAGATCTTAGAGATTTTAAATATTTATTTAGGGATCTCAGCATGCAGCGCGGTGTCGACCCAAATGAATATTTAAAATGCCTCTTTCTCGTAGGAACATTTTGGATAGGCTTTGTATCTTCGAGGTTTTAAATATTTTTTCGGAGATCTCGGCACGCAGCGTGATGTCGACCCGAATAAATATTTAAAATGCCCCCAGTCTGATGGGGGATTTTGAAATGAGCTCTTGCTATACAAGAGAATTTCAAAATGTAAATGTAAGTATGCATTGATAGCTATGCACATAAAACCTCGATCATTATAAAGTAAATTAGCCATGAAATTTTCATGCATGATACTTCTTTAAATGTTGGCCGTTGATAGGCAGCATGGGTCTCTGACCCTTCAGATCGATCAAATGATATGCTCCTCTTTGGTACACTTTCTTGATGACGAATGGGCCTTCCCAATTAGATACGAATTTACCAATAATTTTTCGAAGTGGGATGATTGGTCTTCTCAGCACCAAGATCAATTCCCCTTTTTGAAATGTCTGAGGGCGCACCATCCGATCGAAGGATTTTGCCATTCTTCCTTGATAGATTTTTAGGTTTTGTTGAGCTTGTAATCTGAGTTCATCAAGTGCGTCGATCTCTTCCATTCTGAGGCGGGCATTTTGCTCTTGAGTGAGATCATTCTGGATTGCTACCCGGAGTGACGGCAATTCAATCTCCACTGGTAACACAGCTTCAGCACCGAATACTAGAGAGTAAGGAGTTGGTTTGGTTGGTGTTTTGTATGTTATACGGTATGCCCATAGTGCCTCTGTCATTCTCGTATACCACTCTTTTTTATTTTTAGTGAGGATCTTTTTCAACAATTTTACCAGCGTCTTGTTGAAGGCCTCTACCAATCCATTTGCCCTTGGATTGTATATGGACGAATATCGCCAATCGATCTTATGCCGATCAACAAATTTATAAATCTTTGTACTTTTGAAGGTTGTACCATTGTCCGAGATTATACGGCGTGGAACACCAAATCTGTAAACAACGTTGAGGGTGAAAAAGTTAATCACATGCTCCAATGTGACCTCTCTGAATGGAGCTACTTCTGCCCACTTGGAGAAGTAGTCTGTTGCTGCCAGAATAAAGCGGTGTCCCGTTGAAGACGGCGGATCTATCAGCCCAATTTTGTCAGTGCCCCAACATTCAAATGGCCAAGATGCTATTGTCGGGTGCAGCGGATTTGGAGGCTGATATATAACATCACCGTGGATTTGACACTCATGGCATCTCTTAGCGTGGTTAATACAATCTTTGACTATTGTCGGCCAATAGTAACCCATTCTCTTAATTTTAGCAGCCATCTTAGGACCTGACTGATGTGTTCCACAAAGCCCTTCGTGAACTTCTGCTACCACTTTATCAGCTTCCTGGTCCCCTAGGCACCTTAGCCACATTTGATCAAAAGCTCATCTGTACAACATATCATTGACAAATGCGTATCGTAACGCCCTTTTCCGAATTTGTGCAGCCATAGACTTTCCTATCGGGAGTTTTATTTTCTTTGAAGTAGTCAATGAATAGCTGCCTCCAATCATTTTCGATTTTAATTTCTAAACAATGTCACCACGATTCTAAAGCTTGACTAGCTTTACGTCTCTTGGCTACGTGATATCCTTCCGGATAATTTTCCATTATGATTTGATGGAGAGGTTGAGGGTCAACTGGGGTTTCATCCTGCTAAATTGAATCTGGAATTCCCTCCGCCTTCAGGAATTGTAATAGAGCGGGCTCTAAGATCCGACAGTTGTAAACTCCGATGAATATAGGTTTCTCCTCATTAGAATTTGTCATTTCCTTGGCCAATTTAGCCAAACAATCTGCTTTGGCATTCTGTCCTCGAGGAATCTGAATTATTTTAACATTCGGCACCTGCTTCAGGAGCTCAAGGGTCCGTCGGTGGTAATGAGCCAATTCAACATTAGAATTTTGTAAATGCCCAAGATTTGATTTATCACAAGTTGAAAGTCGCCGAAGATTTGAACATTTTGAATTTTAACGTCGATCGCAATCTCTAAACCTACTATTAGAGCTTCGTACTCGGCTTCGTTGTTGGTTCGAGGTTCAGTCAAACTGAATGAAAACCTCATTATGCCTCCCTCAGGTGGTATGAGAATAAGACCGATGCCGGCTCAGGCCCTTGCAATATTTGGAGGTCGGGCTGGTTTAATTAATGATGCTCTATCGAAGTATATCTCCCAAAATGGTAACTTTTCATTTTCCTCAACTTACATGATTTGTTCGTCAGGCAAATCAACGTTTAGTGGAGAGTCTGCCACGATAGGTTGTGCAGCGAGAAAATCTGTCAAGGCTTGTCCCTTTACTATCTTTGTGGCATGAATGTGATATCAAACTGTAATAACAATACTGCCCACCTGGCCAGACGACCTGTCAACACTGGTCTTGTCATCAAAAACTTCTGCGGATCGATCTTTGATATCTGTGTAATTTTGTGGGATAACATGTAGTGGCGAAGTTTTTGAACTGTAAAAATTAGCGTCAGAAATGCTTTTCAATTGGAGAATAATGGTTTTCTGCTCCAATCAACCTTCGACTAATATAAGAGAGCGCATTTTCCTTGCCTTCATTATTCTGGGACAATAGTGCTCCAAGGGACTCTTCTAGCGCTGCCGTATATAGTATAAGAGGCTTCCCCGAAATTGGCGCTACGAGAATGAGCGGATTCAACAGATATCTTTTGAAGCTGTCAAATACTTCCTGGCATTCTTCGTCCCATTTGAAGCGAATGTCTTTTTTCATTAGCTTAGAAAATGGTTGGCACCTACCCGACAGGTTTGATATGAATCGTCGAATGAAAGCCAGTTGCCCTTGTAGTGAGCGAAGCTATCGAAGGTTCTTTGGGGGTGGCATCTCCGTGATCGCCTTAATTTTGTTAGGATCGATCTCAATACCTCGATGACGAACAATGGATCCCATAAATTTTTCGGAGGAGACCCCGAATGCACACTTGAGAGGATTCATCTTTAGATCATATTTTCTGATCCTTTCAAATACAATTCTGAGATCGATCATCTACATAGCACTCGACCTTCTGATATATCAAATCATCAAATATGTGAGTCATCGCCCGCTGGTAGGTAGCACCCGCATTCTTTAGGCCAAAGGGCATGACCGTGTAGCAGAATATGCCAATGGGCATTCTGAACGACGTATGTTTTTCATCTTCAGGAGCCATCTTGATCTGATTGTAGCCTGATGATCCATCCATAAATGAGAACATGTCGTAGTTCAAAGTGTTGTCCACTCGTAGTTCTGATACAGGGAGTGGAAGTTATCTTTTAGGTATGCCTTGTTGAGATCCCTAAAGTCAATACAGACACGAATATGTCTATTCTTCTTCTTTACATGGACAATATTGGCAATCCAATCGGCATATTTTTCTTCTTGAATGAAGCCCGCCTCTATAAGCTTCTTTGTTTCAGCAATCATCTGTTCTTCAATCTCCAATCTTATTCTTGTTAGAGCTTGCTTGATAGGTGGTACATCTATTTTTGATTGCTAATCTGTGAACTTCTACATCAGAGGATAAGCCAGGCATCTCAGCATGTCCAGGCAAAGCAGTCCCTGAATTCACAGAGAAGTTCTTTTATTTCTTCTATTTGTTCTCCGGGTATGAGAGAACTAATGAAGGTTGGGCGATGATCTTCCTCAGTTCCCAAGTTGACTTCTTTTAGCTCGTCCATAGTGGTTGCATGTCCACCATCTTCGAACTCTTCTGGTGCAGGCTCAGCCTCTATGGGTTGATCACCGTAAGCATCAGCTTCGTATGTCTCTTAAGCACCACCATTATTAAATTTAATTTCCATGCATGTGATTGCCCAGCAAGTCTCTTTCCAGAAAAAATTTCGCTTGATGAATCTGATACATTTATATGCATCTGTATCCTTCTGTCATAATGGATGCGGATTCCTTCCATACCAGAGGCCCAAGCTTGTACGAAATTGTCGCTTGGTTGTAGGAATATTAATTTGCTTTCGTAGCATTCTCTGAATATTTTTAATATTGAACCTAGGTAGCCTCGTAGGAAGTAACTCTTCGGAATCGAGGAGCATACAACACCAATCATTATTCTCCTCTTCACGAACTCCCGTGGAATATAACACATTCTTTGGCATAGTTCCATTTTTAAGGGGAGGCCGATAGAGGGTGGCGAGTTCTTCAACTTTCTCCGCGGAATGATTTCCTTGATGTGTTGTAAGGGAACACGCGTGACTACGAGTACACTATCTGAAATTGATAGGCTGTCTATTCTTCTAGAGAACACATTCTGCAGTGTTCATATAAATAGAGTCATAGTCATATTCATGATTTGAAAATTCAACCTGCCTACTCCATTCATTCCTAGACTGGTATACTCTTCGAGATTTGGCAAGAGTAACATCATCCTCATCCGTGTCACTCCCAAGATGAGGTACATGTTTTTTTTCCTTTGGAAATGGTTAGTGCTTTGGGAAGAGTTAGCGCTACCTTCTTTCTCCCCACTTGCTTCTTCTCACCTTCCCATTCAGGTCGCTTTACAGCCTTTGAGTTTGATGCTCTATCCTCGAAAGAACTCGAAGACCTTTGTTTCTTTGGTATGATATACCGTGCATCTTCATAAACTATTGCTTTATGAACTGTGAAGGGCTAAATGTCACCAAAGATCCTGAATTCTTCTCCATCTTTGAGATACTTCATACACTGGTGTAATGTTGACGGGACAATGTCATGTTCATGCAACCAGGGACGACCTAGTAGCGCCTTGAATGAAGTATCCACATCAATCACATGGAATTTAGCTTCTATATGGAGCTCTCCAAATACAAGAGGGAGCATAAATGATCCAAGGGTTTTCTGCCCTTTTTCATTGAAATCATGCACCATCAGCTTATCTGGCCCGAGGTGTTCCACATCAATGCAGAGGGATTTCAGTGCTTTCAAGCTTATCATATTTACGGAGGATCCGGGATCGATCAGGATTCGACTGATGATCAGCTTATCGTTCTCTGCAGTAACATACAGAGGACAATTATGATCTGCAATCCCAAGCATCATATCTTCTTCGAAGAAGGTGATAAACGGATCATTACGAGCTTGTAGAACCTCAGTTAAATTACATTCAATAAAATATGTCTCGTATCTTTCTGGATCTTTGAGAGCCCAAATCAAAGTCTCCCAAAGGTCTTTAGACATTACCAAGGCATCGTATATGCTGAGCTGTGCTGGAATTTTTCTCAGATTGGATAAAATATTATAATCTATCACCTTGGCTAAAATGTTCTTTTTCTTATGATCTTCAGAGATAATATCATCGTTAATAACTATCTCTTTCTCCTTGTCGTTATTGGAGACCCCTTTCTTCAATGGAGGCGGTAATATTTTGCCGCTTCTTAACTGCACTTGAGCATTATCCTCTAGTTCAGAGTCATTTAATGAAGCATTTTCTTCAGAGTCAGCTATTGTTGTGTCTAGGGATTCATCTGTTGATTCAGAGTCACCACCCAGGTTTATATGTCCCATCCGAGATGGTATGCTAGGGTCTAATCCGTCTTTCTCTGGAAAATACAAGTCTTTCTTCGACTGTAATCTATTGGTAACACCATCATACAGGATTCAGAGGGTACTCCTTCGGTGTATTCTTTTCTTATCAAGGTGTTTGACGCCACCGAGATGACCCAACATATTTCTATTGGAAGAGAATTCTCATCATCTTCTTTAACTTCATCTATCTTAAGCTCTGCTATAAAGTCAGCGAGCTTGATAGGTCACCTCACTGTCTGGTCGTACTCATCCAAACTATCGAAAGCCCTTTGGGTTACAGTCATTTTCTCCTTAGGCTTCTTCAGCTTAGTCTTCTTCTTGGAGGGCTTCACCTTTTAAAACTTCAAAGTGCCAGCTTGATTGAAAAATTGTTTAGAAGTAAAAGCTCGTGTCATAGGCAAAGCTTTCAAATTTAATACTGACTCTGTAGGAGATTTACACTTCACCCCTGTGATGCGACCAAGAAATATAGGAACCCTATATTCTTCGATCACAAAGGACACGACGGACTTCTACGGACGAAAATGACTAAAAATGAGAAAAGGGAAGAACAAACTCTTACATTTCAATTTAAACTAAACAAAAAAAAACTTACACCAATACAAACGACTCTTGCAAACAAAATGACGACACCCTAAAGTTGCTGCACTTAGAGAAGAGGGATACAGGTGGAGTGGCACTTGCGGAGAGACGAAAGAAATTAGAAGCCAGAGAAGAAAGCTTGGAAAGAGCCCGCAGGATTTCCGGAGGGGATGAGAAAGAAGGGTGGAAAGAGCCCGCAGGATTTCCAAGCAACCCACAGGTTAATAGATTTTTTTCCAAAAAATAAATTTCATTCACTAACTATTTCAAACAATACATAACCCCTCATATTTATAGGTATGAAAGGGGAATACAAAAGGACACATACATAAATTCTAACACATAAAACTAAGCATTAAAAAGCATAGGAATCTCCCCCCCCCCCATGCTCACGGTTTAACACCCAAACCAGGAACCAAGGAGACAGCCACGAGAGACGAAGGAACCGCACGGACCAAAGAGCCATGGCCACGGGAAACGAAGGAACCGCACGGACCAAAGAGCCACGGCCACGGGAGAAGGAGTCCAGCCATGAGATCCCAAGAGCCAAACATAAAAAACTTAAAATCTTGGTGGAAACCAAGGGGTCATACATAGGAATACTAAACACCACTCTTGGGATTCCAAAAGTCCTATTGGAAACCCAAAAGACTATAACATAAAAGGCCTAAAAATATTTAATTAAAAGATAATAAATGAACTAAAATGTTAGCTCATAATGAGCTATCCCTTAGTTCAATAAATGAACTAAAGTCCAGCTCATAAATGAACTAAAAATTTAGCTCAAATATGATGAACTACTAGACTCAAGGGAAGCCAAAATATGATTTATTTTGGACAAGTGTTGACCCCCCCTTTGTCTACATCACCCTGGAACTCCTTCGAGCTGTTTCAATATCTTCACAGTTTTCTCAGAGACTGCAGTCTCCCACTATTCTTCTTGAGCTAGTTCATTTTCTTTTCTTCTTTCTTCAACCAGGGGTATGGAGGAAGTCATAACTACCTGAGTTGATTCTTTAGGGTGAGACAACACATTGTCGGACAATGTGAGTTCTCCCTTTTGATATTTTCTTTCAAGCCAATCTTTGAAAATGTAGCAATCTTCAATAGGATGGCTGAGTACCGATAATATGGGCAATAATTTGGGTCACCAGTGCGCTTCGACTGTTCGGGTCTCTTGCATTCAGGCAGTTCTAAACCCGATTTCAACACCTGTCAAAATAATTTGGCGACAGTCTCCCTCTTGAATGAATATTCTTTATTCATTTTATCTTTGAGGGATTGAAACGTTCTATCACCAGTTCCCATTGTTTGTCTCGAACGTTCTCCGCCAACCTGGTAAGTTCGTGGCCTGTCATTGCTTCCGAGTATGCTTCGGTTGGGGACTAAGGTTATAAACTTGCTTAGGCTTTTCTGATATTGCATCGGCTGCTTGCATTTATCTACATTATAAATCACCTGCTTTTCTCTATCACCCCTAGAGAAAAATGTGGAGTCAGCCTCACCCTTTCTAGCACCCTGAGCTTTAGCTTTTTTGGGCTTATCAGAATAATTTTTTGATCTTGACAAGTTCAATTTCTCAAACTTAGCCACTCTATCCAACAAATCTTAAAATGTGGTAATTGTACTCATACACAGGAAGGGTTGCATCTTATCATCAATGTTTCTCATTAATAACTGTACGTCATGCTCTTCTTCAACTGCTGTTCACATTTCATGCTCAGGTTGCGCCAGCAAGTGATATATTTGGTCATTGATTCTTCTATTTTTCTCTTATCCAGAGCGAGGTCAGCGATCGTGATCTTCTCAGTTGCACTAGCAAACCTCTTCATGAACATAGATTCTAACTCTGCAAAGGTCTTTAAAAAGTCGTTTCGCAGTTCAGCGTACCATTCAAAAACATTCGGTGTCAAACTGCTGATGAATTATCGGAAGAGTACGGCGTCATTGCCTCCTGTGTTCCCGCAAGTGGCTTTAAACTGTGCCAGGTGCTGCTTGGGATTGTTATTACCGTTGAAAGTGTTGAACTTTAGGATTGACTACCCTTTCGGGTACGATACTTAGTCGTATTTAACAAGATACAAACGACCCTTACCCACCAACTTTTCTGCTCGGTCAACAGCTATAATAACCCTGGTCCTTTCTGTGATTCTTCCTTCCAACTGTACAGCGGTCATAGGTTCAGAAGTACTTGCAACATTTTGTGGGGTAGACTGACGGATGACATTATGAGCCTCATGACCACCTTCAGGAATACCTCGTACTCCCGAGACTTGAGGAATTTGGAAGTTTGGAGGATCAGCAGGAGGATTGGGCATGGAACCAACAGCGACAATTCTCTGCATTATCTTCATCATTTCCCCCATCTGAGCCATCATCTCAGTCATCTTCTCATTCAACTAAGAGATTTTTCTATATTTGGCTCTCATTTGTCGCCTTATATGTCTTTGCATGTCTGCAAGTGTGACATTCTTGTCAGCGAAGGGATTCTCCTCAGCTTCTTCTCTTTGTTCTTCTACTTAGGAATGACCACCTCTACCAGTGGTGGACCCAGCTTCATCTTCACCGTCATCATAGTAGGCTTCCTCACTAGCATTGGTGTGTCTCACCATATAGACCACCTCCATGTCCAAGGTGTTATTTGTTTCTTCCAATTCTTCTTCTAAGTTTTCCTCTAGAAATTCATCAATATTTTCTTCAATATTGTCTTCTATATTTTCTTCCCCTTCAAGGCATTCTTGTTCCTCGATGTTATCTCCCCCTTCCATATTTCCTTCTTATTCTAGTACTCGATCTCCGAGCGACGGCGCCACTGGAGTTCCGGCTCTTGGTTAGGCACGGGGACTTCTTCAATAAGCGGACTGCAGTCAAAATTGGTTTCTTCTTTTGGAGGGGATGAAAGGCGACGGGATCCCCTGGAGGATTCTCCAAGGTGTCTTCCATCTGGAGTGTCATTATGGGTACTTTTTGGGGCCCACTTTTGACGTTGTTTGTAGACTAGGGCGGATCTCCAGAAAGCCTCACCAGATGTCATGCCCACATCAGTTCTTCTTTCTTTTTCATTTTTCCGAGGCTTTGGCCTCCAGATTTACTTTCCTTTCCACTGGGACTTTTCAACGGCGGATCCCTGAATCTGTAATTCAGGTGTCACGCCCAATGTTCACCGCGTGGAATATATTGTCTTTCTCTTCTCTCCGCCGTAAGGGATAGGCATTCTCTTGGCGGGGTTCTCCTGGCTTCGATGACCAAAGGCCATTGGAACTTCTTTTTCTTTAGACCCTTCTCTTTCACTGTTTTCAGTACTTAGTATACTCGAGTTGATAGAGTATCAGGTTCACTTCTCCTGGGAGGGGCTGGAGTTTCAGGTCGTTGATCCTAAAAAGATTTCTTTAGCTCCCCAGTAGAGCTATTTCTTTTGACCCAATTCAGATCATAAAACTTATTCTGGGTAGGAACATTAGCTTCAGGCTCTTTGGTAGATAAATTTGAAGGGTGAACAGGGAGTTGTTGCTGAGCTCGGAGTTTAGCATTCATCTTTCTCCTTTGTCTTTTTTTAAGCCTTCCTCCAGATGAGGAGGCTTCAACATTGTACTTTTCAGGTGCAGATAACTTGGTTGACAGAATAGTGGTGTTGGCAATCACCACAGAGATTCTTCCATCAGCCACAATCCTCTTGATGGTTGGGATTTCAGGCTGTGACAGCCTCTCGTATACAGAAATCCTACCATGAGGATTTTCAACAGTAGGTCGCGACGCTGGCAAATGCGCACGATGGATAGGAGCTCCGGCAGTTCTTGCAACTGCAAGAAAATTAATGCTACTAAACTGGATTGTAGCTCTAGTATTTCCGGTCTCAATAATAGCATTAGCCAACTGAATCCTGGCTTCTCATCCCAGTTGGACGGTCATCGAGGTGTTCTGTAGATCCATCTGCATAAATGAAAGGCAAGGGTAAGTAATCAGAATCTGATACATCACCCCGCACTTTCAAAATGCAGAGACTTGCACATAACACAAAAACACAAAAATAAAAATAGACAAACATGATTAGCATAAGCAAGTAATAAAAAAAATTTTAAAACTCTGACGAATGGCAAATGAATTTGTTGAATGATCATTTTGAAAGAGTTTTGAGTTTTAAGCTCAAATTAATTTTTGCTACTACTATAGCTTTGATACGACTAGCCAAAGATGGAA
The DNA here is from genome assembly GCA_016618105.1 of Dendrobium huoshanense. NCBI lineage: Eukaryota > Viridiplantae > Streptophyta > Magnoliopsida > Asparagales > Orchidaceae > Dendrobium > Dendrobium huoshanense. The sequence continues at coordinate 24,315,344 of CM028344.1, forward strand.
AGAGAAACCAATCCCCAGTGGAGTCGCCAGAAATCTGTGGGCTCCAAAAATTCGGCCCTGGCCTCATCGCCGCGCGATTGTTACTTTTTTTTTCGGCGAGGGAGTTTTAACGGAATATGTTCCAGGGTAAATTTTGGAAGGCAAATGGGTTTGTAGATAAGACACTACTCATAGATTTCGCCCTCATTTTGTGAGGACTTTATGATCTGAGTTCTGGTTTCCTATAAGCGCAAGCCCCTATAGTTAATTACTCCTCTCGATCACGAGAAAGAACTTTCGATTAAGGCTAGTCGTCAATCAGATACATAGAGATACATATTATCTGGCATATAGTAGCAGCATAGGTTTGAGATTGGAAGTTTGAAGAGTTCGGATATTTGATTTTTGAAGATTTGATATTTAAAATAGAAATTTCACTGTCTTTCACTTAAAGCGGAAGGTCGGGGAATGGATAATAGACCCGATTAAGATCCCATGGTTCCGTCGTCCCGGGCCATCGTGGTCCCTGGTCTACTTAGTCAGAGGAGGTAGTCGACCCAACCTAATAGAATGATCCTTGTCGAAAGCCATAGGTTGCTTCGTCCAAGGGGACCTTGTAGACCTGGGTTGGATATTTATCTAAGGGGACAAATTTGAATCCACCTTAGCTAACAGAGGGCTTTGTGCCCTATCAATCGTATCTTATTGATTCATATCTAAAGGATTTGATGCCTTTAAGGAGCGTATTGGCTCTGGCCATAACCGTTATCTCTGGTGCCATTTGGCGGCAAAATCACTCAATTCAGAGGGCCCCGGGTCATAACCGTTTATCCTGAGGTGCCATTTGGCAGCAAAACTGCCGGTCAGAGGACACGTATCACGTCCTTATTAGCAGGAGATTATTTGAAAATGGATCCTAGTGATACTTTCGACTAGGCATTTAGCTCTATGTGAGCTGAAGTAGTTTTAAATTTGTCCACCTTGACAAACTATTGCGGAGGGTAGATGTATTTTATTTTAAGTGTCGATGGATTTATTTTAATTTTATATATTTTTGGATTTTGATGATTTTGAGATTTTTTGGATTTTTGAATGGACTTTTGGAAGGTATTTGAAATTATTATGAACCCCTCCGGTTGAGATATACATTCAACACGGCCATCATCGGGGTGTGGGGTCATTTCCATTCGTTGATTGAATCTTGTCGACTCTATCGAGCTATCAACAGAGGATCGGATTTCGTAGGCTTTATGCCCTTGTAAGTAAATTCATACTGTTATAAATCTTGAAGGCCTAATATGAATGTATTAAAACAAATATACCGATCACCACAACCTTATATTTGCTTAATAGTTCGAACCCTGTCGACTCCTATTGATCCGTATAGAAGGATCGGGTTCGAACTTGAATTCACTTATCAACCCGCGCAGCTTCCCTAGACGTCACGTGTGTATTTATAACACGCTAGCCGGGGGCCCATGCGAGTTTGGGGGCATTTTATAATTAAACCCTTTACCTGCTAAGGAAGATCGGATTTAAAATTTGATAACCCGCATAGCATCCCTAGACATCACGTGTGTATCAATAACACGCTCGCCGGGGTCCATGCGGGTGTTATGATTGCTTTTACCCCTTTTAGTGTACCTATGTGTATACAGACTACGGTGCACGTGCGAGGGTACTTTGAAAGTATTTGTGAAATGCCTTATGTCTGCTTCCAAGAACGTCAAGGATCTAGTGGCGTGGCGTAGCAGCTTCTGAATTGAGTGGTTCCCTGCTTTATACAGGTAGACTGTTGTGCACCGCTTATTTTTGCAGGTGGATTGTAGTGCACTAACGAATCTCCTGCTTTCTGGTCGTAGGAGCTCACACTTTATAGTCTTTTGGCATTCTGCTCGTATATGACATTTAGTGCATATGATGGGTCTTCCACGACGGTTTATAGATGGTTGCACTTGCGACAATTTGACCATCTTTGTTTGTGGAAAATTACTGCATTTGATCAGCACTGGATTGTTATTGATTGTAGAAGTGTCATAGCACTCATTAATTATCACTGGTAAACACTCATAGGCTTGTTGTGTCTATATGTAAGTTAGCACTAATCATTGGGTGAATCTCATTCATTGATAACTCTTCCCTGCCAACTGATTGGCAAATTGTTGCATCACTCACATGCATTTTAACATTTATTTGTGCTATGATGTCAACTACAGGAATGTTATAATGTTCTTGCTATAATGATCTTGCAAATGTCTATCATAAATTTTCTAGCATTGCAAGCCATTACTAATCAACATTGAAAATTTCATTCAACATAAGCCTCCATTGCTTATTTGATTCAATTCACTTGATTAGATTGAATCTTGCGTGATGAATTGGCTTCTCCACTGAAATGACGAATGCTCATTGAAGACTTTGTGTTGTAAGCATGAGGATATTATTGCATTTCTCCATTTGATCCTTGTTGCATGGTCAACGCTTAAGAATGAGAGCTAGAGAATTTTATCCATCCTCAAGCATTACTTGCAATCACTCTTCATTTTATAGGTAATTATTGTTTAGTGACATTTGCATTCTAATTAACATGAAGGTCCTTCTATATTCAATTGAGAGCTTCATATTTTGATTGCAAGTACATTGGTTGGAATGGGATGTAGGAATCATAAGTCTCTCATATATGTTCCTTTGCATCTAAGTTGGGGCTTACCACTTGTAATATATACAAGTTAGATCTTATACGGTTCATTTGAAATTCTTTGGGTTATCATCAAAATCAAGTCCAAACTCAAGTTTGAGTTTGTCTAGTTCAAGCTTTGCTCCAAGTTTGAGTTCAAATGGTTCAAATTATGGCTCGTTTGAGTCAAATGAGATTCAAATCCAAGCTTTGTTGTAGTTCAATATTTAAGTCCACAAATAATCTTATTAAGTTCAATTCAAGTCAAAGTTTCTTATACCTATTCTTTTGAATTTAATTCCAAATGTCAGTTGGTCCAAATCAAGCTCACTTCATCATCCTCCATTGTACGAGTTCCCTGCGATCCAACTTAAGTCTTTGCTTGAGTTCAAACATGTTCAAGTCCAAATCAAATTTGAGTCCGTGTTGAAGTTCAAAAGAGAGTCAAAGTTCATGTTCATGTTCACTTAGAATTGAATTCATTTGGGTTCAAGTTCATTTAAGTAAATTGAATCAAGTCCACAAGTCCCAATTTGTTCATAGTCATTGTCTTATTTCAGACAAAAATTCAGTAGCCTCCCTGCGTCTCCCCAGTTAGGGGAAAAACCAAGAGGCCGCATACCTGCCACGTCAACAAAGACGTGCACAGTTGGTATTTGTGAGACACCGCGGCGGTATTTATGTTTTTCATCCACTACGCCAACAAAGGCGTGCATGGGGTTTTAAAAAGGCATTTTTTTGAAAAAGCAGTTTTTGCTTTACCCCCGCTCGGGGGTATATATGAGTGACCCCGCCTCGCCGTAGGTGCCGCATCGGGGTCCCATCCCACCAAGCTCAACAAAGGCGTGCATGGGGCGGTTTTCTGGTCCACCACGAACATGATAGCTATAGTGAAGACGGGAAATTGATACCATCCATAATTATTGAGATCATGTGATATGCATGGGTGATTAGTTCAATTACCTAGGACCCATAATTCAAAAGAATGAGGATGAACATAAGTTATAGAGTATAACTAAGTGATTAAGATGAAGATGTGCCTCATGTGTACTATATGATAAGTGAATATAAAAGGACTTTTAAATTTGTAAAGCATAAAAAAAGGATGTTACATAACTTCAAGTTTTGAGTAAGCCACTAATAGCCAAGTTAAATGTAGCAGAATAAAGATAATGTTTAGTTGGATATGTCATAAAATTAGGAAATATAAGACTGCAAAATGATTGTAGAAAATGAGTAGCACTTGCTGAAAATATTTAGTAGAAATAGATTTGATTATTAGGACATATGCAATAAAGGGCAGTAGGTGGACCAATAGCACAAGTATATAAAACTATTGCTAAAGGATTAGGAAGGAGATAGGCAGACCAAAGCTAATAATAAGTTATCAAGGAAAAAATAAAGAAAATTCATCTATGAAAGAGGTAATACCTCACGTAGAAAATATATAAATGAAGGAAGTATTGGGATTTGTAAAATTGACGATAAATAGTTGGGATACACATATTCTGAGGATTATCCACACCAAAGACTCCCTCAACAGAATGAATAGAGATACATACGTCATGGATTAAAGTTTCATAAAAGAATTTACTACATAAACTTTTAAACAAAATGTACTAATGAGCTGCGACATCAAACATTTGAACAAGTCTCCATCAAAGCATACGACTAAAGGACAAAGTTTCTGCTTTTGACAGATAATTGTTCAAAAAAAGGGTCATTAGCTATAGATATTTTCATAAGGAATGTTCCCAATAGTAATTTGTTCATGATACACCATGCTAAGAGACATAAACCAAAATAGAAACTAAAGTACAAAATAACATATTTTCAGTTTACATAGGAAAGCTAAAAATTTCTATTTATTTAAATCAAATTGTACCTACCGAGTAAACTTTAATGTATGAAATGGAAGAGGTGTGTAAGAATTGTTGTACTCAAGAGTTATTGCATTCAATAAAGCAAGAGTTGTTGCACTCAATGAAGTGGAAGAGCTGTTTCACACCTGTCCTTTTTGGTTTAAAATTGTGCAAAGGTGTGTGCGCATTTAACGCAGGGATGTATTTCCCACCCAAATCAAAATTATGTCTTGGTAATTGGATATTAAAAGCAACTCATTACCAAACGCTTGTGGTGTTGACTGAACCAAGCAACAAAATAAGGCAACATCATCAGCATCATCATTAATGTTATCCCAACAACTTGAAGTCAACTTTATGAATTCTCATTTTATATTCATTTATATTGAGTATTTTTACTTAGGTGATAAACATATACTCTACAAATCATTTTAAACAACTTCTATACATGCTATCATTAGTTTAACCCTCCTAACCCCCAAACACCAATTTTATCTATGTTTAATGAATGCATTTTATACTCCTTATTTTACATGCCCAAATCACCTAATTATGTTTTTAATTACTTTATCCTCAATAGATGTTCCTCAAATATAATTATTCATTAATTTATTATTCATAGTTCTGCTTTACATCTATCCTAACATTTTCTTTTTTGTTACTCCAACTTAGTTATCAACAAATTTATTTACAACCCAACAACCAGATTTGTACAAAATCATTGACATACGTATAGTTTTATAAAATTTAACTTAAGTCTCCATATTATTCTCAAATACTCCTGAGCTACTTATATATTTTAACCCTCAAATTTTAGCTCAATAAGTTAAATCCACACCTATATCCTTATTCATCTACATAATAGACCTAAGACAGCAAAACATACCATATCAATATATCACCTTATCTACTAATGATATGAAGTGATAATTGTAGATATTTCACTCACTAAAACTACATATCATATGCTTGATATGAGAAAAGAATCAAAATGATCTCTTAACTTCTTATAAAAGGCCAAAATAGTCCCCAACTATATTAAAAAACTATTGTAGTCCCTCAACTCCTTAAAGAGAAACCAAAATAGTCCCACCATGACACTATTTTGATTTATTTTTAAAGACTTGAGGGACCAAATTGATCCTTTAATATAGTTGGAGACCATTTTGGTCCTTCATAAAAAGTTAAGAGACCTTTTTGGTCATTTTCTCTTTGTTTTATTATGATTAAACCGTTCATCTTCTAACATTTTCTCAATTATTCTAACTTTATACTTCAATAGAAATTATAATTGTTATGTACAAAAAATACACCAATCCTCACTTTGATTATGATCTGTAATCACCTTGAAACCAATATAAAAATGATATAGACCTAGTATTGATATTTGATATAATCCAATTGTAATTGGAAAGTATTTGTGCTCCATTATATATATCTTTAACAACTTCAACATAACTATGACACATATTTCTTCCTTAATATACACCGAATCAATTCTTATGATATCAAACATATTCCTTCTCAAAAGTAATAAAAATCATATGACGATCATATATATATATATATATATATCTTTATTAATTGTCTTAACATAAAAATTGCTTTTATAGTTCATATTCTTAGCACAAAAACAACTTATTTCACTAAAATGATTTTATTTCTAAGTGATGCAACAAAGTTTATAAGCTTTTGGAATATTTAATATTATTTTTTTTCTTTTTTTTAACTTTGCATGGTTGTATTTTTGTTTTATTGATGTAATTTAGTAAGAGAAGCATAATACTAAGTTAAGTGTGGCAGAGAGGAGGATGCTCAGGTGGATGAGTGGCTTTACCTTTAGAGATAGGATTCCAAATGAGCATATACGTGAAAAGGTTGGAGTAGCTCCAATAGAAGATAAGATTAGAGAGAGTCGCCTTAGATGGTTTGTCACATAAAACGGTGGCCTTCCAATGACCCGGTTAGGAGAGTAGATGTATTAGATTTGACTTATGTTAAGAAAGGTAGAGGCAGACCTAAAAAGACATGGTTAGAAAATATTAGGAATGACCTTTCTTTATTAGATTTAAACGAGAATTTGACCTTTAATAGGACACAATGGAGAAAAAGGATTCATGTAGCCGACCCCACACAGTGGGATAAAGGCTTGATGTTGTTGTTGTTGTTGTTGTTTTTATGTAATTTAGTAAATGAAATGATTGAATAGCTAAGTGGGAAATATTTAGTAATCACGCAAAAGTTGCCATGTACGCAAGTCAAATTAAGTCAACCAAGAAAGCAAGTTCAAGTCAAAACCTCCACCTCATCATTGCCACCTCAACAAGTTAAATATTTGCTCGATACCTCCTTCAAGCTTCTATTTTGATTATGGTCCAACTTTCTTGATGCATGAATTAATAGTTAAAAGGTGTCTTTCGAAGTTTCAAGGAGATGCACAATAATTTTGCCCTCCTCCTTGGACTTTAAGGCAATTGATGAACCCTTATTCCACCCTTTTAATTTTTGTTTAATTTCATGTTGCTTCTATATATTGCTAAAGGAAGGATATTATAAGGAAGATGTTGATGATTAATTGAATAGAAATGGAGCTTTCCTCTCTTTGTAATTTTCTTAGTGGTTAATTCCTTAAGATTGGCTTGGTTGCTTGCCTCTTTCCCTTGTTTTTGGCAAGGTTGAGTTTATCTATTATTCTATTATTATCTTATCCAAGGTTCTAAAAATCAAATTGGACATGAAATATAAAGAAGCAAGGGTTCACGGTTCAATAGTTCAATGGGAATTGAACAAGATGACATAATAAATATTATATTATTCAAATAAAATATAAATTAAACAATAATTACAATTTTAAAGGCGAATACAAACAACCTTGATTAATGATCATGAATAAGCTTGATTAAGGCTTAATATAAAGGTAATTAAGAATCTCAATTAATCATTAATATGAATATAATTATAAGTATATCATAAATATTGTTATATGAATAATTAATAGGTTAAAAATTAAAAATAATAATAATAAATTAAATGTATAAATATAATATATAAATTTTATAATAAAAAATTATGTTCTTAATTTTTATATATACCCATTCTCACCCCAAATTCCCAGCCCAGCCTAATTTCTCAATTTAACTCTCATACAAAATTCATAGATGCTTTCTAGTCCCATATCATAGGGGAATTTTAATAAATTGTTTTTATATAGTGTAAAACATAAGTTACTAGCAACAAATCAACTTGGATGATGTGGCAGTTGTATATTCTTATTAAATTTGCTCGCATATATTACTTTAAATAAATATTAAAAATTAAAAAAATAATAAAATAAAAAATATTAGCAAAAATTTTAATAAAATAAAATATAATAGTTGTAGAACCTACCGGTTCAACGATTTTGCAATCAAACCAACAATTCAAACAACTTAGCATTGCAAATCCAGTTTTCAAGCTTGACTTAACCAACAACTTGATTGATTCACAAAGGAATAAGTCGAACTGGTCAATTCAGTCCGATTTTCAAAACATTGATTTTATCTTCTTTATTTGTCGTTTTCCCATCATTTCTATCATCTTTAATGTCATGGAGTTCCAAATGTCTATTCCTTCAAGATTTAAACCAATGCAACGGAATTCTCTTCCTTTGTAAACAATTAAAAAAAAAAAAACCCAAAATCTATTATCTTGTCCTTTTAGCTCCTCTAAACGCCTAATCATCATTTAACAACCCAAATTTTTTACTCTTTCCATTACAACACATCCAAAACTTAACATTATTAGGCCTTAACTCCATCTTAAGTCCCATACATCAACCCATAAGATCCACTCTTTAAACAAAATCTCCTTTTTACACCTCTAGACCAACTTTGGGAGCAAACTTTTAGTACGTAGACTCTAAACATTATCTAATAGCATCATTTCCATTCCCTTGCAATAAAAAAAAAATCCATTCCAACCAAAAGTACACCAACGACAACATCATTTGGTATTAACGCTCAGCCCCGAAGAAAAAGTAAGGAGCATGGATAAATTACAATTTCAAGTGATCTCAAGGTCGAATAAGAGATAGTCAAATGTTTAAGGAAAATGTTGAATAGACTGGGAACTTGAAATTTCTAGTTAATTAATCATTTTTAATTTCTCAACTTGTTGTAAACTCGGTTCATAATGATTGGCAAGGCTTGTTTAATCCAGCATAAGCGACATTAGGTATACAACATAATGCAATATAATTCATTGGTTCTGATCACAGTTTAAATAATTGTTGTAAAATGAATAAGTCTAGGTTTCTTGTAAATTTCTAAACACATAGAGAACTCATGGTAAATTACAAATTCAAGTGATCTCATGGCTGAGTAAGAGATATATCAAATGTTGAATAGATTGGGCAACTTGAATTCTCGAGAATTAACCATCATTAACTGGTCAAGTTGTTTAATACTGAATCTATAATTAGCAAGACTGGTCTATTTCAGCCGAAAAGCAATTAGGCATAGATAATGCAATATAGTTCATTGGTTTTTGCAATGTTTTATACTATTTTTGTTTTTTCTGCATATATATATATATATATATATATATATATATATATATATATATATATATATATATATATATATATATATATATATATATATATATTATTGATGTAATAACTAAATGAAAAATATTTAACAATCATCTAATATTTGCTATATATGCAAGTAAAAATTAAGTAAACCAAGAAAACAAGACAGTCAAAACCTCCACCACATTATTTCCACCTCACCCAATTAAGTGTTGGTTGGCCCCTGCTCCTTAAAGTTTCTATATTGCTGATGGTCAAACTCCCGTGATGCATGAATGAAGTGTTAAGATGTGTCTTTTGAAGTTTCAAAGAGATACATGCACATCGAAGAGCTTAGTGCTCCTTCTTTGACTTGTAACTAACAATCAAACCTTGCTATCCCCCTTATAATTTTCGTTTTATCTCATATAATGCTTCTACATATTGTTGAATGACATTCTAAGAAAGATATTAATGATTAATTGAATAGAAAAAGAACTTCCACTTGTTGATATTGGTTTGGTAGCTACTTCGTTAAGGTTGGCTTGGTGGCTTGACTCTTTCCCTTCCTTTGATAAGGTTGGGTTTATCTATTATTATATTACTATTTTATATTATCTCATTTACTCATCCTTTTCATATTCTTTAGTGTTATCATGTTTCCCCCACTTAAAATCATTTTAACCCATGTAAAGAAATTATCTTTCTTTGTAAAGGTTATTTGGTTTGAATTAAAAAGAGTAAAAAATATTTCATATGCAAGAGTTTTGAAAATATTCTTGTTTGGTTTAAAGCAAAATAAATGCAGGGCAAAAGTTAAATTAATTCTAAACTTACCCCTATTGGTCATTAACCGAGTTTCAAACACACAGCATGCAGGCAGTATAGTCGCCTAGCCCCACCCCCACCGCTCGTTGCCACCCACCATCCACCTACTGTCATTTGTCGGCCGCCAATGACCCTCTGATCTGCTACAATCTGCCACTGCCTTTGCTACCACTGGTTGCATAACCGACCACCCGGTGAGCTTTAAATTGCATCCATTTGACTTTAAACCAAACAAAAAAACAATAAACTCTTATATTTTTAGACGTAACCAAAATAAACTCAAACATTTCAACTATTTATTCAATTTACCTTGCATTCCTTTTTTAGAAGACAAAAATATGTCCCCCTTGTCATTCCACCAACTCTACACACTTCATTTCCACCATCTCACTACATCCTAAACTCAATATAAAGGAGCCCTCACTTCATCTTAAGTCCCATACATCAACCCATGAGCTCCATTTTTTCAATGAAATCATCCCTTTACACCACTTGATTAATAGAAGTTGAACTTCTGATGCCCTTGAACTCCACACAACATCTAGTAGCCTACTTTCAATTACCTACGCCATAAAAAACTATCCAACCCAATATCCTCACCAAAAGTTCACTCATCACTAAATCAATTGGTATTAGAGGTGTTAGTAGAGCACCACCTTGGAGAAAGCAGGGAGCAACAAACACAATGAAAAAATCTTTATTTAACAAGTGGTGATTTTGTTATCACTTGTAGGTAATCTTTTTCTATTCCCTTGCTTTTGAATTTTGAATGGTAAATTATTGCTAGCAATAGTTCATGTTATTTGTTAAACTTATCAATCAACTTGTTTCAACCTCTTATTCACATTACCTACATCATAAAAAACTCAACAAAATCGAGTCCTCACTCCATCCTAGGTCCCATCAACCTATAAACTCAACTATTTCAACTAAATCACCAAATACCTGTCACCCTTCTACACCCTTGGCCAGCAAATAAAAGTGGGACTCCCCTAAGCCTTTTGAACTTCAAATCACATTCAATAGCTTCCTTTTCATTCTCCTATAAAAAAATAGTCATACCAATATCTCCACTGAAAGTCCACACCACTAGATCACTTTATTCCATTACTCTCTTCCATTATTATTATATGGCTCACAATTTTAATTCATATATAATTAGCATAATCTTGAGCATTCCATTGTTCTTAATGCCTAAACTTTTTAAAGGATCTCTTTTTATAATCCTTTTAATAAAAGGCACATCTATAAACCTAAATTAGCAAAAGGTGAGCATATCACCTAACATTAAGATATCTAACCACCAATAAAATTAAAGATTTCTATTTTTATTTTATATCTTGGACAATTTAAGGTTGATCACATAGACATGTCATCTTGAAATTAGTAGAAATATCGACATATCCACACAATAGCCAAACTAGAATGGATAAATGATAGAATCAAAACTATTTTAATGGAATCGCACAACATTCATGCGATTATCTTCAAAAGCTGGTTCACCTCATTGGTTCGATTTGATTTAAGAATACAAATCCATAACAACCATAGGTATTCAAGTTATTCGGCATATGCCCAACTAGCACCACTAAAATCGAAGCACATTCATGTGAATTAAAGGCACAAAAACATAAAAATCCGATAATTTATTTATTAACACTAAAATTTATGATGTTTCTATCTCAAACAAGTATTGTTGCAACTAAAATATTTTTGGGTGACTTAAATGCCAAAGAGTGTAACTATGTCAAGTCAAAGTCAACTCATGAGTTGGCTTGAGCTCAACAAAATAAGGCAAGCAAATGAGCCAAATTTGAATCAACCATAACTCGACTTGTTGACTCGGAACTAACTCATTTAAAAAATATTAATATAAAATACAATTAAAATATTAAAATTTAAGAGTTTAAATATATAGTTAGTAAAATATTCTAAAAAATAATAATTCTCTTACTTGTATCAACTAATTTCTCATTATTTCTCTGGTTGTTTATTCATTTTATCTTTTTTTTTAGCTTTAATTGCACTAATCAGTATTAATTTCTCTCTCTAATAATAAGCAAGCCCACTCGTTAGCCAGCTCAAACTTATAAAACTGAGCTCCATATCAAACTCAATTAACTAGCCAAGCTCAAGTCAAAAGTCGGGGTTGGCTCGAACTCGACTCAACTCATTTGGAACCCTTTTAACAATTATTAGTTGTGAAATTATGATCATCTACACTAATCTCGAATATAAGCTTGTTTGAACAAATAAATTATAACATATAATCATCTATATTCATTAAACGAAATATAAGATCTACACAGATTGTTGGCCTAAATGATTGGCCTAGCAAGCAACAAATAAAAAAATTTGATAAAAAATATCAAGTTTGAGAATTGATCCTTTAATTGGAGAAACTAGAAAACAAGGGGGGGATTTTGGTGATGCCATTTGAAGAAGCGATTCAACTCCTAAAACCCCTACAATTGAAGTTTATAGAAACTCCTTTGTAGGATTAGGAAATAAGCTCCTTTTAAAAATTTAGCGTTCTTGAACAATAATTTCTCAGGAGTTCACATGCGTAGAGCTTAATAATGAAAGTTGTAGTGTGGAGAAAAGGAGAGAGGGTGCAAGGGAGCAATAGAAAGAGAGAGGCATTGTACATGGCTCATACCTGATACCATCAAACTGGTTGGAGCAGGAGTTGGATGAGCGGTTGGAGAAATGTCCTTGCCAAAATAAGGCTGCCCTGGAACTGAAAGGAAACAAATCAAGACTTGAGCAAATCATTTGAGAAGAAAATAAGAGGCAAAATATAAGTAAACTAGGTCAAGAAGCAAAAAAACAAAACTCACGGGCATCAATACATAATCAAGAAACAAAAGGGAAGAATTTTTATACAGTAAAGTTGCTGTCTGCAGATGGAAAAAAGCATGAAGCGGAATTTCAGCATACAGATTATTTATGTTTTCTTCCTACATCACAGATGTCGTGAAATAACTTGGTTCTAAACGTAACATGTCAGTAAAAATAATGGACCTAAATCGGCTTTTTATTTCCAAAAGCACCCAAACTGAAGCAATCAACCATCTCATGAATGGGACATACACATTGCAGCTTCACTACCGGCAAAGTCTTCATCATACAGCACGAGGCTTTTCCTATAATTCAAGGCACGCCATATCACTCTTAAAAATTTCAGGGAAACACCGGATATAAGATAGTAAAATTTGTTATTTATTTCCCTAAATTTACTTTTGATGAGGAATACTATGACAGTGCAGACTTTCTCAAGAATTTGGACAAATAGGAGGAATGAAACTAGCTCATCAGCCAATATCCAAGATTGGCTTGGCACGCGTCATATCCCAAATAACAAGTTGAGAAAAAGAAGGTCAAACCTGAATTAAGAGGAATATAATAAACACCACCGACGACTCCGCCATTAGGACCGTCCATCTCATTTACCGTCTCGATGTCATCCATGCTAACCCCAAACCTACTCGAGAGCATCTCAATCGAATCCCCCACCTCCATCACATAGCTCATCAAGTAGTTCCACAGCCCGCTCGAGCACCCACAAAAGAGGTGCAGTGAGATCACTGCCCCCAAACGCGCCCTCCTCGTCGAATTAGGAAGTACAGCGAGCCCGTCGTAGGCTCTAGCGACCGCCGCGCTCACTAACCCCTCTCGCCCTCTCATGGTAAATGTGGTGTTGGCGAGATACTTCTTGTCGTAAAGGCAGGAGCAGTTCTTCCGGATGAAAAGGTAGTCAGGACTACTGCTCTCGTCTGAGGTTACATCTTCGGGGAAAACGTCGAACATGCTCTGCACCAGAGAAAGGGTTACGTTGGGGGCGGCTTTGAAGGCGAGAAAAGAGGTGCAGATCCGAGCGGTGTCGGAGCAATTGAGTGGTGGAGAGGTTGAGTGGCAATGGAAGAAGTTGGCGAGGAGGAAAACGAAGGCTAGAAGCCCGATTTGGAGGATCTCAGACATTGAAAAAAAAAAAACGCGCTAATCAAAAGAGCGATGAACGCGAATCTTAAACTGTGGAGAGCGAAGCCGATCGATACAGATGTCTTCGTTGGGGAGGAGCATTGGGGAACCCCGGCCTAGGAAAAAAGTGATCACAGATCACAGTGTGAGTTCTACCGCCGAAGAAGAGAGATTGCGTCAGCTCCAGCTCCAGCTCCAGTGAGAATTGAGACCAGAGAAGTGTAATGAAGGTGGAATTTGGTAATGATGATCAATTGGATTGGCGAGACAGTGGGTGGAAGACGGACAGAAGAAGAACGTGTTGGAAGTGGGCCCCGAAAGCGTTCCTATGGACGTTACAAAGCCCACACTGGCCATGCCTTTCTTTCACTCTACGGAAGTGTACTTATTGTTGTTCGGTATAAGAACAACTAGGAAAAAACACTTTTGGGGGGAAAATTTTGCGGCTTAGCTCATATCATTAAAGAAAATAATGAATATAATTTTATGAAAGAAAAAAAATAATTCTATAGAAGTTAAAAGTATGAGTTGAGCTTTGACAGAAAGAAATCTCAAGTAATATGCATGAATAAAAAAAATCGACTCTAAAAACAATCAAAATGGGTCTTAAAGAATAATGAAAGTCATAAGCTCAGGTTAAGGTAAACCAACTAAGATGAAAATCACAACATCAAAAATCAGCAAAACAAACAACAGATCAAAAAGCTCAAAAAAACTTGGTTGCCATAGGGGCCTTTTGTGAAGTTGATCCCGTTGTCATAAGGGTCATCCAAAGAGCTAGCAAAAGTTGGTGCCACTCATCATGGTCCATGAAAAGTCTAAAAATGAGGCAAAACAAAAGCCCCACAGAAACACAAAAATCTCCAAATGAATCCCACACAGATAGCTTAGGAACAATTAGGAAATGCATCTTTAATCCTGTCTAAATTTTTCCACTTTGCTACTCTAAGAAAGATGGTTTTTTTAATATTACTGCAAACAACCATTTCTAAAGTAGCAGACAACCATTTCCAAAGTTTAGACTCATTGCTCTTAGGAGGTTTCAAGGGAGAAACATATTTGGTTCTAAATCCGAAAGCAAGAGGAGACTCTATAGAAAGAAACCTCCAAAATTGATTAAACCCACAAACCTGTTATAATGAGTGAATATTCTGAATGCCCAAACCACCACATGTCTAGGGACGACAAGTTTTGCTCCAGGAAATCAGATGCAGCTTTCGTTCGTTAACATTACCATGAAACATAAATCTAGAGCATAACCTATTAATTGTCTTACAGCATGACTTTGGAATAATAGAACCTCTAATCCAATAGGCAGAAGTGTTAGCAATAGTGACTTTAAGGAAATGAATTCTCCCTACAAAAGACAAAAAATTGACTGTCCAACCATCAAGTAGAGTAAAAAATTTTGCTCAGTAGTGATTGGAAGTTAACAAAAGTGAGCCTTTTAGGGGATACATAGGTAATCCCAAATATTCAATAGTATATCTAGCTAGATAAAAGCTGAGAATATAAGAGATATTAGCCACCATAAAGAAGTAAGGTGAGAAGAGAATAGGGCATTTGGTCTGATTGATAGAGCTCAAAAGCGTCAACAAAATGTTGAAGAATATTATTAAGAGCATGGGCATTCTGATAAGAGGCAAACCCAAAAATAAAAAGATCATCCACATAGGTCTGTTAACTTCCTTCAAATGGTGATTGAGGGAGGGGTCAACGGGGTTCTACAGCAACTCCAAAAGAAAACCATTTTGCTGGGTAGTTAAACTTTTAGTAGAATCGGATAAAAAGGAAGAGGGAGCCCATACCTTTGCTTTCAAAAAGCCTTTAAAGTTATGAAGTTTAGAATAAAGAGAGGAATTCGAGCTAATATGAGAGGGGGTAGCAAAGGCAAAGTTTACAACCTCCTAGAAACCATTCATATTTGCCCAATAATTCATATAAAGAAATCTACAATTTCTAGAAATATTATAGCTAGACAACATGACAAAGGGGTAGTGGTTAAAATATTTTTCTTGAGGGGGAGGGGGGGTTCCAATTTTATAATAAGAAGAGGGAAAAAATTCAAGCTAGGTAGAGTTAATTATGACCTTTCCAACTTTATACAAATGAGATTGTCGGTCATTTGGTTGAAGCAAGAATTAAATAGCCCCACATAAGCAAGATCTTGAGCTCCAATATTGAAGATGAGATTGTTAAGCTCACCAAGCCTACTAAAGGGAATAGTATTTCCACCAAATTTTTTAGAGGCAAATATACAGCAATTGAAGTCACCCATAATGATCCAAGGAGATATAATAGTTTTAACGTATGTTTCCAGAGAGATCTCTTCTCATCAAGAGAATTATAAGCATAAATAACCATAAGAAGAATCGGAGGGGAAGAGCCATACAAGATATTCCCATGAATTAGCTGGGAGGAGAAGAGGGAGGGAGAGAAGGTGTTGCAAGAGGAGTCCGATTTCAGACAAATCCAAGGGAAAGAACTAAAATTATCACAACAAGCTTCATTTTACAATATTTTGTAAGATTTAATGAACCAAATGTCCAGAACTGGGTTTGTTCTTAATCTTATGTTATTTGATAAGCTCTTGAGAAGTAGCAATATTATCAGGGCTATTATAACCCTAACATTCCAATAGCCAATTGAGGGGAGATTCATTGGGATTTGAAGGTTAAGGGTTTTGGCTTTTTGGCAAATTTCGTTTTGGGGTATTCTAAGTTAGTCGAAAGAAGGGATGAGTCCATTAGTTTGTAATATAACAAACTTGTTTTTTTTTTTTAAAGATGCAAACACTACATGAAAAATGCCGATTACCGGCGGTTCTAACCGGCAGTTTATAGACCGCCGGTTTTAACGGCGGTTTAGCCAGCGGTTCTACCGCCAGCTTTTACCGGCGGCCTAACCGGTGGGTTTGTTACGTTAAGCCGCCGGTACTAGAGACGGTCCATAAATCGTCGGCAAACCGTCGGACTTCCATATTGCCCGGCAGCTTGGACCGCCGTTGGTAAGTTATTATGGTACCGGCGGTCCTGACCGCCAGGAATATCTGTCGGTAAATGCCCTAAAAAGAACAGACCCGCACCTCGCATTTCATTTATATTCTTTCCTTCTCTCTCTCATTTCGGTCGCAAAGCCGCCGGTAGATTTCAAAACTGCCGGTTTTTTCACCTAAACCGCCGGAAAAAACTGCCGGTTTTGGGTGATTTTCCTGTAGTGAAAGATGCATTAAAAATAAAAGCAATGATACAAACTAATGTGAGTTAGCTATACTATCACATTCTTCTTTTACAAGATCCATAAAAGAAGATGGAAGATAGCTTTCACCAAAAAAGTCTCATACAAAATCATAAGAACAAGCTAAGTTAGCACAATAATCGGCTAACTTATTATAATTATGATTAACCCAATGAAAGAACACATTATTAAACTCACCAAGAAAAGATAAATCTTCTTCATCCGATATCCATCCCTTCCTCTTCGGTTTGTTGTACAAATTCTGAAGAAAAAGGATGACATTCTTATTATCACCTTCCAATATAATGCCTTTGACATCTAGTAATCTACCGTGCATCACTTCCTTGATAGTTGAGAAAGCCAAAAGCTCAAGTTGAGCAATGTACCCAATGCACCTTACCTTTACCAAAGGCCAAGATAAATCTTCCTTTACAATCCCTTATTACACCACCAATGCCAGCTATATAGTTAATTTTTTAGTGAAGCATCAAAATTTATTTTGATCCACTCGGGTGGAGGAGGTTGCCATTTGTATGAACACAGTCCAAGGGACTGGATTAGCAACCCAGTGATCCGAAAGTGGTGCGCTGATTTTAGCAGATCCCAAAAACGTTAGAGTAGAAGCAGCAATCATGATGTTACTGTCACTTGATTTTCCATGCTTAATCTTGTTTCTATTGTTCCAGATAAACCAAAGCATTGTGAGATAAATCCTCACTAACATAATATTTGTCTTCTTTAATTCCTTAGACCAATTAAGCAATCTTCCCAATTCTGAAAATTAGGAATTTGGAATCCCCAACTCCTTAGCACTTTAATAATCTTCAAAAGTTTAGAGCAATTGGAAGAAACATGATCCACATCTTCATTTTCATCACAACCCCATGGACACAAGCAAGAACCCGATAATCTCCTTTTGAATAGAAAGAATTCTGTTGGAATGGCATCTTTGTTGAGCCTCCAAATGAAGAGTTCTACCCGGGCATTAAGTTTATGTTTAAATAACCAAGAAGCTAACTTGTCATCATCTGATAGCCTTTGAAAAAGTCCTCCACAATAAGTGCAGCAATTGATTTCCCTGTCAATTTCAGCTTCATCTCCATACAATCATGTTGAGAGTTTTGTGTAAATTGAATATTGCAAATAACCTGCAACAACTCTTCACCAAAGTGCAACCTCAACTTATCAACATCCCAACTTCCCTCATTAATGAAGTAGTCAAGTGTTAAATTCTCATCAACCAAAGTTCCAACAAACGTCGGCCATTTATTTAAACTCAAGTCCAAGAACCAAGTGTCTTTTAACACATTAATCTTGGAACCATCACACACCTTCCATCTGACAAGATTTGAAAGAGCTTTCCACCCCTGATGAATAATATTCCAAGAAGTAGAAGATTTGCTCATGTAGTTCACATTGTTGATCCAATTATCTCCATACTTTCTAAGAAAATTTATGGATAGCAGAGAATCTGGGTTCTCAATAATCCTCCAAGCAAACTTTGCTCTCAATGAGTCTCTTCTAGCAATTGCCGAATTCAGTCCCCATCCACCGAACTGCTTTGGTTTACAAATGGAATCCCAAGCTACATATTGGATCCCATGATTACCATCACTTCTATTCCAAATGAAGTCTCTACACATTTTCTCAAAATCTTTCAAAATTTTCAAAGGAACAAGAGAATAAGACATAAGAAAAACTTGGAAGAGAAAGGTACACTGTTTTTATCAAAACCAGTCTACCCGCAAGAGAGATGTATCTGTTACCCCAAGCATTAAGCTTCTTGATAGATTTGTCCAATAAAGTTTGGAAATTTTAATACTTTAGTCTTTTCAATGCCATCTTGATTCCCAAGCATTCAAATTCCTTCACCACTTTGATTCCTAGTAATTTAGAGAACATTTTACTTCTTTTTCTTATAACCGAACTGCTGCACATCAAAGATGATTTCAGAAAATTGATATTCTGATCGGTCCAAGAGCAGTATTTTTCAAAAATATATTTAACCTTCTTCACATTATTTGTCTTTGCTTCCGAAAATACCAAGATGTCATCAGCAAATAGGAGATGCGAAATTCTCTGAGCTCTAGAAGAAATTTTCACACCTATCTCCAATCCTTCTTCAGAAAAACAGTTGGAAAGAAGTTGTGAGCACAATATAAAAAGAAATGGAGAGAGTGACACCCTTGTCTGAATCTACTTCTTCCTTCAATCCAGTTGGAATTAGATCCATTAATCATAATGGAAAATCTGGGATCTGAAATACACTCCATCACCAAGTTGACAAATTTGAAAGGAAAACTCAGATCTAACATAATTTTCTGAAGAGTTGCCCAACACATGCTATCATATGCATGTTCCATGTCAACTTTAATGGCTAAGAACCCGTTGTTAGATTTAAAATGTCTAAGCTTGTGAAATATTTCTTGTGCCAAAAGGATATGATCTGAAATTGACCTCCCTTTCACAAAAGTCACTTGCTCCTCAGAAACAATTTTAGGAATGATCTCCACCATTCTATTCAACAAAATTTTAGCTACAATTTTATAAATAGAATTGCACAAACTAATAGGACTGAAAAGCTGCTGGAGAAGCTGGGTTAGAAGATTTAGGAATCAAAACAATCAAAGTGTCTTTCCACTCCTTGCACAATTTACGTGTAGAAAAGTAAAGCTTAATAGCTCTAATGACATCCTCACCAATGATACGTCAAAATGCTTTAAAGAAGGAGTATGTGACCCCATCACAACCAAGGAGCTTTATTACTACCCAACTTCAATAACAACCTCCTCTATCTCAAGTGAAGAGAGTTCCCTATTAAGCCAAAATCTGTCATCAGCTTCTAAAGTCTGCCACGGTTTAGGCCAATTGTTCAAACAGCAGCCCCTGCTCTTCAACTTGTTCTGGAAATAGTGAAGGAAAACCTCTTCCACCTCCTTTGATTCATTAATCAGATTTCTGTTAGCATCTTTAATATGAGAAATCCAATTTGCATTTCTTCTAGCATTTGCAAAGGAATGAAAAAATTTGGTGTTTGAATCACCATCTTCAATCCACTTTACTTTTTCCCTTTGCCTCCACCAAGTATTCAAACAATTGAGAATTACATTAAGCTCCTTGACTTTGCTCCTAAGCACCCAAAGTTTATCATTGTCTAGCCAACCTTCACTAGCTTCCTTCTCTTGAATCTGAGAAATTTCAGTCCTTCAACCTTTCTTTTTCTTTAGAAAAATCATTCAACTTAGACTTGCTCCAATAGAACAATCCTTCAAACTTTTTTTACACTTCTTATTAAGGATCTCCATATCATCTCCTAAGAAATTTTTCTTCCATACTTTAGAAATGATGTGAGCCGAAGTCTTGAAGGATAACCAAGCATCTTCAAATTTTAAACCCCTTCTTCCAAATGGAACCGAATCATACAACTTTAAGTACAATTGGGCTATGATATGAAAGCTACTCTAGCCAAGTGTCTTATAACTGCAATTTGTATTTTATTCAAGGCCAAATAATTGAGGAGACATCTATCCAACCTTTCAAGGATTCTACCACCTCCTATTTTGTTGTTACACCAAGTAAATCTTGGTCCAATAAAGTCAATTTCATGGAAATCATTCTCATTCATAAATTTTAACATCTCCATAGGGCCTTGGGAGAAAACAAACTTCCTACCACCTTAATCTTATCTTCATTAGCCAAAATACAATTGAAGTCACCACCAATAATAGAAGGTATATTCATTTGAGAATGCTCTTGGATACATTCCCAAAGTAACCTTCTTTTGTGAGTCTGCCTTACTACCATAAATAGTATTGATTCTCCAAACTCCCTTATTAAGGACATTAAGATCCCCAATAACACATTGATTTAATGTCTTAACAACAGAAAAAGATGCAATGTCCACTCTCCAAATGATCATAATACCACCTGAAAGACCTTTTGAAAGGAAGAAGAAAAAAAAATCCCACAAAGGGCCCATCAATCTATTAAAAGAGACTCTATCAAAAGAGTTAATTTTCGTCTCAACCAATCCAACAAAAAAGATTTTAAAATCTTTAATAAACTTCTTCATATAAAGAGAGGCTTCCCTCTTTTTGGCCCCTCTACAATTCCAGAAAGCAATGGATTCCATTTAAAGAATTAAGGGGGGGCTCCCATCTCTTCTTTTATTGCCTCCTTCAAGGAATCTACCACGTGGCTTGTTTTTAATAGGCCCTAAATCCCTTAGCTCCTTAGCAAGCTTACATTTCATGATTTCCCCATTTGAACCAATATCTCTTTCTTTCTCCACACCATTCAACTTCTCATTACTAATTAAAAAACCCTTTTCTGCCACAGATTTTGCTTCTTCCACATTCTTACTCTCCTTATTCTTACTACCAATAGCAACCGAGAGTTTAGGCACATCAACAACCTCCCTAACCACCTCTTCATTGTTCAGCAAATCAAACTTATTCATAACAGGGCTGAAAGAATTACTGAAAGAAGAATGCATACCAACCTTAACTTCTGCATTTTCATCTTTGTCTGGGATCTCCACAGCAGTTTCCTTCAAAGGCTGAAAATCTTTAGTAAGTTGTTCCTGGACTTCACAGATTTCTCCATCTTCAAGAGTGTTATCCTTTGTAAAAGAATCCACCTCCATAGTTGTTCCCACTTCCACTAAGACTTCTATCAAAGCCTCTTTCTTACCATGAATAGTTTTAGTTTTCATCCACTATTTTTTTGTATTCTTCATATTATTCTTAACAGTCACCGGTCTTCTAGAGTTCCTCCTATTAACCATAATCCATGGTCCATATATCCTCCAAATTCTTTTCCACCTTCTTTCCAAGATCAGAAAGAACTTTGGTGGTAGTATGTTCTTCCACAACATATTTCTTCAACTTGCAATCATCTTTTACATGGCCTACTAATCCACATTCAAAATAAAAAGTGGATATCTTCTCGTACTCAACTTTCTGAAAGAACCTTCCAGCAATGCTCTCCACCCAAACTCCTAAGGGAAGAGGTTGATCAAGATTAACTCTAACACAAACCCTTGAAAATTCTCTCTTCCCCCATTGAAACATATTTCCATTCCATCATAAGAGGTTTGCCAATCATAGCTGCTATTCTAGCCACATTCTTCTCATCCCAGCAATGCAATGGCAAATGAGGCATCTTAATCCATATTGGAGAAGATAGACCATTTAAAGAAAGGGTAGAGAACTCCAACGACCATTTCTCCATACCCACAATGTGTCCATTGACAAACCATGGTCCACCAGCCAAAACACCTTCCATCATTTCCACCGAATCGAAAGGAACATAAAAACCAACCTTTGCCAAGTGTAGTGAAGTGGAAATTACCAAATTGTTTCCATTGTCTTCTAATTTCCCAAGCAATAATATGTGAAGGAATGTCCTTCCCAAATACCTTAATTACTAAGGATTTCTTCAGCTTGCTAGGAATTCATAATTTCCACTTCCTCAATTACTTTAACTGCTTTGCCGTCTTCTGATAACACCAAATCCTCCTCTTTGGAATCCAGTTGGATATTTGGCTTTTTTCGACCTGGGATTACTCGTTGTTTCCTACACGGATATGACAGACAAATCCACAACATCCTTCTCCTTTCCCATTGATTCCTCCTTAGACGAGCACCCTTCAGAATGAAAATCTGTGTTAACAGTGGAATTGGAATTTGCACATTTATCCCACGGACAACTCCGGAGATTGCATTTGAATTTTCAAACCTATTAACAAAAAGTTTCATTCCAGAAGATGATGTTGATTGATCAACCACATTGTTGAGTCCAGTAATTAGGTTGTTAAGCCTAAGTAAATGTCCCACGGCTACCAAGAGGGGGGTGAATTGGTAGTTTTAAAAATTTTAAACCCTCTTAATGATAAAGTTGAACCGAAATAAAATTTTCTTTTAAAGTTTGTAGAAAAATGTTTTTCAACCACAGAGTTGTTAAAACTGAAATTTAAAGTGCGGAAACGTAACAATAAAGTAAATGACACCAGATTTATAGTAGTTCGGTCTATAACTAGACCTTCTCCAACACCCTCTGAGTATTGCACTAATACCACAAAGTACCTTTCACCCACAGCAAGGCGGAGAAGCCTGTACAAAACACTCTTTTCACCACTTGCGGCAGAGAACCGTCGTCCTTTTACACAATCCACAGTACTGGCAGAGAACCGTTCCTTTTACACTCTCCTAGTGTGGGTAGAGAACCCTACGGCTGTTCATCTAAGTGTAGGCAGAGAACCTTCGTCCTCTAGTGTGGGCAGAGAACCCTTCGTCTGTTCAGTGTCAGAGAACCGAATCTCCTTGAGATCTTCTCACAAGAATCTTTCCAATGTAGAGACTCTTACCTTAGTAATCCAAGATTCAAAATTCCTTTGAAAACTTTTCAAGATTACCATCCTATTTATACACTCGATTGACTCCTTCAAGACGATCCTCTTGATTACCAATACCTCCAGTCCCACGAACTAGGTTCGTCCAGTACGAACGGTTATTACTATTGAAAACTGTTCTATAGCCGCCGAAAATTTTCCAGAGAGCCGATCGTCCTCGACGGACGGCACCAATCGCCGCGGACGGCCCTCCTCCATCACGAAAATTTTCCAGAGGACTTCAATGTCGTCTGGAAAAATTTTACAGAGAACTCGTCCGGGACGATAATAAAATTCGTCCTGGACGAATAGGACCGGCAACAAGCACAGAGCCGGGAAACTGTGTGTGTGAGATTTTGTTCACTCAATTACAATCACTCCCTTTCAAAATTAATTCAAAGAAAAGGCAAACTTCAAAATTCAAAAAAGAACGCACTGCAAATTCTCTTGACTTTAACATTACATAAGTTTTGATGGTATGCTTTACCCGACAAATTAACAAACTTGTTGCAATAGGATTTTTTGAAAGCAGATTCAAAATTCAAAATTTTCAAATTACCATCCACTCGATTGACTCCTTCAAGATCTTGAAAACCAATACCTCCAATCCCAGATCCTATTATAGCCACCGCCTTCGATGGACGGCGACCCTCCTCCATCATCTTCAACGTCAAAGCTACCGGCAACAAGCAAGCCAAGAAACCGAAAATTCAAAAAATAAAGCACTTTCTCTCGACTTTAACTTTTTTGATGGTATATAACAAACTTGTTGGGAGAGGAAATATTGTTGATTTTGGAAAGGGTGATTCATGGAATTTATTTCGAGGAAAAGGTTTCCTTAGTAGAATAGTTGAGGTTAGGAATGCAATCTTTTCCATGGGAGGGGGGAAGTGAGCTAGTGGTTGGAAGGGTGGAAGGAAGGAAAGCCTTAGCAATGGGTTTAGGGGGAAGAGAAGGAGGAATAGTCATCATAGAGCTGACATTAGCAGCAAGATGAGGCGTAGGTTGGGGGAGGGGGATAAGTAATGGAAGTAGAGGTGGGGTCATTCTGATTTTTAGCATCAATAGAATGGGACTTGTGACCTCTGTGGTTTCTACTCACACATATACCTCTGGGGTGATGGATATGCTACTATTTTGGAGCTTAGGAAGAAGGACAAAGGTTCGACGGATGCGTGAGAGAACCACAACACTCACAAAAGATAGGTTTCTAATAATAAAGAACTTTGAGAATCAGGTCTTCATCATCCAAATAATTTGGAATTTAATCGGGTAAGGGAGAGGTGCTAGTAATCAGAACACAAACCCTTTCAAAGGTTAGACATGTCTTCTTGGTACTAAGGGAGTCAACCACAAGGGATGAATCGACATAAATTGCAATTCTAGAAATGCCCTTAGAGTTTTATATAGAAAGGGAAATATTAAGATTTTTAATCCACAAATGAATGGAGGTTAACTCATCCTGTGTAGGCTTACATTTAGGGGACCATTTTTAAAGAATAAATAGTTTCCCTAAGAAGAAATATGGCCCCCCATCCAGGCTATATCAAAATCCTCCAGAGTAATAAACTTAAGAAGAAAAAACCCATCATTCAAGGAGAGGATTAAAAGTGACCTTTCAGCTTCCAGACCTTGTTAATAGCAAAATGCAAGCTTTTGTAAAAAGGTTTCCGACCAATTGAGCAACCAACGAGTGATAACCCCCATTCTAAAACCCAATTAGATATTTCATCGACAGAAAATGGGATTTTTCGCTATGGAGGGTTGAAGAATATCAAGAACGCATTCATGAAAGTTTCACAAGTGGTGAGGTTGGATATCCAATTTGTAGTTGTAGGAGCGAGAGGAGGCCCAAAAATTGAGGAGCCAGGGAGGTGGGGGAAGTCTTATGGTTTGAGTTCGATGAAGAGGTGGGGAGGGAGAGATTCCCTCAACAGAAAGGGGCAGTGTAAAAGGGAGAATACCCCTAGCAGAGTAAAGGTTAAACTATAAACAACATATTAAAAAAAGTGAAATATAAGTCTGTATGCTTTAAAATTCATTAGAGAAAAATGATTTTTGTTATTCTTTTGAAAAATATAATTAAATTTTATTTTGAATCAAAATACCATTGATAGCTTCTTATTATTTAAAAATAATAATGTTTTGGGCTTTGGACTTCTCCATTGCACCATTGTCCTTTTATTTGTGTGTGTGTGTGTGAGAGATAAGATGACCATGTAGCTTAACTTAAATAAAGAGTAATAGATAGGGTTTATCAATACCATAATGATCTAGTTTATTGCTCCCGAAAAATTTTCTATTGTAGATTTTTGTACAAATAAAGACTTTACAAGATATTAATCAATTCAAATTTATTCATTGCCATATGTGATTATATTGATATATCATTTATATAAATTGGTGTTGTAGAAAATGGGAGTTCTATGGTGTTGGAGGACTATGACACCCCAAAAAGGGCGGAGGGAGGAATTGGGATTTGACAAAATATTTATTAAATAAAATAATTAATATAAATTAAAAAGAAATTGAAAGTAAATGATGAAGAAACACAAGTGCAAGTAAAATAAAATAACATAAATATTTTTATGTGTTTTGGATAAAAAATTATCAAACATACATCCATGCTAGTCAACTCTTAGTTTAGAATCCACTATATCTTAGGTTTGTCTTGCAAAACTTATTTTTTAAAATAGAAAAAATTTCTTACAACCAAAGTACTCTCATATACAAGTAAGTACAACCCAATCCAATTATAATATAAACTTCACTAAGTCAAATGACTTGGATTAGGGGGGCAAAAATAAGCTCAAATTATCTTATAATACAAGGATTGAAATATTTGAGGTGATTTTATAAAATATTGATATTCATCATATCACAACATTTAAGTTGGAATTTAAAGTTATTTAATTATAAAGTATATTTTAATTTATATGAATAATATTTTACTTTGAAATATTTTGATTGTTGATTAGAAATAATACATTTTAAATCATATAATTAAAATGGATATATTAAATTAAAATATTGACATACATTACTTTTGAGTATACATTAAATATAAACCCCCAACCAAAAGAGAGAGTCCCGTTTTCTAGAGAGAGAGAGTCCCATTTTCTAGAGATAGAAAATTCAAAATTTTGAATTTCTTTTTGGTTGGCGGCAACGTCGGTGGAGATGGCAGGCCTGATGGTGACTACTTCAGGTGGTCGGACATCGAAAAAAAATCCTAATTTGGAGAAATCGTTGTTGAATCGTTAATTCGGCTATATCATAGTTGGAAAGCAATTCAAGACCGTTCAACGGTCCGTTGGTGATCAGAGAGAACTACTCGGAACATTTGAAGATTTCTTCTCCAGATATCGAGAAGGGAAAATAAGTTATTCTTGATTCAAATGTAGTTACTCCTTCATCTAATTTGAATGCTATTTCAAATGATTTTGAATCATCATATTTCGGTATGAAAATATTTGTGAATCCGGTTTGGAAATAATGAGAATTTAGCAAAGGGAGACCCTTCAGTTCAAAAGATGGGAGTTAGCACTTCAAATGTTGGGGAAAATGTTCAAGTGGAGTAGTCGAAGAGTTGAATTCTCTTCATATTAAGAATGTTCAGAATCCTTGGATTAAACATTCTCATATCACAGTGAATTTTCCAATGGGAGAATCCTTCTTGTCTGATGATGGCAAGGCTATCAAATTATTTCAGCCTAAGGTGTTAGGAGAATTCATAGAAACTTCAAAATTCAATTGTGGTTAAAGTCTTTGGGAGAAATATTTCAATCCAGATTATTTCAGCTGAAATTGAGACACCAATGGACCCAATTCGAGGAAATTTCATGTAACAATCCTTAGTTCAGGGTGGATACTGTGCTCCTTTTTTTCACAAGAATCCGTGGGAAAAGTCATTGCAGGAGGACCATGGTTTGTAAATGGTCATATTATTGGACTTGATAAGTGGAGTCCTAAGTTTTCTACAAATTCCCTTAAAGGTTTAACATCTCCTGTGTGGGTAAGATTGCCAAATCTTCTACTATTTTGCTGGGATAAAATTAATGTGGCAAGGATTACATCATTAATAGAGGACTCCTTTGCTTATTGATGGTGACATGTTCCAATGGGGAAGGATGGAGTTTACAAGAGTTTGTGTTCATTTGGAGCTTGATAAACAATTGCTGATGGGTGTTTGGGTGGACGGGCTAGAAGGTCATTTCTTTCAAAAGATTGAGTATGAAAAAATCTCAACCTTTTGTTACAAGTGTGGAAAAATTGGTCATCTCTATAATGTATGTACTGATAAAGGAAGTGCAACCAGTGTTTATTCTGTTCTGCCTCCTAAAGAACAGAATGCATATATTGTGAATGCTCGCAGGGAAGAGTTAAATTATGAACCTTGGGTTCATGTCAATTACAGGAGAAATGGAAGATTGAAGGCAACTTATCAGAAGAAGGTGGTAGATAGTAAAGAGATTAACATGTCTCTGGAAAATCATATACCAGCTTCTGGTTCTGGAGCACAACATTCTGAAGAAGGGTTAGGGGATGGTTATGGGAAGGATATGATATCAGAAGTTGGCGCAATTTCTGCCAATGAAGGTGTAGTAGCTATAATGAACACTATTTCTGCTCCTGAGACAATTCTTGCTTAAGAAAATATGTTTAAAGTTCTAAAGAATTTAGATGGTGAAGACATTCCTTTTAGAAAAGATGCATCTAATCTACAAGCTATTCCAGAAATGGATGTTACTCCAGTCGGAGAACTGGAAGAAGGAGAAATCTATAATACTGATGTGATCAGCAAGGAAGAGAAGGTGGATTTGGCGATTAAGGAATGTAATAGTGATGACATTCAAAAAGGAGAGGGTAGCATGGCTGTATCTCAAAAACCAAAGCTTCTTAAAGAACTAAAGCACTTGGGGCCTTTGAGCAATTCTTCCATATCCAAGAACTATAGAGGTAAAAGTGGAGGACCTTCCCCTCCTTTATCCAAATGACTTCTTTAGCATTCTGAAATTGTAGGGGGGCTAATAAGAGGGAAGCCTCCCTTTATCTTAAGGAATTTGTGAAAGAATGGGATGTTTTTTTTTTTGTTGGGGTGGTTGAAACTAAGATCTCTTCCTTTGAGAGATATGAAGTTAATAAGTTTTTGGGTGATGAATGGGATTTTTTTATGTATCCCTTAGAAGGTTCTTATGGAGGTATTATTGTTTTATGGAAAGACGAAGATGGAAAAGCTTTCTTTGCTTGATGCTTCACCTCAATGTGCTATTGGGGAGTTGAGTATTCATAATAAAGGCAAAGTGGATTGTGGCTACAATTTATGGCAATAAGGATCCACTTGTAAGGAGTTTGTGGGAAACCTTAGAGATGAATTGTGATAGAGAGATTCCTATGGTGGTGGGAGGGGATTTCAATTGTGTTCTTGCTCATGAAGAGAAGAAGGGTGGTAGGAAATTCTCCTTTTCTCAAAGCCCGCAAGAAATGTCTACATTTATGTCTAGAAACGACATTCATGATGTTGGAATAGTGGGGCCGAAGTTCACTTGGTGCAATAACAAAAGTGGGAATGCTCGCATCCTTGAAAGGTTAGATAGGTGCCTTTTAAACACCAAAGCATTAATTGCAGTTCAAAATGATGGGGTAAGACACTTGGCCAAAATTGCATCCAATCACTGTCCCTTAATTCTCAAAATTTTCAATGATAAACTGCAACAAAATAGATTACTTAAGTTTGAAGATGTTTGGGCCTCTTTCCCGGCGTCAAAAGCTATTGTTTTAAAGGCTTGGAGTAAACCTGTCAAGGGAATGCTAAGGATGTCATTAATGTTAAATGTAAGAGAACTTTGAAAGCTCTTCATTATTGGAGCAAAGCAAAACTGAAGAATTTTCAGCAATACAAGGAGATTTTAAAAAGTGAGATCGAGAATATGCAGCTGGAAGAAGCCTTGGGGAACAGTCTTTCAGGTGAAAAATTGTTGCTGTTAAGAAACAAAATTTATGATTACAGTGTGAATTTGGCTCATCTTAGCACATGGTGGAGGCAAGGATCTAAATTGAAGTGGATTCAGGAGAATGATAGAAATACTGATTTTTTCTACTCTTTTGCCAACAGAAGAAGAATGGGAAACTCTATTTTTTAATTGAAAAATAAAGATGGAAGCTTGATAGAAAATCTGAACAAAATTGAAGAGATCATTATGAATTTCTTTAGTAATAAATGGAAGAATAGAGGCTATAACTTGAATGGTTGGCCTCTGGTTTTGAATACTATCTCTGATACGGATATTAAATTATTAGAAGAGGAATTCTCATTTGCTGAATGGGAAGCAGTTATTAAAGAGAGTGGAAAAAAATATCTCTCCTGGCCTTGATGGTATCACATACTCATTCTTCAAAAATTATTGGTTCATTACCAAAAATGATGTCTGGCTTGCTGTGCAAGATTTCTTTGTGACAGGAAAGCTTTGCTCTAAGTGGAAAGAGTCACTAGTGGTTCTCAAAATGGATTACTCAATTCGATTACTCCATCTGGATTCATTTCTATCAGTATGAGTTATACTCTTTATAAAATCATTGCCAAAATGCTATTGAAGAGGATGTTGAAGGAGGTAGGTGGCCTTATTGCTGAGGAGCAAGCAGCTTTTTTAAGAGGTAGATCCCTTTCGAATCATATACTTTAAGCTCATGAGTTGTTTAACAAGCTCAGATTTTCTAAATCCAAGAAAGGTTGGGTGGCTATCAAACTTGATATGAAACAAGCGTAAGATAGTATGATTTGGGAAACCTTGAGATTGATATTGAAATGTATGGGATTTCCTATTAGATTTTCTAATCTTATTTTGAAATGTGTGGAGTATCCAGAATTTTTTATCATGATTAATGGGAGAATTTCGAAGGGGATAAAAGCAAATAGTGGATTCAGACAAGGTTGTCCACTTTCTCCCTTTTTTGTTTATTCTTTGTTCTAAAATCTTGACAAATTATTTCTTGCATAGAGGGAGGAATTTGGGGATTAAGATAGCTGCAAATGCTCCTAGAATTTCTCATCTTTTGTATACAGATGATATTCTCTTATTTTCCCAAGCTAAAATGAAATGTATGAGGAAATTCAAAAGAATTGTCTATGAATTTTGCTCCCGAACTGGACTATCAATTAATGAATAGAAACCTAGTATTATGTTTAGAAAATCTGTTAAAAGGAAGAGGAAGAAAACTATTTCTAAGTTATAAGGCTTCAAAGATGTAAATGAATTGATGTATCTTGACATTAAGATGACTCTGAGAAGAATGGTAGCTTCAGATTTCAATTACATCCTTGAGAAGGCAGCTTTGAAACTTAATGTTTGGGGCAACAAAATGATTTCGTTAGCTGGGAGATTTGTTTTAGTTAAATCGGTT
The DNA here is from genome assembly GCA_016618105.1 of Dendrobium huoshanense. Taxonomy (NCBI): domain Eukaryota; kingdom Viridiplantae; phylum Streptophyta; class Magnoliopsida; order Asparagales; family Orchidaceae; genus Dendrobium; species Dendrobium huoshanense. Next base: position 24,346,249 of record CM028344.1, read on the forward strand.
ATGTCTTCACTACCAGTTTTTGTGACAACATATTCATTGGTTCAACTAATACTCTTAAAGCATTGGATAAATCTGCTATGAATTTTATTTGGGAAAGACATGGAGGAAACCGTGGTTTACACTATATGTCTTGGGAAAATTTGTGCAAGAACTGGAAGGAAGGAGGACAAGGCATACACTCGGTGGTATCAATGGCAGGACCTCTTAGAGTGAAATTTGTCTGGAATTTATTAAAGCAAGATGACTCTCTTCTTAATAAAGCTTTGTTAGCAAAATATGGAAATAAATTCTGGTAGAATCCTAGCAAAGGTAATAAATCTATTACGTGGAAGATCATTGCCGATGGAGCTCATTCACTCCTTCCGATCACGAGATGGAAGATTGCATCAGGTACATCTATAGACATTTTCAAAGATGTTTGGATTCTAGATAGACGTCTAAAGAAATGGCCTACGTTTATTGCAGTTGGAAATTTTGAATTTTCATCTCTTGATAAATTTATTGTAAATGGTATTTGGAAGAAGGATCTTCTAAATAATTTCTTTGGAGAGGAACTAGTGAATCTAATCTTGCAGATTGAAATTTTTTCTAATCAAAATGAGGATAGTCTATAATTGAAGAATAAACTCTTGTGCAAGAGCTTAGTTGCCCTGGCTTCTAGTTCAAATGATATGGAAGTGATGTCAGTGGACTATGGAAATTGGCTTAAAAAACATCAACTGAATCCTAGAGTTGAATGTTTTTGGTGGAGGCTATTCAATGATGCAATTCCTACAAATGGTTTCTTGATGTGCAGAAGGTTGCTGGACCATTGTTTATGTCCTAGATATTTTAATGAACTGGAAAATTCTGAGAATGTTATGGTTCATTGTTTAAAATTTCATCAAGCCATTGAAGTTCTAAAGGAGTGGGGATTTCAAATTCCTATTTTCTCCTCCTACTCTGATTGTAAGAATCAATTGGGACGTCTAACTGTAAGCAATAAATTCATTGCAAAAATTTATTATTCCTTAGTCTATTTCTCATGGAAAAGCAGAAACTTGATTAAACATGGAAAGCAAGAGCTGAGTTTAATCTATATAGCCTTTAATGCTATTAGTTTTGCATCAATTTCAAATTCTAATATGTTCATGGATCACTGGGTTGCTAATCAGCTGGATAGGTTGTTTTCTCATTGGCATCCTCCTCCCCCGGAATGGATTAAGGTTAATCTTGATGCGGCTTTAACAAGATCTAATAATGGTGGGGTTGGTGGAGTATTTAGAGACTCAAAAGGTAGATTATTACTTGCCTTTGGTTTCAATTGCATTCATTGGGATAGTGGTCTACTAGAGTTGATTGCTTTTCGGTCACTAAGGAGGATCTTACTTGATTGGATGTTGGATGCAAAGGGGATTATTATTGAAGGAGACAACATCAATATTATCAAACTTTTGCAAAAAAACTATGGATAAAGGAAGCCGATCTGTACATAATGAAGGAATTGAAGATCTCTCTTTCTTGGATAGTTTTGGTAACATTCTAATTCATTTTGTCAATAGAAATTGTAATAAGTTAGCCCATTTTTGTGCTAACTTTGCATTATATGGTGATTTTCTTTGGGAAGATCTTTGTAGTAATAATATTCCTCCTTTATTTAGTTCTTCATTAAAGGAGGAATGTGATAGATTCCCTATCACCTAGTAGTTTGTAATAGCTTCTTTTTTCATTAATGCATTTGGCATTCTTTCAAAAAAAAAAAGAGTATACATTAAATATAAAAAATTAAATATATGTCAAAGACGATAAAATTTTCTTATTAATTTTTTAGATTATGGAATTTAACATAGAAATTTTAATATAAGATATATAGTATTTTACTTAAAAATAAATATTTTCAAGAAAAGTACAATATGTGAAAAATAAAATGTTAAAAATAAGAGATTAAGAGAAATAAAAATAAACTCAAGAACTTCAAGAGAAGTTGCTCGATTGAATCCATTTTTTTTTACAGGAAATGTAATATTTTTGCATTAAAATGAAAAACTTATTACAAACTACTCAAAGCAAACCTAAAGATTCACATTCCTCCTTCAAAATGAACAAGAAAGGAGGAATATCTACATCATTCAAATCATTCCAAATAAAGCTCTTACCCAAAGCAAAATTAGCACAACAATATGCTAATTATTACAACATCTAGTAGAGAAATTAAAAGAAATTTGATTAAAATCTTGGATGAATGCCAAATTCTCTTCAATTCTTTCTTTATTCTTCAATTTCTTCACAGATAGTTGAAGAATCTTGATGATGTTGAAATTATCTTCTTCTATAATCACACCCTGAGCTTCTGACATCCAATCCTGAATTACATTTCTAAAGTGCAAACTGCCAACAATTCCAATTGAGCAATATCCCAATGCAAGTACTGGACACCAAAAGCAAGTAAGAACCTTCCTCTATCATTCCTGACCACACCGCTGATACCTTCCATATTGTTACTCCTTAAGGAAGCATCAACATTAATCTTTATCCATCCAAGTGGAGGAAGATGCCAAGAAGAAAAAAGCTTACGCTGGTTGCATCCCAGTTGTCCAAATAAATGTTAATAATCAGGCTAACAATAGTCATTGAAACTGTGCTATCCGCAATTGATACATCAGTGTCTTCCTTGCCACCATGAACCAGCTTATTTCTACTCTTCCAAACAAGAAAAATAGTTGTACAATAGATATTAGTAATGAGAGAATTGGTACCTGACAATCTCTCTAATCTGGTTAAGCAATCAGCAAATTCTTCAAATAGTGTAATCTAAAATCCCCATTTGTTTAACAGCTTAATGACATTTCGCAATTTACCACATCTCCCAGCAATATGACTGGTGTCTTCTGCCTTAGCACAGCCTCTCGGGCATTCACAAAAATTGATCAATCTTCTGTACAGCAGGAATGAATTTGAAGGAATTTCTTCATTGTATAATCTCCACCAAAACAATTCTACACGTGGTCTCAATTTAATTTTTTTCATCCATTTCCAGTGACCGCAATCTGAACTATGCTCTATCACATCTTCTAGGGACAAAGCATCAATGGATTTCTCTGTAGCTTTTAGTTTCAATTCAATTTGATCTGATCCTTGATCAGAATAAATAGGAATTTGTAAAACCAGCTCCACAAGATGCTTGCCAAAGAACAATTGAAGATGATTCACATTCCAAGAACCCTCCAAGATAAAGTAGCTTAGATTTTAATTTATGACCTCCAAATCATTTACAAAGGGTTACCGTTTAGAAATGCTTTTATCCAAAATCCATGATTCATGAAACCAATTAATAGATTTACCATTAGAGATTCTCCATCTAACAATATTTCTAAGATAAGTAACACCATTACAAATAATTTTTCAAGTAGGAGAATGCCCTTTTTTAACTGGATTATTCCACAAATCGGTGCCATATTTGTTCTAAGAATACGGTTAAGCAAATAGTTAGGCTTCATGAAGAAATCCCAAGCAAATTTAGCACGAAGAGGTCCCATCTTAGAAACAGTCGAGAAGAGTCCATGACCACCTTTTTCTTTTGGTTTGCATAACAAATCCCAAGAAGCATAGTGCAATCCAACATTCCCATTATTTTTATTCCACAAAAAACCTCTACACATTTTGTCAAATTCTTTTAGAGCCCCCAACGTAACCAAAGAAATAAAAGACAAAAACATAAGTAAGGATAGGAAGGCTGATTTTACCAACACCATTTTCCCTTCCAAAGAAATAAAGCTCTTCCCCCAAGTATTCAATTTATTAAAATCTACCTCCATAAGCTTTAAGAAATCTGAAGCCACCATCCTTCTTAATGTTACCTTTATACCAAGATAACACAATTCATTAACAACATTGAACTGTACTACCTTTGCATTGTCTTTCTTCCTTCTCCAGTTGACAAACTTTCCAAATAAAATCATAGATTTATAATGCTTCACTTTCTGACCCAACCACTTAAAATATTTAGTTAAAATATTCTTCACCTTTTTTACTTTCATAATGTTTGCTTTCTAGAATATTATAATATCATCAGCATAAAGTAAATGAGATATTCTAGGAACATTAGGAGCAATTTGAATCCCCATACTACCTTTGCTAAAGAGAAAAGCATCAGATAAAATTTGAGAACACAAAATAAAAAGATAAGGGGATAGTGGACATCCTTGTCTAAATCCACTCTTGTCTTCAATCCAATCAGATTTTTTCCCATTGATCAAAATGCAAAATTTTGGGTCCATGACACATTGTAATAATAACTTTGAAAATTTGCTAGGAATGTTAAAGTGATAAAGAACTTGCCTAAGAGCCTGCCATCCCATACTATAGTATACTTGCTCCATGTCAATTTTAATAGCCAAAAGTCCTTTCTTTGGTTTTGAATATCGAAATTTATTGAAAACTTCTTGAGCCAACAACACATACTCCAACAAAGAATGACCTCTTATGAAAATAGTTTGATTAACCGAGACAACCTTGTGAATTATCATCTCCATTCTGTTCAACAACATTTTTGCAACTAATTTATAAATAGTCATGCAAAGACTAATAGGTCGAAAGTTAGAGGGAACTATAGCATTTTGAATCTTTGGAATTAAAACAATCAAAATTTCCTTCCATAAATGATGCATAGATCCTATTATAAAAAAATGATTAATGGCACACCAAACATCATGTTGAATTATTTTCCAAAATTCTTTGATAAATGAAAAAGTTATCCCATCCAAACCAGGTGATATATTCTTCCCTGCATTTTCCACAATAGTTTGAAGTTCCTCTCTAGTGAATTTAGCATCCAACCTTCAAAGATCACCTCTGTCAATTACAGAAGAAGGTGTCGGCTAGCCATGAAGCACACAATTCCTATGCCGCCATTTGATTTTAAAAAAATATGTAAAAATTTTATGCACCTCAGCTAGATCAACCATCACCATGCCTACCATCCTTGATGTGATTTATCCAATTTTAGTTTCTTCTTGCATACACAAATGCATGAAAAAGAGGAATTAGAGTCCCCTCCTCCATTCATTTAGCTCTTGCTCTTTGTTTCCACCAAATGTTGAGTCGAGCAAGAGTAATGTTAAGCTCATTAATTTTGGATGTAAGTAATGGCAACTTCTCTACAGAAATCAAACCTCCTACCTCCTCCAATTGAAGCTCAAAAATTTCCTTCTTCAAAGAATTCCTCAACAAATTAAGACTATTAAACTTTGCTTTACTCCAATAAAACAAAGCACTTAAAGTTCTTTTAAACTTTAAATTTAATGAGGTAGCCGGATCATTACCATTGGACTTCTTCCAAGATTTCTCCACAATAGCAATAGCCCCATGATAAGATGACCAAACATCTTCAAAATGAATACCTCTATTATGGAACACCGTCGGTTTGAAAACTTCCAAAATAATGGGACAACGATCCGAGGCTATTTGAGACAAATGTTTCACAATAGATAGATGAATAGAATTCATATCAATATAATTTATGAGAAATCTATCCAATCTTTCCAAAATGCGAGCCCCTCCAGATTTGTTATTACACTAAGTGAATTTGGGTCCAACAAATCCAACCTCATGAAAATCATTATTATTCATGAATGTCTTCATATCTTTAGCACCTTGAGATAGAATAAATTTCTTCCCTCCTTTTTTCTCCTCTTGAGAGAATACACTTTTAAAGTCTCCACCAATCACTAAAGGCCTAGAATTGGAGAAATGTCTCTCCAAGTAATCCCATAAAGATTTCCTATCAAGAGAATTTCTACTCCCATATACAGTAGATACCATCAGCAACCTTTATTCAAAACATTCAAGTTCCCAATAATTATTCACTGAGAAAGAAGCCAAATTCTTTCTCCATAAAACCATTATACCTCCAGAAAGACCATTAGAAGGAACCATAAAAGAATCCCAATTATTTTCCAAAAAAATAAGAATCTGAAGATTTTCCATATAATTTATTTTTGTTTCAACAAGACCAACAAAAAACACATCATTGCCTTTTATAAACTCCTTGAGATATAGAGTGACATCCCTTTTCTTGGCCTCTCAACAATTCCAAAATGCAAAAGAAGTCATTGATTAAAAAAGGGGGAAGGACCCCCACTCCTCTTATATTTACCACCATCCATCTTTCTATTATGAGCAATGATATTACCCAAGCCATGATATTTTAGCTCTTTAAGAAGTTTGACTTTCTTTCCTAAAGAAGAGTTATCAGCCATAATACTATCCAGAGAAGAGCTCACTTTGAATGTTTCCAACCCCAACTTAAGCTCCACACCACTTTTTAAACCAACATCATCTAAATTTTCATTATCACCAACAATAAAACTCTCCTTCTTCAACACAATCATTTGCATGCATCTCCACATTCTCAGTTGTAATTGTCCCATCCAAATCAGATAGAACATCAAATTTATTAAGCAAAATAAGAGCTGGTTCAGAATCAGTTACCTTGAATCCCTGAGCTTCCACTTTTAAGATCTCATATGAATTTCCAACAGCAGCCCTGACTTCATTCAGCTCTTCCTGATCTTCCAAATTAGAGCCCAGCTCCACCGGGTTAGCCTTCAGTTCTCCAGCAGTTTTGGCATTACCTTTCTCCAGAGAATTATTGTTTTGCTTGGGAACATATACCTTTTTAACAGCCACTGAAGACCCATTAATTAAAATTCTCTTTGCCACAAAGCTCTATTGTTTCTTCTTGCCATATTTAACTTTAATCCAAGGTCCATAAGTTGATTCACCATCAACGTGATTTATACTAACAACAACAATGAGATTTACTAGTGATTCAAAATTTCTGGCAACTTCAGAATTCTCTTGAACATTAACCTTCTCCACTTTTGCTTCTTTGCAATTAGCTTTGATATGGCCAATTTTACCACATTCAAAGCATAATTTAGAAATACCTTCATATTCAATTATTTGAAAGAACCTTCCTGCCAATCCTTCAACCCAAATACCAAAAGGTAGTTTCATATCCAAAGGAATTTAAACACACACTCTTGTGAATTCTCTTCTACTCCATTGAAACATGTTCCCATCTAGGATGTATGGTTTGACAACTTGAGAAGCTATCCTACATATGTTAATCTCATCCCAACATTGTAAAGGTAAGTTTGGCAATCTAATCCACAAAGGAGCTGAAATTCCTCGAAGAGAAGTGGGGTTGAATGATGCCGACCATTTGTCCAAACCTACTACATGTCCTTTGACATACCAAGGTCCACCTGTCAAAATGGACTCCAAAACATTTGAATCCTCAAACGAACACAACACCCATCCAAGGCCTAATCCAGTTATTTGGAAATTCCCAAACTGACTCTATTGCCTTCTTAATTCCAAACACACTGACTGAAATGGGACGTTGTTGCCAAACACCCTAACAACAAGAGCCTTCTCTAGTTTTTTTTGTATTCTCAGATTTTTTTTTCTGCATGAAGCAAAATGATTTTCCCATTTTATAATAAACAAGATCCCAGCTCTAGGTTATTGGCTCTCATGTTTGGCTTTTTAGTCCAAGCTGATTGAACCTCAACACGATTACCCTTAGCCACAAAATGAAAATCATTATTAATATTAGAAGTATTTTGATCTGATTCAACAACAGTGCCTTCACAAGCCTTTAGTTGCAGCAATATCTCATTAACCTTGTTCACCTTAAGACTAGTTCCTTCCGTCAGAAATAAAACAATTCTGTCCACCGGAATCGGAGAAGAAGGCAGAGAAGCATAATTGAAACACTTATTCAAATAAAGTTTCAATCCATCTGAGGATGAGGCTTCCATATTCAAAATTTTAATTACACTTTTAACTCCAGAATTGATTTTAAAAGCCTTTGGACTAGTGAACTTATTTTCCCTGATAACATATTTTCCTTTATCAGAAACTACTGGAGCAACCTTGTTATTCAACTGACCACCTTCTTTTATTACCAAAGGTTTTTCCTTAAAACCTTTATTTGGACAATTGAGAAGAGATAAAGCTCTTGAATCTCCATTGAAGACTTTAGAAGAAGATCACACAGGAACATTATGTCCTTTTTGGTAGTTTGCCCAAGCTTCAGTTGTTGTTAGGCGCTTCCCTTCCATCGGCGCTGCTAGTTGCTGCCAGAGAGACGGCTAAAGAACGCTTTCCAAAATAGCCACAAAAAAGGAGGATATGCATAATTAAAAAAAATCAACATAATTTCCTTTCAAAATCCTAGACTTTCTCTCACTAACTTGCTCGATTGAGTCTGTTGAAGCTTTTAAACTAAGATTTTTATCCTATAAAAATGCAGAGAAATATTATATTCAAATAACTAGAAAATGTTTATTCATATGAGTAATTAAAAAAAAACTTCAAAAATATCCAAAAGGATATAAAAAATTGCCAGCCAACTTGTAATATAAAATTAGCTAATGTTTGAAAATCATTATAAATTCAAAGTTGAATCACATGTTTGTCATGTAACTTATCAGTGTGTATCTATAAAATCTAGTGAATTCAATAGAATAAAATCAAATTAATAATTTAGTGATTACTAAACAATATGTATCAAAATAAAAATGGATATATTTAGTTCTATTTTAAAACATATTAAATATTCATACAAACATTTGAAGTATTCTAAATAAAATTTATAAGAATTTTAATTAAAATGGATATTAAGTATACTAATGTAGCACATGGATAAGATTAAATCACTAGGGTAAGGGAAAGAAGCATATGAGTTCAAGCCATGAAGGATTCATGAGGACTAATAATGAAAATATACATATTTTTATATTTTAAGAGTTTGAACTTATGTGATTTTAATTTTATGTATTTAGTATTGTAAGTGTTATGTGGACTTCATATTACTATGTTTTGCTTTGTTAGTAATCATTGTATTATGTCTAACTTAAATTCAAGGTAGTAAGGGTCGGTCATGCTAGTGTGTGTGTGTGTGTGTGTGTATGGAGGTGGTTTAGTCAGTTTTCGATTGGGACACAAGCGTGGAGCAAGCGGGGCCAATCACTCCTTTCTCATCCTTTTCCCACTTATTTTGAATTTGAATGAAGAGGTGTGTGTCTTTATTAGAATTCAGTTATATAAAAACTCCTTTGGACAGAAATGAAGTAGTTTTTATTGTACTTACTTTTTTTTGGAGATAATTTCAAAGGGGTGGAAAGCTTGGTGGCTGGCCCTTTTTAAATAGGTTGGGTGGTATTCCTAAATCCCTACTTCGGTGGGTAGGTTTTAATTTTATGAAAATTTTTTTATTGTAAGATTATACCATTGTGTTCTTGTATTTGTAATTATTAAGAAAGAACAAAAACTAATTCTTTCCCTCTAATTCCAAGTCTAATCCTACTTTTTAGAGATTACCAAGAAATTTATTTTCATTGGGCTAATTATATTATTCTTATTATTTGACCAATCAAAATTTAATTATATTCTACCAAAATCTATAGATCATAAGACCACATCCCATGCTTTAATAACCCTAAATTACTTTGCATCTATTCTAGTCAAATTTCTAGAGAATAAATCAACCATATTTGTTATTCCAGTGCTATAGTTATTCTAAGCCACATATAAAATATAGAAAAAATATAGAAAAAAAGTCTTAGAACTTTTAAATCACATATAGGAAGTTTTCTTGATCATTTTTAATCAGAATCACTAAATTCAAGCAATATTATAGGAAACAACAATTAAATCCTTAACATTTATCTTTTTGGATAGTGTTGACCTATGTCTCTTCTAGAGCATATTTGGACCAATTAAATATCCCAAATCCTTACTACATTTTCTAGAAATAATCAATCCCAGTTTTGGTAGATTTGAATGTCTATATATATTTTCCTTTGTATTATGTCCATATGTCATGTATCTGCCATCACTTTGTTTTAATGTGTAAATTTTACTTTATCACCCATCATATAACTTGAATAATCACTGTCCAAATTTAACAATCCTTTATGGATTTTTCTTTGAAGGCATTCCTACAAAAGAAAATTAAATATTAAAATTTTAAACCTAAATGTTTTTGTGTCTACATTCTAAATGAGAAATATAATATCTAGTATGTGGGTTATGAATTGTGCTTTTAATTTTTGGTACCTATACATAAGATGATTGTCTAGCATTTTGTGATCAATTAACATAGAAATTAAATGAGATATGTCCTTTTTTATCACAATAGTCACATCAAATATTAGTATTTGATATTGCCTAGCATAACATCTAAATGACATTTAAGTATAATATTTATTAGGTGTTATACTTGATGAAACACTATAATGAACATGTGATCCAAAACTTGATTCTACTCTTACTATTAAAAGAATGTTCTCATTTTAAGTTTATAAACAAGCAATTAATGATCTTGTAAAGAGTTCATTTTACTTTTCAAATCATCACATTTATTTTTAAAATTATTAAGATACATATCTAAAATTTTATGCTCTTTTCTTAAACCTTTATATTTTCTCTTTGATTTCTTATATTCATCAACTTTTTAATTAAATGCATCATCTAATTCTTCATAAGAAATATCATTACATACCACTTGAGAATTTAAATCAAATTCTCCTATTGCCATAAGATAAATATTGACCACCCATCTGATGAACTTGAATCTACGTTAGCCCATAATGTGTTCCTCTTCTTATTCTTCTTCTTGAAGTGTTTCTTTTTTTTCTTGCTATTTTTTTCCATATTAATCTCTTTCTTCTTTGAAGACTTAAGATTAGAACAACCCTCTCTTACATGTCCAGGCTTTTTGCCATGGTGTTAAGTGTAAATTCTATATTATGTTTTACCTTCAAATTAGTGAAAATGAATTATGTTTGTGCATGAAATACCTAGAAAAAGGTAAAAATCTACAAGTGATGAATGAGCACCACAGAACCCAATTTTTGTGACACAACAAATTATCTACAATGCCACGGTGCCTAATTCATATATTATAGTGCCGATTGCTCTAAAATTGAAGGAAAATAAGCGCCCATGTCGATCCAATTTCAAGTTCGTAGTGTTACATAGCATCACAACATCATAAATCCAGATTACAGCACCTAGTTCTCCAAAATTTAAATGCTGGTGCATCAATCATCACAATGCCACAATATTGGATTGCACATTTAATTGGCCCAATGCTCAACTTATCCAATGCCATGGTGGAGTAGTTTATGAATGACTAAGCCCTATTGATTAAGCCAAAAAACACATCAGTTCAGCCAATAGATGCATCGAGTTAGAGCAACACCAAAGTGAAGCAAGCATAATTGTGTTGTGGTGCTTGTTCATTTAATAACATTATAGCACCACCATTTTGAGCACTTCAACACCTAAGGTCATTCCTATACTTACTATAAATAGTTTTTTATTTATTTTATTTAGGAGTTCAACTAGTTTCAATAGATTTTTCTAATATTTAGTGTAGTTCTTTAGTGCCCCTTAGAGTAAAGTCTAAAGGAGGCTAGGGAAGTGCAAGATGCTTTCATTAGAAATTTTGCCTATCTTGTTTAAGCAATCTTACCATTAGAGGAGAAAGGAGTATGGAGAAGTCAATTGTACTATCTTGGTGAAGTTTTTCCTTATTATTCTCTTGTATCTTTTCTTCTATTAGTGAAGTGAAAATGAGTTTGCTTTCAAATTTTCCTATATATGGCTAATTTCTGAATTTTTTGCTAATGATGTAAACATAATGCAACTACTAATGTAAACTCTCTTGATTTGAATGAAATTATATTTTTTTCAATACATCCCATTTTTCATTTAATGCAGACAATGTCCATATATAGTTAATGTTTAGTATGGTGGATTACCTCGATGGAGGAATATTGTAACAAATAGGAATATTTGAATGGAATGTTGACGTACCTAAATATATGATGTTTAACCTTCAAGTTTCTTTGGAGATATAAACTTGTAGGAATGTCTTGAATCTTTCTTTTCACCCCTACAAGCTTAATAGAGATTTAGGGATACGCATGTTCTAATCCTTATAAATAGTTATGAGTCTCATTAGGAAAATAATATCATTTACATGCTTTAGTACAAAACATATTTTATATATTGGTATCATCTCATCTATTTGTATTATCTATAAGTAGTATAAACTGAAATCACCTCATTCATGTTTAGTAGGATAAATTCTGCATCTGTAGTAAATTATGCTAGTTTATTATAATTTAGTAAAATATTTACTAAAGGGATTGACACTCACTCAATCATTTTATTACTTGATTGACACATATACTTACATATATAGTGGGTAATTTTAGCATCAAAGAAAACCTGAACATTAATTGATCCAAAGATATATTTTATTTCATACACACAATCAGTTATTCACGTGCCCACAAAACCAACACACATTAAGTTCTTGGCACCATTGTTGGGGAAGTAACATGCATATTATAATTTTAAACTATATTATTAAAATAACTGAATAATTTGATCTGCTTATATCTTGTATCGTCATTTTTATTATTTTTATTAAAATTTAAAAAAGATAAAAGAAGATATAGTTTGTTTCTTGTTTAGTTTTTGTTCTTTATTTCTTTTTTGTTGCATTGTAGTTACATGCTTAGTAGATTTATTAATGTGACTTTATTGTTTGATTATTAGATTTAAAGGACTCTTACAAAAATTAGAAAAATTAAAAAGATTTTTGCTTTAGATATGTTTGAACTAGTACAAGATCAAGACCATCATAGGCCTCTTAAGGAGTATGTTAATCCTGTTGTTGATGAAATCCACCATAGTAGCAATTGACCTATCATCTAGGCCAATAACTCTGAACTAAAATCCTCCATAAATTAGATGGTTCGAAATTCCCAGTTGTAGGAAAATCTAATTGATGATCTCAACCTACACTTTGCTAGCTTCTAAAAATCTATGCAACATTCAAATATAAAAGAAGCAGTGATGATGCTATTAGGCATCATGTGTTTCCATTTTCTCTAAGGAATAGCTAAGATGTGGTTGATATTATTTCCCCTAGGTTAACAACCAATTAGAATAAGTTGTCACATAAATTTCTAACCAAGTATTTCTCACCTCCATAAACTGTCAAGCATAGAAATCATATAACATCTTTTGCCCAGTTTGAAGGAGAGTTAATTTATGAATGTTTGGAGAGGTTTAAGGAAATGCTTAGAAAATACCCTCATCATTCTTAACACGATTGATTGGTTATTCAAACTTTTTATAATGGATTTATAAGATCTCTTAGATCAATTATAGATACAACAATAGGAGGATCTTTGATATCTAAGTCATTTGAGGAAGCCAATGAATTAATTAAGAAAATGACTACAAATAATTTTTAGTAGCCTTGTAATATGAAGAATTCTAAGAGAGCAGCTAGTGTTTATGAAGCTAATTCTTTACTATTCTTACTTCTCATATAGTTGTAATTAATATAATACATATAATAATCATATGTTTAGTTAATATATAATATGATGTATTATCTTGTTTGAGGAAAATTAGAACAAATAAGAAGGTAAAAATAAAATATTGTCATGCCTAGGCATAGGATGTTTAATATTTTAGGTTTTATGGTGATATTAGAATTATAGGAAGGATATAAACTTCCTTTTTACCCCTATAGGCTTGATAGAGGTCATGGTATGCATATACTATGATCCATATTAGCCAATGTGAGTCTCATTAGGAAAATATTATTTATTTATAGACATTTGTCCAAAATATATTTTGAAAGTTCTTGAAGGTTGTTAGACCTTTAAGAACTAGCCCAAGGCTAACCAAGAGGGGGAGGGGGAGTGAATTGGATATTAAAAAAAATTATGGAAAAATAAATTCTTTTAGAAACCTTTCAAACCGACGCACGATAATTGACACTGCGGATATGGAAATAAGTAAACACAACAACAAAATAAATCAAATTTTTTAGCCAAACATATAATTGTAGAAAATAAAGTGCGAAAAATAATCAGAATGAATATACCGGAATTTATAGTGGCTTGGTTAACATGACTTGTGTACACTCGTTGGAGACTCCCTCTTTAAGTATTGCACTAAATAATAGTGGCTCTCCATTTGCTCTTACAGTAAGCGGAGAAACATGTATATATACTATTTCACCACCCCAGAGCGATAGAGAATCACGACTCTTTTATAGGTAGAGAACCTCAACTCTTTTTTCACCCTCCAAGTGATTGATAGAGGACCACAACTATATTTTCTCCCTCCAAGTGATAGTCAGAGAACCACAACTAAATTTTCACCCTCCATGTGATGGTTAGAAAACCATGATCTTTGTTGAAGAACTTTATCTCCGGAGTCTCAAATAATCTTAATAGATGCTTATAGATACTAACCAAGATTCTTGCTTTGAGAAACCTTGTGAATCCCCTCACAACTTCTCCCTAAAAAAATCTCTCTTTTATCTCACAAATCTCTCCTTCTTCTCTCCCTCAAGGCTCTTTCTCCGGAATTCTCAATAGCCAAAAGATTTCCTAATGGAAGTATTAGAAAACCTTAAGTAATGGGCTTCAATAAACCCTAATTTTTAAGTGTTCCATCTTTTATTCGTACTGTATGATACACGTATTATTCAGTACAATCAATATAATTTAGACTCATCCAGGAAGTTCATGGAAATGAACTACTAAACCTTTATAACATTTCATACAAAATGATCAAAATATCGTACGGTATGAACTGTATAAATTTTTTTTATTCATTTGGGATGACTCTTGGGATGGCTAACTTTATACATTATCAATCGTCCAACACTGTCGACATTGTACAATACAATTAGTGCAAAAATCATATATTTTATTTGGTACAATCTTTGGAATATCCAATTTTATACACTATAAATTATATTGTATGAACTGTATCATACAATATGAACGATCATAATAATTATGCTTGATTTGATTGTCTAATATTGAGGGTTTAATTAAGAAACATTTTAATTAGGGCGTACAATACAAAATAATTATATAGTATGATAAACACAATTAGTATCTTTCTTAACCTATGGAAGCTTGGATTTTGATAGAGCACAATATATCTTATAGTACAAATTAAAATCATATAATATGAAATAAAGTCGTATAATATGAAGCCAAAATCATACAGTATGAATTACTTTAAAAAAACTCTCTCAAAAATATTTCTCACTCTTCCCCATGTGTGTGTAAGATTACTCAGTAATGATATCCACCCAATTATATGATGCAACTAAAGAAGAGAAAAATACATAATAAATTGAAAAAATATAGACTATAAACCTAATCTACCTAATCTTGAGCTGATCAAAATGTCAAGTGAATGGTGGATTAATTTCTTAAAATTTTAGTACACATAAAATAAAACAAAATATCATAGAATTAGGAGAAAGCAGTAATAGACATAATAATATTTGTTATCATCAAAATTATAGTGCTTGAATTAGATTTACAATAATCTCCTCCTTTTTGATGATGACGAACAATATTATCTAGAATTTTCAAAAAGTTTATTTCCTCTAAACTCCCCTTAGATGATAACCATATGTAAAAAAAAATATAACAATATATAATAACACAGTAATAACAATACAATTCTCCCCCTTTTGACATCACAAAAAGAGGAAAAATAGTAGGAAGGAAAAACCAAAATAGAAAAATAAACAAAAGACAAAATCAAAATAGATTTTTTAATCAATTTGCTCTAGTAAATGATAAATTTACCTTATTATTAGAATAAATAATCAAGGAATGAATTGACCAACTAAAATTTAGAAATATTAGAAATCATTCTCATCAACTCTTGTAAAACCCGAAAAATGCCGTTTTAGACCTCGCACGCTTTTCAAAGAGCCGCGACGAGTTTTAAGTGAAAAATTCAAATTTTTCAGATTTTGATGAAAATATTTTTGAAAAATTCTAAGCAAATTTTTGTACAGTTTGATATATAAAACTTATAGATAATTTTGTTTAAATTAGAAATTAAAATTCATATAAGTTTCATAATACCAATAATACCCTTAGAGGTTATTATTGCTTGGAATGTTTAAGTGAGGGTAAAATAGTCAATTGCAAAATCCCAAAACAACCAAAGCTTTAAGGGACCTAATTCTATTTGGTCCCTCATTCGATCCGTGCGGCCGAAACTGAGAGAAGGAGCGGGAAGGGAGAGGGCGGACGCACGCAAGGCGACGGGCGGCTGTTCCGGCGAATTCTCCGCCGAGTTTTCCGGTGAAGAAAGCTAGGGAAATTGTAGAGGAGAATAAGAGGAAGATTAAGGTATGCTTTATTTATGTATTCTTCCTTTTCTCTCAAAGTTTTCTTAAAATGAAAATCTAGGGTTTGAGGGGAAACTTTGTTTTTCTTTAAGAAAATGTTAGGATATGTTTAAGATATGATTTTGTGCATGAGAATGATGTTTTTCTTAAAAAAAAAAAAGTGGAGTTATAAAATTAGGGGTTTTCCCTAAAGTTGAAATTTTTGAAAATGCTTTTACAAATTTAGTTCCTATGAGTCCTAAGAGGGATTCTAAGGGTATAAATTGAGTTTTTCTGACAAAATGATATTTCCCTAATTTTTAATATTAATAAATCCGAAAATAATTACCTTAATGTTAATTAAAGGTTAGGTTAATAATAGATTAAAGATTTATGTTAATGACATTCGTTTATGTTAATAACATTGATTTATGATAATGATAGTTATGTCATTTGATAAAAAGGAATTAAGATTTAATGTTTATTTATGTTAATGGTTTCTTTATATTAATGATTAGGAATTAAGGTTAATGTTGGGTAAGGGGAATTTTGATAAATGATTAAGTAAATTAAATTCATATGTTTGTAATTATGAAAACGAGAGAGAGTGAGTGAGAGAAAGAGAGTACTAATGTAGTTTAGAAAGAGAAGGAGAATTTTGTTTTAAGTTTAGTTTGTAGATTTTAAAATGAAAAATTGATACTTATAGGTGATTAATCGTGGTGACATCGTAGGAAGAAGGACTGGCAAGAGAAATCATTTTCCAAACTTCTGTAAGTATGCACAATTCTTTATTTCAGTAATACTTTTGTTACCCTCAAGTTATATTCAATCATTATCCTTTACTGTTGTGAAATTCTTTATTGTTGTCAAATGAATGATCATACAAATTACATGTATATTTTATGGTCTTATATGATAAAGTTTATGTTATATGGAATGAGATGATATGAATATTATTTGAATGCTTGTATGAGCATGTTGAAATGATAGAGCTTACCCCCTGATGGTACTAGCTGGGGACGCTGTACTCGTGCACGATAAAATGGTATATGGAAAAAGAAATGGTAAAGGCGTACCTTTATGGTACTAGACGGTGGATCCTGTGACGGTTGTATTATATACGAAAAGAGAAAGCTAAGTATAATTATATGAATATGGAAATGAAATGAAAAATATGGCTTCATGTTATGATATGTTTAATGTTATGTTAGTATGAAATCATTTTATGTTATGTTCATATGAAATTGACATCCAGCATATTGCACAGTTGCATTGTTTACTGTAGTTTAGAATTGTGTATTACTTCTTGAACTTTAGCTTAATGTTAGTTGTTAACATTTTTAGGTAAGCTTAAATTAATCAAATGAGTAGAAGGAGCGGCAATGTTTATCGTAGGAGAGGAGCTCCAGAAGAAAGGTAATTATGAATTTATTGAGTTTTACGTTTATGTGTTTTCAAAATTTGATGTTTAGAGGCTCTTTCAAATTATTATGGAGATAGACTTAGAGATTAGATAATTTAACTTACCGTCCGACCTTTGTTCCCGCCTCGCCCAAGCAAGCTCACCGAGCTGGGTCGTGACAAAGCTTGATCTCCTTACAAGCCAAAATCTTTTTAAAACAAATATATAAATAAAAAAGAAATTAGATAGGAAAAGTGATATTTTTAGAATTAATTTTAGAAAAATATCTAATAGAATAATGTTGCAAAGTAATCAATCAGAAATCATGATTTTTAAATTCAAGTATAGGAGATATCAATTGTCACATGGAGTCTTCTAACATTTTATAGATTTGAAAGAAAGGCAAGCTAACTCTTAGTGGCCTTATTTTATACCTCTTTATCAGCTTTTGGTGCACATTACATTTCTTTTAATTTTTGTATGTACTTAGTGCATCTTGCAATTATTTGAGGGTCATTACACATCTTTTCATTTTTTGGGATCATTTTGTGCCTCTTTTCATTTTTGAATGCTTTTTCCATTTCTAAATCTTAAAAAAATTCTAAGTTGTAAGATTATCTTCAAAATATGAGAAAGAATAAACTTACTCTCTTATATATGGAAGAGTAAACCACAAAAAAATTCCTATCCATATATAAATGCAAAAAACTTGATTAAGAAAACTTGAAAGAGATTCATTGACTTGGAACATTATTTATATAAGATAGATTACTGAAGGAAGATAATATATATATATATATATATATATATATATATATATATATATATATATATATATATATCTATTTGAAATTCTAATTTTTAATTTGAAATAGATTTTAATTCAAAAAGAAAATACACCACCAAAAGAGATAGAGGAAGAGAAACAATAATCAATGTTTATTCATTTAACTTTTTTAGAGGTGTCAATCACTGTTTAACATGTTTATAAATAAAAATAAGACAAAAGGTCATTAAAAAAAAATCAATATCAGAAGTAAGCAGTGATCTGATTCTCAAAATACTGAAGAAAATTAACAAAAAATCAAAAGCATAAAATAAGAACACATAAATAGAAACAAAAAAAAAATTTAAAATAAAATAAAAATATAAAAAATAGAAATAGAAAGCATCAATTTTAAGCATGAATGTCTATCATACCTATTTTTGTTCTTAAGGTGCTGAAGATTTCAAAGGCCAGTGGTTTTGTAAATATATCAGCAAGTTAATTTTCAGTGGATACATGATGCATATAACTCTATGTCTCCATTGGCAACATGGTCTCTAATGAAATAGTGCCTTATGTCTATGTGTTTTGTCCTGGATTGTTGGATTAGCTTCTTTGAAATGTAGATGACACTAGTATTATTTGATAAGCTTTTAATGGTGCCTACTGGTAATCCTAAATCTAGTATATATTTCTTTAACCAAAGAACTTGGACCATATAATATCCTAAGGCTATATGTTCAACTTCAGTAGTGGATAGGGTAACTGAGTTCTGCTTTCTATTGGACTAGGAGACTAAGGCCTATCCTATGAATTGACATGTTCTAGAAGTGCTTTTCCTGTCAACTCTACATCCTGCAAAATCTAAATCAAAATATCCTATAATTCAAAGGAAGTGTTATGCCTATATTTTGGGTTCCTAAGAGATATCTAAGGATTCTCTTTATAGAAGTCAAGTGGGATTCTTTTGGATCATCTTGAAATCTAGTATAGAGACTAATACTAAACATACTATTAGGGATGCTAGTAGTCAAGTAAAGAAGTGATATGATTATTCCTCTATATTTCTTTTAATTAATAGATTATCAATTTGAATCCTTATTTAACTAAATAGTGGAACTCATGGTAGTGTTTATTAGTTTGGCTTTATTGATTTCAAATTTATTAAGGATGTCCTTAATATATTTTGTTTGACTAAGAAAAATTCCATCATCCTTCTACCTTATACTAAATCAAAGAAAGTAAGTCATTTCTCCCATCATACCATTTCAAGCTCCTTACTCATTATTTTTAAAAATTCATCACATAAATTTTTATCAGAAGATCTAAATAGAATATCATCAACATAAATTTAGATAATGAGTAGTTCATATTCTACCCTTTTTAGAAATAAGATGCTGTCTATACTCCCCTTAACAAAGGTTATCTCTGGTAGGAATGAACTTACCTTTTCATACCATGCTTTGGGAACTTATTTTAGTCCATATAATTTGTTTTTTTAATTTGAACACATGATTAGGGAATTATGAATTTTCAAATCCTGGGGGTGATTCAACAAACATATCCTCTTTTATTATCCCATTCAAAAAGGCACTTTTGAATTCTATTTGGTACAGTTCAAATCCCTGAAAGCAAGCAATGGTTAGTAGCACCCTAATAGCTTCTAATCTAGCTACAGGGGCAAAAGGTCTCTTCAAAGTCAATCCCTTCTATCTAGTTATAACCCTTGGCCACTAATCTTACTTTGTTTCTACCATAACACCATAATCATTCATTTTGTTTATAAAAACTCATTTAGTTCTAACCACACTCCAGTCCTTAGGTCTTTTTACAAGTTCCTAAACATCATTTCACATAAATTGATTTAACTCTTCTTGCATTGCTAGGATCCAAAATTTATCAGATAGGTCTTAATTTATGTTGATGGATTTAGTCATTGAGATAAAGACAGAGTGGTTAACTTCTTTTCTAATTCTATGTCTAGTTCTAATACGTTCATATTGGTCTCTTAAGATCAGTTCTTTAGTATGACTTGAAGAATATCTCTATTCTCTAGGCAATAAATTTCTAGGTTCTACCATTTCCTCCAAATTTACAAATTCTACTCCTAGGGTGATTTCTATAACTTCTTCTTCTTCTACTCTAGACCCTCCAAAATTATCAGATTCGTCAAACACAATATGATTGGTCTCTTCTACCACAAGTGTCCTTTTATTGAAAACTCTAAAGGATTTTCCAACATTTGAGTACCCTAGGAAAACTCCATCAAATTTGGGGTCTTTTCTAATAGAGATTTCTCATTATTTAGAATGAACACTTTACATCCAATGACATTAAGATAAGATAGGTTAGGTGCCCTACCCTTAATAATTTTATAATGTATCTTGTTCATCTTGGATCTAACATTTACCCTATTTTGAACATAATATGCTATATTCATCGCTTCTACATAGAAGTATTACCGAAGTGAGTATTCAGCTAATATGGCTCTGACAACTTCTACCAAGGTCATGTTCTTTCTTTGAACAACCCTATTATACTGAGGGGTTCTAGGAGCTAAAAAATTATGATCTATCCCTTTCTCCTTATAATAAGATTCAAAATTTTCATTCTAAAATTCTCTACCATGATTATTTTGAATTGTTAGAATTTCACAACCTAGCTTCCTCTGAATCCAAGTGGAGAATGATCTAAATTTCTCGTATGATTCACTTTTATGAGATATGAATCTAACCAAGGTAAATCTCAAGTAATCATCAATAATCACATACCCAAAGACTTTCCTTCTTAGGCTTATAGTGCTAACACATCCAAAAAGAATCCATGTGTATGACTTCTAAATTTTTGCTAGTGTTAATGTCCTTAATCAAGTGAAAGGAGGATTTGACTTGCTTTCCTAACTAATAGTCATCACATAGGTGGTTCTTAGTGAAATCTAATTTAGGTATGCTACTTACTAATTATTTTCAGGCGATCTTTCTAAGATTTTTCATGCTTGCATGACACGATCTCCTATGCCATAATTAGGATTCATCATCAACAATTTTTAGGTAAAAAAGTAACAGGATCAGCATAGTTTAAATCAAGCATGTAAAAATTATTAATTCTATTTTCTTATAACATTGTGTTTTTATTTAAGCTAATCATGCAGTTGGTAGACAAAAATTTAATACTAAATCCATTATCATAGAGCTGGCTTATGCTAACCAGGTTATGTTTTAAGCTATCTATCAGTAAAACATTTTTTATAATTAAATTTTTTAAGTTGCCAATTATACATTATCCCACCATTCTCCCAGTGGTGTTATCTTCAAGTGTCACCTTGCCTCCTATCGTAGCCTCCTGCAAAATGAATTAATTTACATCTCTAATCATGTTCCTTAAACATCTGCTATCAATGTACCACATGCTTGAAAGTTCATTAGGGATGTTAAGCCATTATGAACTAGCCAAGCTAACCAAGAGAGGAGGGGGGGGGGGTGAATTAGCATTTTAAAAAATCTTTAATAAAAAAAATCTCAACCAAACTAAAATTCACCATAAATAAATTCAACGTGTAGAAATTAAATATGAAAAAAGTTGTTGAAAAGAAAAACAAAAATTTATAGTGGTTCGATTAACTCGACCTATATCTACTCCCTAGAGGCACCCTCTAAGTATTGCACTAAACTCAGTGACTCTCCTTTTGCTCTCACAGAAAGGCAGAGAAGCTTGTACAAAACCTCCTTTCCACTAACACTGGTGAGGAAAAGAACCCAACTCATTTTGCTTCCTTCTAAAGCAGGAAAAGAACCTTGATCGATTGCTGAAGTGGACCTCTCTCGAACCTCTAATAATAAGGGACAATGATTGGATAAGATGACTTGGATCCTTTAT
Organism: Dendrobium huoshanense; assembly: GCA_016618105.1. Classification (NCBI taxonomy): domain Eukaryota; kingdom Viridiplantae; phylum Streptophyta; class Magnoliopsida; order Asparagales; family Orchidaceae; genus Dendrobium; species Dendrobium huoshanense. The sequence goes on from CM028344.1 coordinate 24,368,530, forward strand.
TGGAGCAACCTTTATGAATCCCTTACAAACTCCCCCTCATAAGATCCTCTCTCTCTCTCTCTCTCTCTCTCTCTCTCTCTCTCTCTCTCTCTCTCTCTCTCTCTCTCTCTCTCTCTCTCTCTCTCTCCCTTTCTCTCCCTCTCTTTTAAGCTCTCTCAGGTCAAGAGAATAGAAAAAGATGAGCTTTTGGATAGAACAAGAGCTCTTAAATAGAAGAGTTTTAAAATAGCTCTTATTTTATACTAATCGACTTTATCATCCAGGATGATCAGCATAAATTTTGCTTAATTAGCCTGAACAGTTTGGGACGATCAGAAGATTTTGTACATATCATCCAGGATGATAGGATATCATCTGGTACGATCAATATAAATCCTTAAATATCAACCAAATAATCATACCGAATGGATTTCTGGATGATGAAAAAATAGCTTGATCATCCAGGCCGATCTCACAATCGTCATGGACAATTAGTTCAAATCCATAAAAATTTTTTAGAGCATCGCCCTGAATAAAATATGTTAGATGTTTGATCATCCAGGAGCAACAAAGGTTTTTGAACTGATCGTCTTGGCCAATCCTATAATCATCCAGGGTGATATAATTGAGTCAATTAAACCTTTATTGCTTTTCTTGATTACCAAATTAATTTAGGCATAATTATGTAGCATCGTCCAGGATAATGCCTTGGATGATGTCCAAAAAATAAATAATACCTAAATAGATTTGGCAGCTAATTCTTTCTGATTTGAGCCTATTATCCCTGCTGATACAAATATTATCCAGGATGATGTGCTTAATGATGGATGCCTTAATTAAGATGCCCTAATTAGGATTTTTATTTTTAGCTGATCATCCAGGCTGATATTTAGATCTTCCTGGATGATGTGAACAAAAATAGATACTCTAAATTAGATAAAAAAAATTCCCCCAAGTGTGTGTGTGCATGGTTACTTAGCATTATGAACCACATCCTTTACAATAGACTCAAGAAAGGGAAAAGTTTTACAAACTAACTTAGACCTAGTCTATCTTAATCTTGATCTAGTTCAAATTGTAGTTTGATCTTGTGGACCTAAAATATTAGTAGGAAAGATAGTCGTAGAGAAACAAAAGTATTTGATATCATCAAAATTATACTCCCTGAAAGCATATTTGTATCAAGTGGTATCATAGCGGGACTCATAAAATTGAGTTTTTAAAAACTTTTGAATTTTTATCCATGGCTAACTCTGATAATTTTAATACTGTGGAAGGGTATTTTATTACCTGACCACCTTTATTTGACAATATTCCTTTTAATTTTTGGAAAACTCGCATGTTTATATGTTTACAATCAATTGACTATCGCATGTGAATGCTTGTTAAAAAAGGTTATTCACCTCCTTCACATGAAATAAATGGCATTAAAACTAAACTTCCTTTTACTGAATGGACTTTTGATGATAGGGATTTAGCATAACTTAATGCAAAATGTTTGAACTATTTTTTTTTTTGTGCTTTAAAATTAGAACTCACATGCGTGTTTCAACTTGTGCTACTGGTAAAGAGATTTTGGATAGATTGTGTATTAGTTATGAATGAACAAATGAAGTTAAGCAATTTTGATTGAATATTTTTTTGCATGATTATGAACTTTTTTGTATAAAGACTTCTGAATCAATTTTTAAAATGTATACAAGGTTTACTCAAATTATTACCTTTTTGCATGCCTTAAGATGATAACTCATGAACTATAAAAAAGTGAATAAAATTTTGAGATGCTTGCCTTTTTCTTTTGATGCTAAAATCACTATAATTTTTTAATCTAAAGATTTGAATACTTATTATATTAATAATTTTCTTGGATCACCTTATTGCTTACGAGCATTGGGTGAATCAAAGAAATCTTGATGTAGTTGAGAAAAAGAAGGAGAAAACTATGGTGCTGAAGGCCAACAACATGGACACTCATTCTTTCGGGTCTGAAAGCAATGATGTTGCCTTAATTATGAGCCAATTTAAAAGCTTTTTAAGAAAGAAGCATAAGAACCATCATAAGTGGAATAAAGATAAGGGTAGCAAAAATTTTAGGAGTTCTAAATCTATTTTGAATGCAGAAAGCTAGGACATGTTAAAGCTGATTGCCCTACACTTAAAACTCATCCAAGTAAGGAGAAGGGTGAGGAGAAAACCAAGTTCAAAAAAGATAAGAAGAAGTTCCAAAAGGCATTCTAGGCAGATTCTACATCTGACTCCTCTGAGATTGAAGCTGAAGAGGAGACTACAAACTTGTGCTTAATGGAAAACAAACATCTTGGCCAAAGTGACCAAGAAGAGGTATGTGAACTAACCTATGAGCAACTACTTGAAGTTTTTGAACAAATTTATGCATCATATAGGAAACTTAAGAAATCACAAGCTAGCTTGAAATTGGAGTTTTTAAATTTATAAAAAGAGCATAAAATTCTTCTTAAAGATCATTCTATAATTATTAGCAATCACATGTCATTACTTGATGAGTTTGATGCATTAAACAAAAAGCATACTGAATTATCTGATGCACATGATTCCTTGAAGTCATCCCATGCTGAGTTAGAAATGGAGTTTAAGAAATTAGCAAATCTTAAAGCTTTTGAAAATAACAAATTTTCATTGCATGCATCGCATAACTTTAAAAAGAAGCAACACCACCTGCGTAGATTAGTACATCCTTTTCCTAATTTTAGTTGTTTTTCATGTAGCATGTTAGGATACATTGCACACACTTGCACCATTCACTGTAGTACACATTAGGTGTGGAAACCCAAATTGCATGATTCATAACATAACAATATGCATTGCATTCTTCTTTCCATAAGATGGGACCCAAACATGTTTGGGTTCCTAAATCTGACATTTGATGATTTTGTAGACTTGCTCTCACAAAAGGCCTCATGAAAGCATGTGGTACCTAGACAGTAGATTCTCATGACACATGTCTGGAGATGCCAATTAATTCATTTTATTGGAGACCAGGACAGGAGGCAAGGTTACTCTTAGAGACAACACCACCAGGAAAGTGGTGGGCGCAGGTATAATTGGAAACTCCATGAACATTTTAATTGAAAATGTTTTGCTTGTAGATGGATTGAAACACAACTTGGTCAGCATCAGTCAGCTTTGTGATAAGGATTTCATTATAAAATTCTTGGCAAATACTTACATTATAAGCTTAAATAACAACACTATTTTACAAGGAAAGCGGATCAATAATGTTTACATGCTTGACTTAAATAATATTGAATGTGCTTCTTCATTTTGCTTAAAAATTGCTATTCATGATTCATGGTTGTGGTACAGGAGGTTATGTCTTATTAGTATGAAAACCCTTAGGAGAGTAACCTAGAAAGACCTAGTTAGAGGTATCCCCAAGCTTAAATTCTCAAAAGACCACCTTTGTGATGCCTGACAACTAGGGAAGAAATTCTATTCCTCTTTTCACTCCATTAAGGACATTAGCACCTCTAGACCTTTAGAAGTCCTTCACATGGATTTGTTTGGACCTATTCAGCTTAGAAGGGAAATTCTATAGTTTTGTGATTGTCAATGACTACTCGAGGTTTACTTGGATTAGATTTCTGTCACATAAGAATGAGTCTTTTGATGAGTTTAGATCCTTCTTCACTTAGATTAAGAAAAAGTTAGGTTGTGAGATCTTGACCATTCATAATGACCATGGGGGAGAGTTTGAAAATGAGAGATTTGGAGACTTCTGTGAGGATAAGGGGATTAGTCACAACTTCTCAGCTCCTAGGACCCCTCAGCAAAATAGGGTAGCTGAAAGGAAGAACTAGACCTTAGTTGAAGTCACTAGAGCCATGCTTGCTGAGTATTCCCTTCCAAAATACTTTTGGGCTGAAGCGATAAACATAGCTTGTTATGTATTGAATAGGGTGAATGTTAGAGTCAAATTAAATAAGACATCCTATGAGATCCTTAAGGGTAGGACATCCAACCATTCCCACCTCCACGTCTTTAGTTGTAAGGTTTTCATTCATAATAATGGGAAGTCACACTTAGGGAAATTTAATCCAAAATTTGATGGAGTGTTCTTAGGATATTTAAGTGTGGGGAAATCCTTTAGGGAGTTTAATAAGAGGACTTTGGTGGTGGAGGAGACTAAGAAGTCTAGAGTTGAGGAGTAAAAAATATAGATCTGATGTTTGATGAATCTAATCCTAAGAAGTCTAGAGTTGAGGAGGAAGATGAAGTTGGAGAGAATACCACTGGAGTTAAAAATTTGAGGAAGTGGGTAGAGTCCCAAACCACTGAAAGAGTAGGTGAGATTATCCAAAGAGTGGAAAATATAGATCTAGAGGAAAGGGTTGAACCTATACACACCTTGCCTAGAGATTGGAGATATTCTTTGAGCCATCCTAAAGAACTAATCTTAGGAGACCCTTCTAAAGGTGTTAGGACTAGGCCTGCACCTAGGAAGGAAGTGAACCACTCTGCCTTTATCTCAATGACTAAACCCACCAACATCAACCAAGCCCTATCTGAAGAGTTTTGGATCATAGCCATGCAAGAGGAGTTAAACTAATTTGTTAGGAATGATGTTTGGGAGCTTGTAGAAAGACCAAAGGGATAAAGTATAGTTGGAACCAAATGGGTCTTTAAGAATAAGATATAAATAGAAGGGATTGATTTTGAGGACGCCTTTGCCCCTGTAGTTAGATTGAAAGCTATTAGAGTGCTGTTAGCCTTTTCCTATTATAAGAGATTTAATCTTTTTCAAATGGATGTTAAGAGTGCCTTTTTAAATGGGATAATAAAAGAGGATGTGTTTGTAGAGCATGAACCAGATTGTGTGTGATTGACATAAATGCATGAACTTGATTTCTGATCATTCATCTGTTGATTGTTGTTTTCTTTTTTGTAGTTTTTTTCCTTACTTTTTTTTCTTTTCTCCTATTTCATTTTTGTTGATTTGATTTTTTTTGTTGTTTTATTTTTTTTTCTTTTAATCTCTGCTGAATTGATATCTTATGCCATTTTTTTGTTTTTAAAAATTTGTAGTCAATAATTGACATTTCTAAAATCAATTAAAAGGGGAAAACACCGTTGATTGTTTCCTTCTCTCTAACTTCTTTTAGTGGTGGTTTTTTTTTTTTCTAAACAAAAATTTATCTCACATTAACAACTGGATTTTGAAATTGAGAACTTTTCAATCTTTCTACAGTAATTTATCTTATATATATAATATTCAAAGTCTTTATGTTACTATCAAATTTTTGTAATCTTGTCGTTAAATTTATCATATAATTTTTTATTATATTTTGTGATTCATTCTTCTTTACATTAGAGAGTGAGTTTTTCTTCTCTAATATCTGGAAGATATAATCACAACTAAGAATTTTTAAGAATTTTGAAAAAAGGATCTAGCTTGCAAAAGTGGCCAATGATGCCAAAATCAAAAGATGCGCAATGAGGCCAAATTGAAAAACATTATATATACACAAAGTGTATCAAAAGTGGCACAAAGAGCGTCAATCAAATTGATAAGAGGTATAAAGTGATTCCACTAAAAGCAAGCTTCTTCTCTTTCAAAATTTTTAAATCTCAGAAGAATTCATGTGTCACTTGATTATTTCAAAGGCTTGATTTCAGAAATTGATGATTGTAACTAATTACTTTTGTATATTATTTTTATAAAATATTTTTTTTAAACCAAGTCTTGAACGGATCTCTTTTTTTTATCTAATTAATTTTTCTTATTTAGATCCTTATTTTCAAAAGATAATTTCCCCTGAGAGAAGTCCGTGTGAGGGCTAACAGGATCGGTTGTTCTACCATTTTCTCATATTTCAATGATGTTAACTCATTGATTTTTACAAGTTTTCTAATTCAATCACATAGAAAACTTATCTTGTTTAAGCTTTGATTAAAAAAAAACCTTTGTTTTTCTTTTGTTCTTGTCTATTTCGTGTTTTAATTTTTTCTTTTAAGTTAGTTTTTCATGTGTTTGGGCCTTCTCTGATCATCTCCATCAATTCTCTAATTTTTAAATTTTTCTCACATCGTCCCGGATGATCTGTTCAATTCCCTCTTTGAATTCCATCTGACGTTTATTTTGTCTCTTCTACTTCTGATCATCCTGGATGATCCATTATCATCCTGGATGATCTGATCAACATCTGATTCCATTATTTGTGATCATTCTTGACGATTCTCCTAGTCCTGGATGATCTTCACAATCTCTGCTCAATTATTGGGGATCATCCTGGATGATATACCTATTCATCCTGGACGATCCACATGGCAAAATTTGGCACTCAACATTAATTCAGCTAGTATGATCTATTATTATGCATCATCTTGGATAATCCACCTAATCGGCCAGAATGATCTTCTTTTCAACGATCATCCAACTTAACTCCTCGGGATGATTGCCTATGTCTTATCATCCCGGATGATATTTAATTGCCCTAGATGATACAGTTGCTTTTGACAAATTGGCCTGGACGTAATTAGTGTACCCGATTGGCCTATACAATTCTACTACCATCCTGGGTAATCGGGCCGATTCTTTATAAACCGAGGCTTTTAGACATTTTTTCTCACTCAAACCTTCTCAAATCCCCTTGTGCTCTGTTTTCTAATAATGGCCAACGGAAAGAGATCTCTCCATCCTTCTGGGAGTTCCTTGAGGGCAACTTTGGACCCTCAATTCACTAAGGCGGATGATCAAGCTGCCTACCAAAGTTATAAGATGATTGGAATCACTGTCTCCTAGTCTGTCAACCCGAACATTCTCTCATATCCGGTACTTGATCTATTTGCTCACACCTCTTTATGTTTTCTCCTTACTCTTATTGTTCCTTTCAAACCCAAGCTTCTTTTTGGTTTTTTGCTAGCCTCCACATAAATTCATCTTTCGTTGCTCTTGGGTCCTATGTGAATTGACGTCCCATCAAAATCACATATCAGGACTGTTATGAGCTTTTACACCTTTCCACCATAGGGGACAAACTCCACACCCTGTGTTCTGATCATGAATATGACTAGGCTCCAGCCAACCACTTCTTAAGGAACACCAATGCTCACATTCACATTGGAGAGACTAGCACCTTACTCAAAGATGCTAGGACAATCCAACATGTCCTTCGTACCTCTATCCTCCCAAAAGCTGGTGATCGCGTTCATATTACTCCACTTCTCTCAATCACCACCTTCTATATTTTGGCCCATCACAAATTCAATGCCATTGAACTGATTCCATTGACTTGATTTTTTGTTATATCGAGCATTTGACTACTATTCGAGATTCAGGATATAGGAGGAAGCATAATCTTTCCCTATGACATATTATTGCATATGTTCTAGAATCAAAATACAATCTCTAATATCCTACCCACCCAACTATCAACCTACCTTCTACTCAAATAATTCCTTCCATGCTCTTCACAGTACGCGTCTCCACCTAGGGGACGGGGAAGCTCAAGGAGCAGAGGAGGAGGAGGCTCCTACACTCGTTCCTGCACCTGTTCCACTTCGTCAGCACTCTTAGCTGGATCAGCGGGTGGAGTGATTTGACCAGTGGGAGGCACGGTTCAAGAACTATGTTGCTACGTAGGAGTAACAACATACTAACGACATTATTTTCCTGCAACACCAGCACGATCAGGATATGGCCTGGTTTGGAGAGCAGTTCACCACTTTTTCGAGTTACTTTCAGTCACATCCACCTCCACCACCTCCTCCTTTAGATGATCAGGGCTCATCTTTCTTTTAGTTTTCTTATTTTTGTGTGTTATTTTTTTACTTCGGTTTCATAGTTTGTGTTGTTTTTATTTTTCCCTCCTCCTTTTTGTGATGTCAAAAGGGGGAGTAGTTGTACTAGTTTATACTGTTCTAGTCTATTATAGTTTGTTATGTTTTTATGATTGATAGTTGAACTATTTGAATTGTGGTTGTTTCTTTACCTGCTTCTATTAAAGCTGCTTTGAACTGCTTCAATTACCTTGTGTTTGCCATCATAAAAAAGGGAGATATTATTGCAAATATAGTTCCAGAGAGTATAATTTTGATGATAGCAAACACTTCTATTTCTCTACGACTACCTTGCCTACTAACATTTCAAGTCCACAAGATCAAACTGCAATTTGATCTTATGGATCTGAAATATTAATAGGCATGGAAGTCGTAGAGATCCATAAGTATTTTCTATCATCAAAATTATACTCTCTGAAAGCAGATTTACAATAATGCTCTCACAAGGCCTCCTATTATAACATCCTTACAAAATCATCTATGGTCAGATTTAGGAACCCAAAAAAGTTTATGTTTCACCTAATGGAATATAGGATGAAATGCTTGCTTGCTATGCTGTGAATTATGCAATTATGGTCTCCACATAAAATACGTCCTACGGTGGATAATGCAAGTGGGGGAGATGTGTCCTAGCATGCCATAAGAGAAACATCTAACTTCAGGAAAAGGGTTTACTAATTTATGAGGGTTATGGTGCCTCTTCCTAGGTTTGAATGCATGCTGAAATGGCATGTTATGAAAATATGCAAGTGTCGGAGGTGTTTTGTTTTCTTTGTAAACTTTTTATTGAACTTGTAAAGATTTGTTTTCAATTTTCAATGCATGCTTACTTTCATCTAGTTTATATGTAAGAGATTCTAATTCCTTAAATGCATTTTCTAATTAACCATGCGATGTTTTCAAGGAATCATTTTCAGTTGTTAAATCAAGATGCTTATTATTTAAAGAGTCAAATTCATATAATAAAGCCATATAATTACTATCTAAAGTGGAATGATCTTTCCTGAGGCATTTATCCTCTTTTTACATAATTGAGAAGTTAGAATTAAGGCTTGTATGTGCTTTCTTGAGCTTCCTATATACAGTATGAATTTTTTCAAAAAATTTAAATAATTCATCTTAGGAAGGCTCACATAGCTCCTCTAAATCATAATGTTTAAGATGATTATCTACCATTAAGCACAGGCTTTTACCTCCCTTTTGCTTCATTTTTAGATGAGTTTAAAGTTGAGTCTACCTATAATTCCTTTTGAATCCTTGGCTTGCGCTTGTTGAATTTAGCTTTTTCCTCACCCTTCTCATTGCTCAGGTGAGCTTTAAGACTTGGGCAACTAGACTTTAAGTGCCTTGGTTTCTTGTATTCATAACAAATAATATCAAAGGAAGCTTTAGAATTTTTATAATTTTTTCCTTTACTCCACTGTTGAGGAAGGTTTTACTTTATTGTTAAAAAGCTTCTAAATTATTGGGTCATCATGATAATATCTTTTTCTCCTCTATCAAAATAACTATCTGAATCATTAGCCTTTAAGGCTATAGTTTTCTCCTACCTCTTTTCACCCGCATCAAGTTGTCTTTGACTCACTCCTTACTCATGGGAAATGAGTGACCCAGGTAAGTTCTCTATAGAATAAACTTTCAGATCATTGGATTCAGTAATAGGAGTTATTTTTGCATCATTGGAACTAGGTAGGAAACATAGAATTTTATTAACCGTTTTAGAATTTGTTAGTTATCTACCTAATGAATGTAGGGAAGTGATGATTTGTATAAACCTAGTATTCATTTTAGATTTGGTTTCACTAGGTTTCATGCAAAAGAGTTCATAATGATGGAGCAAAATATTTAACCTAGATTGTTTCACTTCTTTTGTTCTTTCATATGTTATGTAGATTTTATCTCAAATCTCCTTATCAGTAGTGCAAGTAGAAACACATATATAATCTTTAGATTTTAAAGAACAAAAGAAGTTCAAATATTTTGCATTCAGTTGGGATAAATCTTTATAATTAGTATTCTATTCAAAAAAGGATATTTCAATTTTAAAGTCATTTACTAAACATATAGGTACAAAATATCCTTCTTAAATATAAATCTATATGTGATAATCAATTGATTGTAAAAAAGTAGACATGTAAATTTTCTAAAAATTAAAAGAAAATTATCAAATAAATATGGTCATATGATTAAATATCCTTCCATAGTATTATGATTTCCAAAGTTAGTCATTAATCATTTTTTAAAAGCTATTCTAAAACTTAATTTATGAATCTCGCTCTGATACCACTTAAAAGTTTGTGAAGGTTGTTAGACCTTTAAGAACTGCTCAAGGCTATCTAAGAGGGTGGTTAATTTGATATTAATAAAATTCTTTAGGAAAAAATAAATTAATTTAAAAACCTTTTAAACTTATACATGATAATTGACACAACATATACAGAAATAAGTAAATTTCATAACAACAAAAGTAATCAAATTTTTTAACCACACATATAATTATAGAAAATAAGGTATAAAAAATAATCAGAATGAACATACCAGAATTTATTATGATTTGGTCAACCTGACCTACATCCACTCTTTGGAGACCCCATCTCTAAGTACTACACTAAATAGGAGTGACTCTCATTTTTCTCTCACAGTAAGGCGGAGAAGCCTATATATATGTTGTTTCACCACCCCGGATGGTAGAGAACCATGACTCTTTTACACATAGAGAATGTCAACTCTATTTTCACAGTCTAGGTGATGGTCAGAGAATCATAACTCTATTTTTACCCTCAAGGTGATGGTCATAAAACCATAACTCTATTTTCTTCCTCTAGGTGATGGTCAGAGAACCATGATCTTTGCTGAAGAACTTCTTCTCAAGAGCCACAGAGAATCCATACAGACACTTGTAGATAGTAGAGAAGATTCTTGCTTAGAGAAACCTTATGAATTTCTTCATACCTTCTCCCTCACAAAATCATCCTATCTTCTCTCACAAATCTTTCCTTCTTCTCTCCCTCAAGAAACTCTCTCCTAAAGTCTCAACAACCAAAAGATTTCCTAATGGAAGTATTAAAAAACCTTTAGTAGTGGGCTTTTAGAAACACTAATTTTTAAGAGTTATGTCTTCTATTTATACAACATGATACACATATCATACCATATCGTTAGTATAATTTAGACTCATCCAATAAGTTCGTGTAGACAAACTGTTCAACATTTATAACATTTCATACATTATGGTCAAAATATTGTATGATACAAACTGTAGAAATTTCTTCTATTCATTTGGGATGACTCTTGGCATGATCAAATTCATACACTGTCGATCATCCAATACTGTAGACATCGTACAATACGATCATTACAAAAATCATTAATTTCATTTGGTACGATCACTTAGATAATTTCATATATTATCAATAATATTGTATGAACTATATCATATAGTACGATCTATGATAATAACTCTCCATGATTTGATTGCCTAATATAGAGGGGTTAAGTAAGAAAGAGTTTAATTTGGCCATACAGTACAAATAAAATTGTATTGTATAATTAGCACATAATTAGCATATTTCCTAACCTCTGTCGATTAGGGTTTTCATAGAGCACAATAGATCGCATCGTACGAATTAAAATCATACAATATGGAACAAAGTTGTACCATATGAAGCCAAAATTATATAGTACTAATTGCTTAAAAAAACTCTCTCAAAAACATTTTTCTCTCTCCTCGAGGTGTGTGTAGGTTTTTTTTTTTATTTTTTTTATTTTTTATTTTTTTATTTTATTTTTTATTTTTTTATGGGGTGTGTGTAGGTTACTCAATAATAATATCCACCCAATTACATGATACAACTTGAGAAGTGAAAAATATAGAATAAATTGAAAAAATATGGACTGTAACCTTAGTCTACTAAGTCTTGAACTGATTAGAATTGCAAGTGAATGGTGAATCTATTTCCTGGAATGTTAGTACACACAAAACAAAACAAAATATCATAGAATTAGGAGAAAGCATTAATAGACACAATAATGTTTTTTATCATCAAAATGACAGTAGTTGGATCAGATTTGCAACATATTTTATATATTGGTATATATTCACCTTTTGTATCTCTATAATTGGTAGAAATGTAAACCCTTCATTTTTGTTTAGTAGGATAAACCTTGAAGTTGTAGTAAAAAGTACTAGTTTGATTAAAATATAGCATAAAACTTTCTCATAAGATTGACACTCTTTAATCACTTTATTACTTGATCGAAATGTATACTTAGTATCTAAAGGATAATCTATATCAAATATAACCTAGGTATTAGTTAACCAAAAGCATATTTTATTTCATACACCCATTCATCCATTCACACTTGTGCCCGTACCCCATTAAGATTTTGGTGTCGTTACTGGAGAAGTAATGCATGTCATGTAATTTTAAGCAATATTATTTAAATGGTTGTATTTTTAGACCTACTTGTATTTTTATCTTGTTTCTTTATTTTATAATTCTATTAAAAGTTTTTGAAAAATGAAATTATTATTACTTGTTACTTTTTTTTTTTACTTTTTAGTGCATTATTATGGAATGTGTTGTAGATCTAGTAAGGTGCATTTGTTATTTAATTCTAAAATTAAAAGGACCCTTAAAAATTTTGGAAAACTAAAAAGCTTTTTACTTTAGAGATGTTTAAACTAGTAAAGGACTAGGACCATCCCTGACCTCTTAAGGAGTATGCCAATCATATAGTAGATGGAATCTACCAGAGTATCAATAAACTTACTATCAAGGCTATAATTTTAAACTAAAACCCATAATAATTTAGATGGTCCAAAATTCCTAATTTGGGGGAACTCTCGTTGAGGATCCTAACCTATACTTAGCTAGCTTCTTAAAAATTTATGTAACATTTAAATATAATGGTGTCAATGATGATGCTACTAAGCTTTATTTTGTTCCATTTTCACTAAGGGGTAAAGCTAATATGTGGTTTAATTCTTTACCCCTAGGCTCTATAACCACTTAGAATGAGTTGGCATATAAATTCCTAGTTAAGTATTTCCCATCATCTAAAACTGCTAAGCTTAAGAATGACATTACATCTTTTGCTAAGTTTGATGGAGAGTCAATTTATAAAAGTTGGAAGAGATTTATTAAAATGCTTAGGAATTTTTTTCACCATACTTAACTCGATTGATTGGCTATTCAAACATTTTATTATGGATTGGTATAATCTCTTAGGTTAATTATGAATGTAGAATCAAGAGGATCTTTAATATCTAAGCCATTTGAGAAAGCATATGAATTAATTAAGAAAATGAATACAAATAATTTCTAGTGGCCTTCTAATAGGGAGAATCCTAAGAGACTAGTTAGAGTTTATGAATATGATGTTTTATTAGTTTTGACAACTCAAGTAGCTATAATTTTTAAAATGTTAAATATAATTAGAGTTAATTAAGGATCTTGATTATCTATGTAATTGGAAGAGCATGAAATTCTTTTCGCAATAGTAATGCTCAATGAATTGAGGATGTAAATAGGATTGGAAGATAGAATATTCCCTGTTCTAATACTTACAATCCTAATTGGAGGAGCCACCCTAATTTTAGTTGATCTAAGAATAATATTGGTGGTAATAAATAATATAATCTATGTTAATCTAGTTGGGGAAATTAGAATAATCCTCAATAATTATAATAAATCCTAAACCTTGTTATCCCCTATTTTTTAATCAAAATGATCCATTTAGATATAGGAAGACACCTTTTGGAGAGACAATGATTCAATTGGGAATTTAATTGTAAAGTCAAACTGCTTCAATAAAAAACTTAGAAAAGTAATTAGGATAGCTTGCAATCTCCTTTAGTTTTAGATCCTTCAGATCATTGCCCTACAATACTATAGTCAATCCTAAGGAGAAAGGGAAGGATCTTAGTGTAGACCACTTGTGGAGTGGTAGTAATGCACCCTAGCAAAATTGAAAAATCTAGGCAAATCTAGTTAAAGATTATGAATTTAGCATTGTTTGGGAGGGAACCAAAATCTATTTTAAAAAATTTCTTTGATTTTATTTTGTAGTTTATATTATGTGTGTGTGATCGTATTGTTTGTGAAAGGTCATTAATGCGGACAATTTTATGTTCGTGTCATATAATTTGCTATAAATATTTTTTGTCAAATCTATATAAATTAATATTATACCATCCAAAGAGAAAGACTAATGTTTCACTATCAATTTGAAAAGAAAGCTTAATTTATTTTCATGATCACTCATGACATAAAGAATATTTAATTCATCACTATGGATATAGAGAATATTCACTATTTATGTTAATCATGAAACTAAATCATTGAATTTATTTTCATAATCAATCAAAATAAGGAATATTTAATTTATCCCAAAGAATAAAAAGAATGTCCAATTATCTCTTTGCTTATAAAACTAAACCAATGTTTTAAGCTAGGTCTGCATCCATAGATTCTGTCCCTTCCTTAGAAAGAAACTAAAGTTGTCTTTATTTTAATTTTGGGTTCTAGACTTTCTATAAGGGTAGGCCAGTATAGTTAATAACATCTCTTAAGATAATACTCTTGATTAAAGCGAGGAATAAGGTTTTCAAATTTATATAGATTTAAAGAAAGGCTTGGGCTATTCGGATTTTAGTGTATATAGGATCGATATTGTAACTTCTAATTTAGATTTAGATTTTTTGAATGATACAGAAGGACAAGAATGTGTAGAGAATGAGAGGTGTATTCAATCTGGATTTAAACTTACCTAGAGTGAGCTGCCAGCTAACAATGTTAAGCACAATGAATCACCGTATGTGTTAACCCCATTTTTCAATGAGGTTAATTCCCTCTATATCAAATATAAATTTTTAAACCTAAATCATTAGAACTTATTTAAAATCTTAAATCAAACTCGTGATTGTGTTTTGGCATGGTGATTTCATCTTTGACCCTTGAAACCGTCACTTGACAATCACCCTTGACTGTCATTTGATCATTTCATTTATCACTTGATAAACACCCTTTATTTTTAGTGATATGATCATTAAAAAACTATATTTCTTTGAATCACTGACTTCCATTCATTAATTTAAAAATTAAATCAAAATCAATTATTAAATCCATCAGTTGATAGTTCCCTGTGATAGTCAACTGATCACCTATTCATTCATTGATGATCATCCAAGATTATAAATAATCTAGGCATTTCAAATCATAAATCCTCCCATGTCATTATCTAAATCAAATCTAATTCAAATCTTGTGACTAAACTAATTTTTCAATTTCAAACTCTAGATTCTAGTGTTAGAACCAAACCCAAAACCTCGTGGTCCATAGCCTATTTTTAGATAAATTTACTTTGCCTTCAAACCTAACCAAATGACCTTACATCTCTAATCTATCACTTGCATATTAATTAGGCATGTCCCTAGGGTCAACTACATTAGTTTGAGTGCAATTCAAGATCCCTAACCCTAAAAATCAAAGCATTTCAATAGGCTACAAAACCTTCAATTTTTTTTGAACCAAGTTCTTGGTTACTCCTTGTTGACCAAAGTGCCCTTTTAAACCTTAGATATGCTTTTTGAACTAAATAACCCCACAAAGCCTTGGGACCACTTACAACATTTTTAAAATATAATTTGAAATTAGTTGGATCAACCCTTGACCTTTTATCAAATCTGGTTAACCAAGTCAACCATAAATGACCAAAATTTGTCATACATACTTCAAAAATTATTTCTCATTATTTTAGCCAAAACATTAAATCAAAGTTATGAGGATTGTTCATGAGGTCAAAATGAGTCTCTTAAAAGTTTCTTGTGCTTAGGCCACATGGTTTGGCTAATGGAGGTGAACCAAGAGCTAAAAATGAGATTTTGTTGATATAAATCACTACTCTTATCAAAATAAATTCTAAAAATTGTCGTAACAAGTGTGTGTTAACTCCATGCATACACCCAAGAGTTTGAACCCATAGTTTAACCTGATTTAAATGTATGGGTTGAACCAAGGTCTCCAAAACATATATTTTAGCACCCTAGATAAACCTAGCCTGATTTGAACCCAACCAATTGCTTTCATGTACTCTAGAACATTTTCTTTATAGGGCATGTCTAGCTTAGGGTACATGGGCGCCATATGTGGTAAAAACCTCAAAAAACACCTCTCTCCAATGATTGGTTCAAGCCTAGCTCCCTAAATTACCAACAATGTGCTTTCAGACTCTCTAGAATATTTCTTGAACTTCCACTGGTTAGTCCAAAATTTATTTTGAGGTGCCCCATGGCTTATTTTCTTTTACAACCTTCCAAATCAAATCTTTTTCAGCATTTTGTTGATATATTTTGCATGTCTTAGGAAGTTTCCATCTTGTCTCTGCTTAACTTCGAGTTGTAGAAACTAATTTAACTCATCCATCATTCCCCCAAGCAAGACTTGCTACTCATAGTGGCAAAAAATTATTTACATAAATTAACTTTTGTAGATCCGAAGAGAATATCATCAAAATAAATTTATATTATAACTATATCTTCTCCAACATTCTTTAATAAAGTGGTGTGTAAATTACTATTAACAATTTGTATACCATGCCCTAGGTTCATTCTTAAGGCCATAAAGTTCTTTCTTAAGCTTTTATACGTGATAGGGAAAAGCTAAAATTTCCAAACTTGAGAGCTATTCTACAAAGACATCCTCTTTCATAACTCCATTAAAAAAAAAACTCTTTTAACATTCATTTGATATAATTTGAATCACCTTAAACATACAAAGGCTAACAACACTCTTATCGACTGTAACCTAGATATGGGGGTAAAGGTTTCTTTGAAATTTATTCCTTTTATTTGATTGTATCCTTTAGCTACTAACATAGATTAATTTTGAAGTATTGATCAAGAGTCATTTAATTTTTCTTAAATACCCATTTAGTTCCAATTACATTTCAATTAGAGGATCTTTTTACTAATTCCCACATATCATTTCTAATTCACTTATTAAGCTCTTCTTGCATGGCCAAAATCAAATTCTTTTGCTAAAACTTGATCTATGCTAGTGGGTTCTATCATCAAAATAAATGAAGTGTTATTAACCTCCTTTTTAACACCATTCCTAATCTTATCCTCTATAAATGGATATCCAAAAATAAGCTCACTATGGTGATTAAATGAGTATCTCCATTCTCTAGGCAAAGGATCTAGAGCTTCTTCTCTATTTTATAGATCAACATTCTCTATTCCATGGGTTATTTCAACTCCATAATCATCATCATCATCATCTATCAAAGTATCATTGATTCTATATGATTCACCAAATAATATATGGGTAGATTCCTCTATCACTAAGGTTATTTTATTAAATTTTCTATAAGATTTTCCTATCAAGTGATGCCTTAAGAATGCCGCTTTATCTACCTTAACATAAAGCTTTCCTAAATGAGATTTTCCATTAATAAGTACAAAATATTTACACCCAAAAACATGCAAAAGATATATGCTTGGTTTATACCCTTAAGTAATTTAGAAAGTATTTTATTTAAATTGGATCTAATGTTCACTAGCACATTGCAAACATTATTAAATGTCTCTACCCATAAAAAAATTTAATAGACTATATTCCTCTAACTACCTATACCAACATTATATTTTTTCTTTCAGCTACTCCATTCTATTGTGGGGTCCTATGGGTAGAAAAATTTGGACCTATTTTACATTCTTGATAATTAATTCAAAGTTTTCCTCACCTTTATGGTCACTATGAATGGTTTAGAATAGACATCTAGTTTTCCTCTGAATATAAAAAGAAAAGGTCTTAAAATTCTCAAAAGATTCACTTTAATCATTAAGAATTTGACCCAAGTGAACTGGGAGTAATTATCAATAAGTACAAATCCAAATATCTTACAACCTAGACTAGCTGTACTAATGGGTCTAATTAAGTCCATGTACAGGATTTCTAGTGGTCTAGTTGTTACAATATCTTTAATTCAGTGAAAAGATAACCTAGTTTACTTCCCTAATTAGCATGCATCACATTAATGACCTTTAGAGAATTCTAATTTATGGATGCCTCTAATCAGATTTAATTGAGATATTTTCCTTAGTGTTTTCATACTTGTATGAAAATGTTTTATGTATAGCCAAGATTCATTTTTAATGGTTTTTAAATAATGAACATTATTAAATGCATCAATCTAGTTAAGTCAAGCATATGAACATTATTTAATCTCATTCATTCTAAAATATATTTTTAATTTAATATAATTAAGAATTTATTAGAAAGAAATGTAATGTTAAAACCTTTGTCATACAATTGACTAATGCTTAATAAGTGATGTTTTAATCCTTCAACTAATAAAACATTTTGCCAATAGCACTTATACCTACTACCTTTCTAGAAGTATTATCTTCCAAGGTGACTTTATCTCCACTCTTACCTTTCAGCGTGATGAATTATTTTAGATCTCTGATCATATGGCTTGAGCATCCATTGTCCAAGTACCACATACTCATTCTAGACCTCTTATAAGAGCATTCCTACAAAATAATCACAAGTTACATTTGGGAATCTATGTAAATTTGGGTGCCACCTTGTTATAAAATGTATGAATGCTATCATTTTATGATGTTTTTGGCCTCCAAATCATATTTGTTCTATGATGTATTCAGAGTGTGCAAGAGCATACAATTTGTCCTCGTATGGCACCAAAATAACACATAACCATGAGATTGGATTTACTAGTCTATATGAGGGATAATGTATTATTTTGGGAAGTGAGGATGCATTATGTGTCCTGACCATTAGCTCTATAGTGTGTGTAGGCCCATATGAATTTAGTTTAAGTGCAGTGATCTTCTTATTTATTATTTTATCTGCTCTTTTTAAATTCCAACATCCATATTTAAAGCATGCTCATTGCTATCCATTTCTAATTTAATCTCTTCTAGTCATTTAAATGCTTCCTCTAGATCAAGATGTTTTTTTCAAGGAGTCATACTTTTCTTGTAATTCAATATGCTTATTTCTTATTGTATCATGCTTTTCCATTAATGATTCATGCTCCACATCTAATGCAATGTGCTC
The DNA here is from genome assembly GCA_016618105.1 of Dendrobium huoshanense. Classification (NCBI taxonomy): domain Eukaryota; kingdom Viridiplantae; phylum Streptophyta; class Magnoliopsida; order Asparagales; family Orchidaceae; genus Dendrobium; species Dendrobium huoshanense. The sequence goes on from CM028344.1 coordinate 24,387,411, forward strand.
AGATTTTAAGCTTGAATATGTATTTGTTAAATTTTAATGCTATTCTTTCAAGGTGAAATATTCTCTTTTCAGATGCAAGTGCTTCTTTTATATCTATATAAAATTGACTCATTAGGTTTCATGTAAAAGGATTTTTACTTTTGTAGAAATAAAATCATTTGTGATTGTTTTACTTCATTAGTACCTTCATAGGTAATATAAAGATTTTCCCAAATTCCCTTAACACTAGTGCAAGTAGAAATACACATGAAATCTTTATCTTTTGATTCTTAAAAGAAATATTTTAAAAATTTAGAATTAATTTAAGAAAGTTTGCAGTCTTTAAAATACCATTAAGTAATGTGCATTTCTACTTTGACTCCATTCAAAATGTAAAAAGGTAAATTATATTCATGTTATATAAAGAGTCATATATGAAAACCAATTGATTGTAAAAATATAGACATACAAATTTTCCAAAAGTCAAACGGTATATTTTTGAAAAGTGGCAGTTAGTTGACTGAAAATCCTTCTAAAGTGTTATGATTACTAAATTGTTCCATTAAATCTACTTAAGATATTAGAATCTAAAAAAGTGAGAACTATCTTGATACCAATTAAAAGTTTGTAATAAGCTTTGATACAAATTGAAAGTGCTATGAGGCACACCAAGAGGGTGGAGGGGTGGGGTGTTGGTGGAGTTGAATTGGTAGTTTAAAAACTTTTACTTAAAAATCCTTTGTTTAAAAAAAGATCTTGAAATATGCAGAAGTTTTTAAACAAACAAAATTGAATAATGCAAAACACAACTAAAGGCAAGTATGAATCTTTTTTTTTTTTGTTTTTTAATTTTATATAAATTTTTTTCTTTTATGTTTTTTTTTTCTTTTTCAAAACCAAGATCAAACAAAAATAATAACTTTGACCCTCTTTAAGAAATATGATCACAATCAAATCAAAGTGCAATAAAGTAAATCATAAACAAAATTAAAGTGTTGTAAGTAAGAAAATGTAAATTGAAATTTATAGTGTTCAGTCAACTTGACCAACATCCACTCTCCAATGGTCTTCCTCTTTGAGATTTACACTAAATATCTACTCTCCTTCCACACATAGCTTGGCGGAGAAGACCATCTCTCTTTCCACAAGAAGAGAATCACCGTTATACTTTTCACACCTAAAGAATCTACTCATCTCACCTATATAGCTAGATGGAGCTACCATCCTCCTTTAACCTCCAAGCCTAGCAAGGATGTTGATCAGTCCTTTCACCTCCAAGCTCGATGGAGATGTTGATCCTTCATTTTGTTTCTAAGATAGGTGGAGATACCAAGTCCCTAACCTCCTTGGTTAAATGCTCTTTGTCACCAAAGACCCTCTTTCCCTTGAAATCTTCTCCAATGCACAACTAGTGGACCCGAGGTGTAGGCTAGCCAAAGAAACTATGTAAATCCTCTCACACTCCCTTGACTCCATCAAGGATCTTCTCCCTTTATCAACCTTTCCTCCTTTCTTCTTTTTGAACTAGACTCTCCATGCTCTCTCATAGAAAAGAAAACATCAATTGGCTGCTCAACGACTCTCTCCTAAAGAAAAGAAAGTGGTTATAAAGAGGGCTCTTAAAAACCCTAAGTTTAAATTTAACCACCTATGATTGTACAATATGATAATTATTTCATTCAGTATGATTAGTTCAATTTCTAGGTAGCAACAGATTGAGGGGATGATCACCCTGCCCATAACTTGGAATGAAAGAAAATGCTAACATTTTTTTGATGATCAACTTCATAATGTTGGATACACCCACTTATTTTAACATAATCTTTGAGTAAACACTCTTAAATACTTTAATAGTGGTCATCAAAGCATGTGATATGGAACCTAAACACCCAATTAGAGGCATAATATAATAATAATGAGAGTCCTAATATTCTCTTGAGCTTGCTACCTAAAGACAATAGAAAAAAAATGAATAGGCCACCAAAGGAGGGGTTACAACTTGAAATAGAAAGAGAACTAGGGTTAGAGATAATTGAGATTGCTATAGAGGTCTCAGTAATAAAAGGATCCCTAGAGAAAACCACAAAAATAAGTTCATTCTTCACCAAAAATAAGGAGAAAACTTATCTAAGCTCTTAAATTTTTTTTTGAAGTCTTTACTAAACTATGGCTCAGATATAAGGGGTTAATATTAAACACATCTATCACGGGGTGAATATTAAAGAGGTAAGGCTCAATAAAAAAAAATGATAATAGTTACCATATTTATTAATCCTATAAGGTAAGAATCCTTAGTGGTTATGTAACCCTAGAGATCTCTAATTTAGTGATGATATATACTGAGAATGGGAAGTGAATGATCTATTTGGACTTTAGCATTATGAACCCCACTTACTTAAAGGCTTGGAATCCCATTAATAAATATTAAATTAATGGTCAATATATTAGTTAGATTCTTAGTCATAAGCTTGCTCAACATAATCTCTAGCTTCCATAAAATAAATATGCACACTTGTTGAATCTTGATTGATCTGGTGGAAGATGTTTGGCTGTACTTTATGAATCTACCTATGAGTTGAGGACTTGTGTGCAAGGATGATTAAAGCAAAAGAAAGAGGGTATGATTGAGAATGGATTTTTAGAAATTCTTTATTATCCAAGTAAAAAACTATAAGAATAATAAGGGATGAGAACTCTATCTTGCGGAGATTAAGCTAAACTAAGAAAAATAATATCTCTGTATCTCTCCTTTTTTATGGTGGTGTCATTATATCATGTTGTTAAGGGGTTCTCCTTATATGTTGTTATTGAGGTCTTTATATCTTTTATCCATAGGATTAAGGCCTTGAGTTGTATGAGTTATCTTATATCCCTTCCCCTTATTTATAGGATTTAGAGAGTTATAATAATGTTTTTTTGGAGTATAATAGTCATACTATATTATGGGATATGATGCAAGTGAGATGCACCCATGGGAATCTAAATATTGAGTCAGTGTGAGGTTGAAAGTCAATCTAAGGTCTCCCTACTAGAGTGAGATGGGGAGAGTGATGATTTGACATTCATCTCTAAGTTCAATGGTGATCTTGACATGAGAGACATCTTATGAATGAGATGTGTATTTTTAGCTTGGATTTTTATAGGTCTCTTATAGAAAACTTGAATTTCACTTAGATGAATATGGATTAGTCTAACTAAGAGAGGGTGAATGATTAGAGGAAGTGAATCTCCAGTGATAAGCTCCTTGCTAGCTCCTAAGTGAGTTTATCGATTGTACTATCCTAAAAGAGAGGGAAATATTTATTAAGTAGAAATTATGTTTATTTTTATTTTTCTCAGTTCTAGTAAAAATGTGTATTTTAGTTGATATTGTGCTATAATGTCTTAGGAAAAATCCTTAAAATATAATGTTTAGACCTGCACTGAAAAAACACGAACACACTCACAATAGCTCTTATACGCCCCAATGCTGAACACATACATTATATCTCTAGAGTCTCAAGAAGATTACAAATTAATTCAACACTCTAGCAAAATATCAAGTTACACTATTGTGCTATGAGTATCTCAGCACCACCATGAGAATAGAGCAACCTTATATGGTCGTTGAATTTTTAAATATTTCAATGTAGAAGTACCAGTCTTTGGAGCACTACAGCACCGAAAGATGAGTTCAAGCACCGTAATGCTCATTATTTTGTAGCATCGTGAGAGAGTAGTTATGAAGCCAAGAATTATATCGAGTCAATCAAGCATCACACAGGGTCAACTCAATATAGTAGCAAAGATAACAAAGAAGCATCAAGGTCCTAGTTCATCATTATAGTGCCATGATGCCATCCTATTGAGGATCATAGTGCCTGAGTTAGTTTATATAAAAATATATAAATAATTTTTTATATTTTCTTGTGAGAGAGTTCTGAAGAGAGACTAGAGAGATCATAGTTAGTGAAGTTACATTTAGTGGAGTGACTGGTTATCCTTTTAGTGAGTAAAACACTCCTTAAGAGTGGAAGAGTGTGTGGAGGGTGAAGGCAAGGATGGAATCACCCTAGGAAAGAGTTCATTTATAGGATATTTGGGATTTTCAATTTTACTTGATATGTTTTTAAACTTTATGATTGTATATTTTCTAAATCAATTAGTGAAATGTGTGTTGCTACAAATTAATTCTAAGGCTAGTTAATTTCTTTATTTTGGGTTAATAATGTGAATTGTCTTCTTTTTCCTAATATAGGCTTTTGTTGTTAAATATGATTGGTTGTTCTCAATTGTTATAGTGCATAATTTAAATTATTCGATGGCCATGTATGAAATTAAAATCTAGTATGATACATTTTCTTGATGGAGGAATGTTAGAATAATTTGGAGAGTTGAGAAATGATACTTTTATACCAAGACATAGCATGCTTTGAATTCTAGAGTCTATGTAGATTTAATCATTATAGAAAGGCCATAAACCTTTCTTCACACCATTTACGAGCTTGACAAAAATGTAAGGGGGTATATGATCTTAGTCACAACTACTATAAACAAGTATACTTATAAAAACTTAATTTCATTCACAATCATTTATCCAAAACATCTTTAATTTTGGCTATCTTCGCTATTTACTGCATTTCTCTATAGTATTAAAACCTTACCTTTTATTTCATTATGTAGGATAAATTTATGGATTGACTGACACTTATTTCCTAGTGGGATTGATACTCTTCTCATACACTTTATTACTTGATTGACATGTGTACTTATGTAGTTAGGAGCATATAATAAATAAATTCATACTAGAAAGTAAGCTCATTCTCATATAAAGTAAAGTCCAAATCAATCATCCTTCTATACGACCAAAATATATTTGTTAGATACCTGCAAGAAGGTACCAAAAGAAAGAGTCTTAGGTGTATATTTTGTTCCTTGATATACTCTACCATTTGATCATTAGATGTCAAAAAGGTCAGATAAATGAATCATAAATTAAGAAAAAGCATGAATAAATATAAATTTACTACCATGATTCATGTCATACGTGTATCACTTGAGATTGAATGGCCCCATCACCAAGTTTCGCTATCAATACTATCTTTGAGACCATTAGATACCTGCTTTATGCTTCCAACTTATAAGTTTTGCTTGAATTTGGTGAGATGAATCTTGCCTCTCTTCTTGGTGTTCGTTCTTTGATGGGGTGCATGGGTTTGCATTGAATACTTGATTTATGTTTATGCTATGGGTTAAAATATGGTTAGGTTCTCTTTGATGTTCAATACCAACTAAAAATGCATGTGTATATATTGCTCATGTAAGTGATTGAATGAGTGTAAATCCCATGAGAAATGTTCTGCTAACATACAAATGAACTAATTTTGCCAACTACACCTATAATGTTTATCCTATTGAATAAAAAATAAGGGTTAAGAATTTTTCTCTGTTGAGGATGCGAAAGAAAGGATGAGATACTAGATAATTTAAAGTTTTGGGTTAATGACTTTGAATTACCAAAGTTTTCTTATGTAGACTCTCTTAAGTTTCATGTGGATCAGAGCATATGCATCCCTACATCTCTATCGAGCTTATAGGGATGTAAAGAAAGTTTTATGGCCTTGCTATAATTATTGTATATCCATAGAACCTATAACATTAAATATAATATGTCTAGGCATGCTAGAGTTCCATTCCAATCCTCCTAATTATTCCAACATTCATCCCTCAAGGTAATATATCACACTAAATTTTAATAAATACATGGCTATTGTATACATTAAATTAAGAATGAGAGATATTGAAAACATCCATTATTCATTCAAAGTGAAAAAGTCTATAGTGGTACTTTAAAAATGATTCAGATCATTAACTAAAAATAAAGAAATGAGTTAGCCATCAAAATAAAATAAAATAAACCAAATTTTATTTCTTGTATATAAAAGTGAAAGGGTAAAAGTGAAATTAGATGTCACCCAGATAGTACAATGCACTCTCCACACCCCTTTCTTCTCCAAATGTTTGATTTTTTATAATAGATGGCTTGACTATCGCCCAAATGACATATCTATTTTTTTTGCCTCTCATAGACTTCACTCTATGAGGGCACTACACGTAAGCACTCAATAGTCACTAAAAATAATAGACCCTAATAGAACTTTGAAAGAACTCCTATTTGAATGAACTAGAAAACTATTGATACATGTATAGAAATGGACTTAGGCTCCACAATGCTTGACATGGTGGTGCCATGGCATTTTTAAATGAACTAACACCCCAACACTACTAAGCGGGCACCACTAAGGTGTAGAACTGGCTTATGTTATTTATTGGTTAACTTGATGTATTTTTGGCTGAATCTATGTTGCTTCTCATTTTAATAGCTTGTCTATGATGGTGCTAAAAAATGTTGAAAGCTACAGAGCTTAAATATACAATCTAGCACTACATCATTATAAAATTTGATGCCTTGATGACCAAATTCTTGATACTCAGGTGCTACAGTGTTAATTTGTGGCACTATAGTGTTATGAAGCACTATGACGATGAGCTTAGCTTCATTGATGCATAAATTACAATTTTATGAGGTCTCCACACTACAATTTCCTGATTTGGCATTGGGGTATTGTGGACACTATAGCATTAGTAGTTTGAGTGCTGCGATGCTAGTTCAAGACATATAAATTTTTCTCCTTTTTCTAAAACATTCTTGTATAATATTAACTAGAAATGACATTTTTATTGATAATTAAGATAGTAGAACACTAGAAAATTTATTATTAATAAATTCCTCCAACTTAAACTCTTGATTGTCATCAAATAATGGTGTATCACCTATTGATTAGCTTGTAGCCCAAATAAAAATTTACTAATTTAAGATTAATAAAATGTAAGAAAAATACTTCATCATTTAGATGTAATTTGGAATAATCCAAGTTATACAATTTTAATTTGAATGATGATATGCAATTATCCTAATCAATCATCCTTGTTTTTTACTAAAAGCAAACTTATCCACTACAAGTGTAAGCACAATGTTGACAAATAATTTTTAATATAAATAATACATAATTTTAAAATGTTTGTTCTTGTACTTAAAGTAGAATTTCATTAGTAACCTAGCATAAGTATTAAATTACTCACATTTTTCTATTTGTCTTAAGTGTTTAGTATACTTATAAGAATTGAGCTTTATTAGATACTAATATTTGAAGTACTCAACTTCTTTTTCTTTTTCCTCCTTTCTTTTGATTTTTATATTTTATTATATTTTTTATTCTAAGTGCAAAATAATAATTTTGAATATACGATCACTTTCTTCCTTCAAGTAACCCTTAAATTAAATTAATGTAAGGATTTCAGTAAGCTCACTAACTCCATATTCAAGATTATAACGCTTTTCAAAATTTAATCTACACACTCTCTTTCTCTAAACACAATTATTCAATATTTAAATCATTAATTTGTACTTAAGTGTATATCATTTAAGTTCAAAGCAAGATAATAACTTGATTATTTATTTAGTTAATTATAATAATTTTCAAATTATAATTTGTGAATCTTTATTCATCCAAATAGTTACCTATAGTTTTACTATTTATTTTAAATTATTTTTTAATTACTTTTTTTGGCTAAATAAGCAATTAAAGTGTAAGCACTATGTAGAAGACATTTTTAATGGTTAAGAAATGTGAGGAATTTTTCTTAAATGTGAATTGAACTATAACAACAATAAAAAAAATCATCATTATAAAATGTAAATTATATCACTTATATATAGAACAGAATGCAGTACTAAAAAGAAACTAAAAATGCTCACATTATCACAAAACATGTTTAGGTTGCCTCCCATCAACATTACGTTTATAGTTTTCAACCAGAATTTCGTGGATCTTTCATTTTACGTAGGATGCATCATTACCACTCTTGAAGTGGTCCACACTAAGATCCTTCAATTTCTCCCCTTGGATTAATTTCAACATTATTGGACAATCAATTGATTTCAACATTATTGGGAAATGCACTATGAGTTTTCCTACTAAAAGAGATTGTATGCTGACCTAATTAAAATTCTAAATTATTAATTGATATCGTTTAACTTTGCAACTGAGTTCCTAATTGAATCACTACATACTTCAAAGGTTTCTACCTTTCTCTGAATTGATTATTTTGATTAAAACATGGAGATAAGAAGGTTTTGGGTTTACTGCAGGTTGCTGAAGATTATTCCAATTTCTTCCTTAAGTTGAATGCCAACAATCCACTAATTTTTACCACAAACATTATTATTAGACCAATTAAAATTAGCGTAGTTCCTCCAACCAAGATTTTAAGTATTATAATAGAGATTGTTGTATCTTCCAATGACATTAACATTCTCAATCCCTTGAACTCCCATAGGATTTAAAGCAAGCTCTTCCAATTGTATAGGAGATCCTGATCCGTAACTATAAAACTATCCAACTTTTAAGATATAGTAACTACTTAAGAAGTTAAAATAGATGAGCCATCTGACACAAAAACTCTAACTACTCTCTTAGGATTCATTTTATGTGAAGGCCAATAAAAACTATTAGTTTATGTTTCCTTAATTAATGCATTGGCTTCATTAAATGGCTTAGACATTAAGGATCTTCCTGTTGCATATTCAATTATTGACCTAAGGGATCCTACCATCCCATTATAGGAAGTACAAATAACTAACCAATCTTGTAAGGCATAGTGAGGTTTTTTCTTACGAATATCCTTAAAACTCTCACAACTTTCATAAATTGACTCTCCTTCAAATTGGAAAAAAGATGTGAAATCATTCTTAAGCTTGGCATTTTCTAAAGATGAGAATTACTTAGCAAAGAATTTATGTTCCAACTCATTCCAAGTGGTTATAAAGCCCGGGGAAAGGAATTCAACCACTTCTTAGCCTTCCCCCTTAGTGAAAATGGAAATAATTGAAGCTTAATAACATCATCGTTGAAACATAATACTTAAATGTTTCAGATTTTCTAAGAAGTTAGTTAAGTGTAGGTTAGGATCTAAAACAGAAGTTCCCCAAAATTGAGAATTTTTGAACCATTTGAATTATGGTAGGTTTTAGCTCAAAGTTGTTTACATGGAAAATATTGGTCTATTGATACTCTAGTGAATTCCATATATAACATGATTGGCATACTTCCTAAGAGGTCTAGGATGATCATGATCTTGAACATGTCAGCCATGCCTAAAGTTAAAGTCTTTTTAGATTTTCTAATTTTTGTAAGGATCCTCTAAATCTCTAAGATAAATAATAAGGGCTCCTTAATAATAACAAAGATGGAATTAAATATCATACCATAAAATATTAAAAACTAACAAAAATTATTCTTTATTTTTAAAAATTTCAATCTAAAAACAACATAGTATAAGATACATGATATAAAATATGCATATTGCTTCCCCAGCAACAATGACAAAAATTAATGGGGTGCATGGGTTTGCATTGATTTCTTAATTAATGCAAATAATTTTCAATGAGTTCTGTAATGAATTCAATCATATTTTTTATTTAGTTTAGTCTAGATTGTAGTGTTCCTATAAATTAAAGTTTAAGGGGGACTAGAGGATAGATGGATACTAAATTTTGGAATGTATATCCTATCCAGAATGTATATCCTATAAGATTACAAGCATTCAAATATTTAGAGTAGAAAGGAGTGTGAAGTGTGCTTTTTTACTATATGGATGACATATGAAATAACTTTTACTCTCATATTTTGTGTAAGCATAGAAATCTGGTTTGCTTCTTTTACATATCATGTATGGCAAATTTTTTAATTGCGGGCTAATGATGAGAAGTCTACATTAGTAATAATGTAGACTCTTGTACTTTAAATGAGAAATGAATGTTTTCAATATCTATCAAACATAATTTAATACATATAGTGGCCATGTGGGTAGTTAATAATTAATGTGATATATTACCTCAATGGAGGATTATTGGAAGAAATTGGAGTATTGAAATGGAATATTTGCATGCCTATACATAGGATGTTTGGAGATACAATCATTGTAGGATGGTCATAAAACTTCCTTTACATCCCTTCAAACTAGATAGAGATCTAGGATGCATATGCTCAAATGACATAAACAATAGAGAGTCTTACTAGAAAAACTTCTAGCAATTTTAATTCATTAATCCAAAAAGTTTTATTATCATGTATGTTATCTTTTTTCTTGCAATCTTATGTAGAAACACACTACAGGAAAAACCCTTATTACCGACGGGCAAAATCCGTCCGGCAAAATTAGAAATATAGTTTCCGTCGCATGTTCCGGCGTATATTTGTCCGCCGGTTTGAGTCGCGTCGATAATTTCTTTCCGACGAATAATTTGCGCTGGAAAGTTCTCCAGCGCCGTTTCCGATGCATTACCGTCGAAAAAATGGATAGTTGTTGACGTAAAAAAATGTCTTAATTCCGGCGCCATATGCGCCGGTACTTAGTGTCGCATTATGCGTCGGACCTTACCGGCGGATAAAGCGCTGCAAAGTGTGACGTAGAAACCCACGATTTTCACTTGCGACGCAAAGTATACGCCGGTAAATACCGGCGCATACCGCGCCGGTACATGCGCCGGTACGTTCCGACAGAACAAAAACGTCTGTACGTATGATACAATTCGTTATATCGTCTTTTCTGGCGAACTTCCGGCGCAAAATCCGCCGGAAACCTGTAGTATTGACAAAAAAAAATTTCTTTCCCAACCAACAATCAAATTTCCACACCTGCAAACCTATACAAATTTCAATTCTACAACATTTCAATTGTAACATTACAACAGATCAACAATTTCACCACATTTTCACAACAGTTTATAACATTAAAAGAAACAGTTCAGTACTAACAATCAACTAAAAACATCACATTAAAAGAAACTGTTCAATAAAACATGTTCACAGAAATAAACAAGTTCATATAAACTAAATTAAACTACTCTGACTCCGTGGACTCCTCCTCAGGTGGAGCTATGTCTTTTCCACTCAGCTGCTCCCTCATCTTGCGCATTTCATCCAACAACTGATTGTGTTGCTAAATACTTGTTTGAACCTGTGCTTGTAGCTGAGCTTGTCAATCAGCTTGTGATTTCCTTACTTATTCTAGCTCAGTTTGAAGGGCGCTTATTTGTTGAGCTTGTAAGGACTCATGCGAACTGGATGCGAAGCTGGATTCAGTAGAGGATGTCATCCCCTCGTATGCCTGAGCTTGCGCACCTAAGCTATATACTCTACCATGTTGCATTCCTCCGACGGCCTACGACCAGATGCGATATTCAGAATACTCCATAGAGCCGCCAGAAGAGCCCTCACCTGATGCGGCAACAAAACTCTTTATGCAATCAAATACATATGATATATAATATATAAGATTATTAGCTTAAGTAAGAAAGAATAAATCATTTAACATAAAAACTAAAACCCAAAAATACCTCAAACTCTCTAAACCACATCTCCCGGACTTCTTTCGGGTCTTTCTTCCAAGAAACATAAGGAGCGTCAAACCTGCTCTGTATGATGTCCCGTATTTTATGTGTCGGTTGTTTTGATGGGTAGAACCTACAAAAATAAAGTTATATGAAACAAATATAAATTATAAATAAAAATATATGTTAGTTTAAATAAATAAAAGAGAATGTACGTACGTGTCACCCTCAGGTGCTATCAACATTCTACCATCTGTCTCCTGCTCTGCTGCAGCTGCTGTCGAAGGTCCAGCTGCTGTCGAAGGTCCAGCTGTAGCGGGCTGATGGGGTGGTGGGGGATAGTATGGTGGAGGATATGGTGGAAAACTTTGGTAAGAAGAGCTTAAAGGTTTGAAAGAAAAGCATCTATATGCTAGACAAAAGCTTGAGTAATGTAAAGCTAAAATGATACAGGATTAAAACTTTTTTTTGCCAAAGAACATTCTAAGTAGGTGACTTGGTACTAGTTATATGAATACCTATCTAACTCATCAAAAGATAGTAGGTAAATTTGAGCTAATGTGTGAAGATGATCATGGTGGAAAATGTCCACCAAGCATGATCTTATCAAAGTTAAGGCTAATCCTATATGTAATCCAACCGAAATAGGAAAAAAAAATGAAAAAACAAATACCGTGACCGTCGGCGGCGTGGAATGAGAGAGGCGGCGTGGAATGAGAGAGGCTCGGCGAACTCCGGTGACCGTCGACGGCGAAGTCCGGTGACCGTCGGCGACGTCTAACCACGGCGAGCGACGAACGGCGACGGAGGGCGACGGGCAAAGCAGTCGAAGTGAGAGAATGGAAGGAAATGAATGACGGCCAGAGGGGTTCGGTTTCGGGAAATAGGGCTTTAACCGGCGGAAGTTCCGCTGGTTTCTACACTCGTGACGTCAGTATAATTTCCGACGCATTATACGTCGGTCATATTTCGTTGAGTTTAAATACGTCGGCACAATGTCCACCGGTAACGAACGCCGGAAATGTTCCGCCGTAACGTGCGACAGAAATGGTTCAGACATTCATATACCGTCGGGTTGGCCGGCGGAACGGGCGTCGGTAAATTTTCGGCGTATTTTGCGCCGGAAAGGTCGTCGCAAGATTTTCGTCGAACAATTCCGCCGTTGCCTGCGGCGCCGTTATTACCGGCGCACAATTTTTCGCCGGAAAAATCCGACGGTAATCGCGTGTTTTTCCCGTAGTGACAAAATCTCAACCCTTATCTTTGATTTGTAGTATAAACATTGTAGTTGTAGGAGACAATACTAGTTTACTTGCATGTTAGCATAACACTTTCTCATGGGATTGATACACTCTCAATCACTTTATTGCTTGATCAACATGTGTTCTTGTATATTTTAAGGGTATTACATATCAAATAAAACCTAAGCAACTTTCAGGTCAAAGCACAAACTTAGTTCACGCGTTGAACATAGCCCGTGCAAATCAAAACCATGCAGCCCATGAACAACCCATCATTAAGATATTAAATGCTTTTCTTCTTGATTCTCTTATACTTTTATAAGTCAATTTCCAAGTGACTAAGTGAATCAGATAACCAAGTGTCTTTCTAAACATGCCAATATAGTTAACTGGTAAACCAAACAAGTTCACTCATGGGGAGCTTATTCATGGGGCATGGTTTTCACGAATGAGCCTCAAACCTTGTTTTGCAGGTGGTTGCTTTTGTGGAACTTAATTATGGACAAATATTGACCTAGCTAGTTCAACCGAAGAACTTGCCTCAGAAAGCATTCATTCCAAGAGGAACATTCCTTTCAAGGAATCGACTCCTTTAGCAGCTCTCCCCAGCTAAATAAATCTATCTTCTATGGATATCTACAACATAGATATAGGTTACACGATACTATAGAGCTTAATGCATTGGCTCTACAAATTACGTTCATTCTCAGCTCACAACAACTTCTCTCTAGAAGTCTCGTCATTCTCCCTAAGGGTTGTGCCACTTGTTCGGGCACTCACCTTCATGGACTCACAAAAAATGCTCATCTTGAAGTACTCATCTTTAGGACTCAACCCCAATACTCATCCCTGAAAAGTGACAACCTACATAGCGCACTTACGAGAGGCATTTCGAGTCACGTTAAAGAAAGATGGCCACATGTGTATATTTTGGCATCGACTGTATGTTTGTATCAGTCTGACCTATCTAATCATATATTATTCTTCAAATTTTTTGGATATAGCATTTCCAATAGCTATTTTAACGCAATAATTATTAGGTTAATAGGCATACTTTAGATTTCATGAAATTTTATTGTTCATAGAGATTACTCGGTTACTCATATGTTCTCATACGTATGTTTTCCCAGTCGACTCTATTACACAAGCTAAAAAAAAATGCATATATGGTTTGTTTAGAATATTTTTCTTATATTGTATAAACATAATCGGTGAAATATATGAAGAAATTTGGACTTTTAAAACATCTGTATCACACCACATCATTCATATTTATCGCAAGTTTAATATATAATAAAGTTTCTCATAAAATTGCTAAATTCAATCCCATATATTTCTCATGCTAGATTATATGGTGTGATATTAATTTTATAAATATTATATAGCAGTAGTCGAAAAAACATAGTTAGAGGTAAACATTCATTAAAAATCTAAAAAAAATATCAGGTAAAAGATAATATGTACTGTTAGAATTAATTGGAAAAGTAATTAAAATCAAGCATTTCAAAATAGTTGAATTTATTCAAATAAAAATAAAAAACCTTCTCCAGCTCGTATTAATGACTAATTTGATCAAACTCTCATTATTAACCATGCTCTTCTCACATCTCTTCATCTTCAAATCATTTGCTTTCTATAAAAATTAGAAAGGTACAACTTCTGCCATAAATGAAGTCATGGATTCTATTTAAAAAAAAGTATAAGAAAGCTGCATTGCTAAATGCTGAAGCATTCCAGCTATTAGATTTTTAGAAGCGTATTAAACAAGTAAAATAATGATTGTTCATCAAAAAGATCAATAAAACAAACGAGATTTAATGCATTGATGCGGATCCTGTATCCATCCAGCTCATGTGCGCTGTCGTTTTGCCCAAATTTGGATATAAATCCATTCAAAATACGATTTTTCTAACTATTTTTTTGTTTGGATTATCCTCCTTCAATATTTTTGTATTTCTCTCGGCTTACATACTGTCTAATGTGTCTTCATTTTGATTGCTGAACATTAAAGTTGAATTTTTATAATTGAAATACTTAGCTCGTATCACATGGACGGATATAAGATAATTTTTGTTGATGCTCACTAGAGGTGTAAACAAAGTCGAGCCCAGCTCAGGTGATCATCTTTGACTTGAGCTTGAGCTTGATTGATTAATCAAGTTCGGGCTCTAATTTGAGCTTTATTCTATGAGTTCGAGATAGCTGATGAGCGTGCTCATTTATTATAAAAGAGATAAAATGATTATAATTCAATAAATTATTATAATAAATTAGTAAAAAGTATGAAACTTTACAAAAAAAAATAATAGAAATTGCTTTATGTAAGAAAGTGAAATATAATTTTTAAACATGCTTAATAACTTTGCGGTTAAAATCTTGAGTGCTAATATATATTTTTAGTGTATTTTATATTTATATTTTTTAAACTAGACAAGGAAGAGCTTGCTCAAGGTTGGCTTGTTAGCTCATCGAGTTTGACTCGCGAACCACTTATCGAGTGGAGCATGAGCCAGCTCACTATTATAATTGACTCAATTATATCCCTAATGTTGAGTGAACTATGGCTAAAACAAGAAGCTTGAATCAGCATGAGAAATGTTTTTGTCTTTATCGCCTTAAAATTCAAAGAATAAGATCGGTTTAAGCAAGTTATATTGCACAATTAAAACTTTTATAAGAACATTTTGATAGATTTTATATTAAAATGAATAGATAAAATGTTTTGAATTTTTTGATAAATAATAAAAAATAGAAGATATTTAAATTTTTTGTTAAAATAAAACAAATTTATGAAATTTTATTTTTATTTAAATATCATATAATTTAAACCTTCTATCTAATTAAAAAATTTAGATAGTGCCACTAAATTTAGAATTTATACCAATAGCTATTGATGGTGTCAATAATTCTTTTAATGGCATATAAGTTAATTAATTGTACGACTTGTATGTGGCATAGATTAAATTTTACTATTGAAAATTAAATAAAAAAAATTAATTAATAAATATCTATTAAATATAAATATATTATAATTTTAAATTGTGCCTTTCTAATAATAACCCTACCCAAATGCACTTCTATCTGGTACTGAGTACAAGACAACCGCAAAAGATTTTCATACAAGAAATTACGTTTTTTTTTTTTTCGTCGTACTTTCTTCTACAACATAATAATCGCAATATATTACGTCCATTAAATCATACAATATAATTAACAATCACAATATATTTCATCCATCATTGTTATCGTCCTATTGGTTCATCACTCATAACTAAATCATGATCTTGCATACTAAATCATAATAGTAAACAGGCCTAGTCATAATAAAAATGATTTCATTAGTTTTATCTTTATATTCATTAAGGCCTTCATAGGTGATTTGTAGGTAGCTACGAGGTCTTGACAAGAATACTCGTCCTAAAAAAGAGTTCATTTAGAGAACTTACATGGGACCTACGGGCTCGCTCGGAGGTATAATGAGCTCAACTCACCTGGACCAATTATGGAGCTCGCCCTGCGTATGGCGATTTAGAAATCCCTTGTTGAACTGCCACTCGCCGCTACCACTTTTACCGGCTCTCCCTCATAATATCCAAACTCACCTAACTAAGCTACATGAAGTGCCTACATAGAAGACATTGTTTAACTACTATCATCCGACCTACAAATCTTCCATCCCTGCAACATCCCATTCGGTTATTCATTAAGGCATCATGAGATCTTTTACACAAGTCATCAATCACGATCAACCACTGGCTAGGGCTTCCTGATAGTTCACCTAGAGACTACTTGAGACCGCTGAGCTCTTGCCCGGAGAGCACATATTTTGTATTTATTCTTCTCCAACCTATCAAGAGATTACACATGTTAGACTAGCTTGTAGCATTACATGGGTATTTTGTGCAGCTTGTATTTCAACTTTACTTTTCTCAGAATAGCCTTTGTTGTAGCCCTCAGAAACCTACAAAAAAAAGAGTGAGGAAGAATAGTTGGGGGAGTTGAATCTTGAACATGGTGATTTTGACACTGAATCTTGCACCCTAGATTCTTTTCTAATAGTGAATATTGTGCAAGTTTTAAATCTATGTTTTTCTTCCTCGCTCTGTCTACTCTCTTTGTACTCTCCATTCATGTTCACAAGCTTCAACACACCAAGTTGTGCAGCTAGTGGGGTTAGGAAACATCTAGAAATAAATTTGGTTTCAAGATCCTCTCAAGTGAGGTGATCATGGGTATAGGCCCAACAAGGAAAGCAATTTCCAAAAAAAATTTCAGTCAACATGAAGAACGCAAAGTTCACTACTCATCATGATCTACAAGAGATGGTGGAGCAAATTATGGAGATAATTCAAGATGCCATACGTGTCCTCTAATGATGACTGTGAGTTGATAGAATTCCATTGTGGTCCTCCAATTTGATAGATCATCACATGTTCCTAGAGTGAGTTTAAACCTCGATGCCTACTCTTGATTACAATAACATGTGGTCAAGTGATATAGATTACCAGACAAACTAAGAGAAAGAGAAGAGGCTGAACTTAATAATTCCTTTTCGAGGATAATTTCTTAGGCATGGAAGCTTATCAAGTTTAAAGAGCCTAACAAGTCATATAGAGGAAAGACTAATCCTACTGATTATGTGGCGACTTTTTTGTTTATGACTTTTGTGCTAGATGTGAATTATGCCCTTAATTGTTGGATTTTTTTACCATACTTATGGGGTCTATATTTAGGTCATTCATTAGCATGCCTCCAAGAGAGGCAACCGCTTTTTTCTTCGTTAAAGTAAATTTTTTGTGACAAGTTTTACTGATTATGTGCTGTTGCCAGGTCCCAAGTCCTGGATGAGAAAAGTGGAGGGTTGCGTTAGGTAGTTGACAACCAGCGTAAAACTTGTCGAACAATATTGACATGAATCCTTTAAAAAATTGTAATAATGCTAGGGCGTCCCCTGGAATCGACGCGCTATATGGCCTGAATACAGTGACAAGTGTGCAAGGGCCGCTGCACCGGCGCCCGGGTGCAGTGTTAAATAGGCAAGGGTTCCCACATCAAGGACGGATGTGGGCAAAGAAGCTAGTCCATGAAACTAAAATTAGGATAGGAACTTGGAATATAGGTTCCCTTACAGGAAAATTAATGAAATTAATAGATATTATGATTCATAGGAAGTTAAATATTTTGTGCATTCAGGAAACTAAATGGGTTGGAGATAAGGCAAAGGAAATTGATATTTTAGGATTTAAACTTTGGTATTCGGGTAGGAGTCATACTAGAAATGGTGTAGGTGTTATTATAGATAAGAGTTTAAAGGATAATGTGATAAAAATTAATAGGATTGGAGATATAATTATAGCTTTAAAGATTGTTGTTGATGATAAGATTGTTAATATTATAAGTGCTTATGCTCCTCAAGTAGGTTTGGATATGAGTTTTAAATTAAATTTTTGGAATGACTTAGAAAAATTAATACAAAATATACCTCTTGAAGAAAGAGTTTTTATTGGAGGAGATTTAAATGGACATGTTGGTAGAGAGGTAGATGATTTTAAAAGCATTCTTGGTGGCCATGTATTTAGAACGACGAATGAAGGTGGCAAGACCATATTGGATTTTTGTTTAGCTTATGATTTTTTAATTGCTAATACGTTATTTAAGAAAAGAAATGAGCATCTCATCACTTATAAAAATGGATATAATACAACCTAGATTGACTATTTTCTTATTAGAAAATTAAATCGTTTAGATTGCAAAGATTGTAAAGTTATTCCGAGTGAAAATTTATGTACCTAACATTGATTATTAGTTTTGGACTTTAAGATAAATGGGCATAAAATAAAAACTAAAATAAAACAATTTTCTAGGATTAAATGGGGGCATTTAAAGATTATTAACAAAAATATTTTTAGAAATAAGATTTTAGATCTTAAGATTTTGTCTGTGCATGAGGATGCTAATATTATGTGGGAAAAAGTGGCTAGTGATATTAAGAATATTGCAAAAGATGTCCTTGGAGTATCAAAGGGAAAAGCTCCCAATAGTAAAAATAGTTGGTGGTGGAATCCTAATGTGCAAGAAAAAATTAAAAATAAGAAGCTTTGTTATAAAAATTGGTTTAATTTTAAAAATTCTAATAATTGGGAAATATATAAAGTGGCTCGTAAGGATGCTAAGAAAGAAATATGCGATGCAAAGGCATTAGCTTTTAGTGATTTATATAATAGATTAGATACTAAAGGGGAAGAAAGATATATGTATAAGTTAGCCAAACAAAGAGATAGGAGTAGTAAGGATTTAGTTCAAGTGAAGTGTATTAAAGATGAAGATCAAAAAATACTTTTCTTAGAAGATGATATTCAACAAAGATGGATGAGATATTTTGCTAAACTTTTTAATGAAGATTGTGAAAATAAGATTGACTATAGTGACCTTAGCACCCTAGATGAAAATAAAGATTTATGTTTTTATCGGCGTATTAGTAAAACTGAAGTTAGAGAGGCTTTAAAGAAAATAAAGGGTGGAAAAGCTGTTGGACCTGATGATATTCCAATAGAGGTGTGGAAATTCTTAGGAGATGAAGGAATTTCATGGCTTACTAAACTTTTTAACACTATTTTGAAGACTAAGAGGATGCCAGATGAGTGGAGAATGAGTGTGTTAATTCCTATTTTTAAGAATAAAGGTGTTGCACAAGATTGTGCGAATTATAGAGGTATTAAGTTAATGTGTCATACTTTAAAACTATGGGAGCCAGTTATGGAGTATAGGTTGCGGCGTGATACTAATGTTTCTCAAAATCAATTTGGATTCATGCCGGGTAGGTCGACTATGGAAGCCATACATTTATTAAGAGGTTTGATGGAGAAATATAGAGAAAATAAGGAGGATCTACATATGATATTTATTGATTTAGAAAAAGCATATGATAAAGTTCTAAGAGAAGTGTTATGGAGAGATCTTGAAAAGAAAGGAGTTAATAATGCTTATATTCAAATCATTAAAGATATGTATGCGAGAGCTATTACTTGTGTTCAAACACAAGGTGGATTGACCAAGTATTTCCCTATTTCGGTTGGGTTACATCAAGGATCAGCCTTAAGCCCATATCTTTTTGCTTTAGTCATGGATGTTCTCACTAGACATTTGTAAGAGGATGTACCTTGGTGTATGCTTTTTGCTGATGATATTCTTCTGTTTGATAAGACTAGAGAGGGAGTTGAAGGTAAACTTGAATTATAGAGGTCAACCTTAGAGTCTAAAGGTTTTCGCTTGAGTAGATCTAAAACATAATATATGGAGTGTAATTTTAGTAGTAATAGACCTAGTGACGGGATTGTGACTTTGGGCGATCAAGTCATTAATAAGAGTACACGTTTTAGATATCTTGGATCTATTGTTCAGAGTGTTGGTGAAATAGATGGGGATATTATCAACAAAATTCAAGTTGGATGGTTGAAGTGGAGGAATGCATCGGGCTTGTTATGTGATAGAAATGTACCCCTAAAACTGAAGGGAAAATTCTATAAGATGGTAGTGAGGCCTGTAATGCTTTATGGTGCCAAATGTTGGCCTTTAAAAGAGAAGCAAAATACTAAGTTAAGTGTGGCAGAGATGAGGATGCTCAGGTGGATGAGTGGATTTACCCTTAGAGATAGGATACAAAATGAGCATATACGTGAAAAGGTTGGAGTAGCTCTAGTAGAAAATAAGATTAGAGAAAGTCGCTTTAGATGGTTTGGTCGCATAAAACGGCGGCCTTGCGATGACCCGGTTAGGAGAGTAAAGGTATTAGATTTGACTTATGTTAAGAAAGGTAGGGGTAGACCTAAAAAGACTTGGTTAGAAAATATTAGGAATGACCTTTATTTATTAGATTTAAACGAGAATTTGACTTTTAATAGGACACAATGGAGAAAAAGGATTCATGTAGCTGACCCCACGTAGTGGGATAAAGGCTTGATGTTGTTGTTGTTGTTGTATAATTTGTGAGTGCCTAATACATTATAATAGCTTGCAAGCTCTATTAAAGATGAGACAAGAGCCAAGAGAATTACTAAGGAACTTCATCTTGTAGATCTAGAGGGAGATGTTTGAAAGGATTTAGAGGTTGTAGTCACCTAGATTTCATTGATACAAATATTAAGAGAGTGTCCTTTCAAATATGCTCTCAGCCTATAATAGTCAAAGACACTCGTTGAGCTATTAGAGTTGACCAATAATCTTTTAAATGTTTAGGAATATAATAAAGTGGTTGAATGTGGTTGAATCCTCCTAACCCTCTGTCCTCACAAGATTGGTACAAATGGAAACCAATGATGAGGAAGAGATACAAATCCCAAGAATTAGAGGGATTAGAGATCAAACCCACAACATGACTGCCACTACCCAAAACCTTCCTCAAGATAAATATTGATGTATTGAGGAACTTAGGTACAAGTTCACTGGAGCTACCATGTGAAACTTCCTCTCACGCTCCCTTGAAACTCACAAGGATCTACTCCCTCTCTGACAAGCTCCACCCTTTCTCTTCCAAGCTCTAGGCTCTTTGTACAAGCTTTCTTTAGAAGAAACAATTCAATGAATGGCAAAAAGACTTATATAAAGTCTTATGAGAAAACTTAAATAGAGGGCTTAAAAAAACCCTAATAACTCAAATATGTCAGCTTTGATCGTACAATACGATTAGTTCACTATATCCCATTTAGTATTATATGAAGAGTAAGGAATTGTACAGTCCATTCATGTATTTGATCGTACAATACGATTAGTTCACTTATGGCATGTCGAGATAAAGACTATAAATTTAGTGTTTTTAAGAAGGTAACCCAATTCTATTTGTGTTTATATATTTTGTTTTATAGTTTGTATTATATGTGTGTGAATGTATTATTCATGAAAAAGGTATTAATTTAGATTTTTACAAAGTTTTTAAAGTTTTCCCAAAAAAAAATCTATAGTGCTAAAAATTGAACTAGCGTTGTAGTGTTATCATTTGAAGCACCACACAATTTTTCCATTAAGCACTGCAACCTTCAAAAATAACATTATAGCAAAAAAGTCTAAAGAAACTTTTCTAGATTACAATGTCGTTGTGTTGTATCTTTAAGCGTTATAGCGCAATAATGCCTTATAGAGTATTTTGGTGCTATACTATCAAGTGTTGTAGTGTTTGGTTCATTATTGATATAGTACAAATGATAGTGTAGTCAATATTTCATACTTTCATTATGACACTTTATTAAGCACCCTAATGTTGTTTATAACACTACAAAGTTAGGTAGAAATCATTATTATGTTAGTTAAAGCATTTCGACAGTAGTCTTTATTAGCATTAAAGAAATTGTGTGAGTTTACATTTTTCCAGTAAAAAGCTAGCCCTGTATTTTCCAAAGCCTATGACACAGTGCTACAAATATCAAATCATTGTAAAATTTATTTTATTGAATCTTTGTCATTTTTTATGTTTTTAAGCACCACAATGTTGATCTCTTGAACATTGTTGTTCTCATGATATTTATATATAGATGCGCATGTTTCTAATTTTCTACTACATTTATTCTATCTTTTCAATATAATTTTTTTTGCATTATCTGTGTTTGAGCTTTGAGAGTAATGACACCAAAAAGATTTCAGAGTAGGGAATAACAAGCTCATTACTTGGGTGTGCATGTAAAGCATACTACTATAAAGTTGAATTTAATGAGGCCTTAGTGGCATTGTTAAAGAGGAGCCCTTTTGTGGAGAATCCATACCAGTTGCATTTCTATATAGCTCAAGATTACCAATAATTTTTTTTGGCCTACCCTGATGATGATAATGATGATGATGAGGAGGAGGAGGATGGCGATTCAAAGTGATGTGAGTCTTTTTTCTTTTATTTTTTTTGATATGGTTGTTCTTGGTAGGCTTGAGAGAAAGAGAGAGAGAGAGAGAGAGAGAGAGAGAGAGAGAGAGAGAGAGAGAGAGAGAGAGAGAGAGAGAGAGAGAGAGAGAGAGAGAGAGAGAGAGAGAGAGAGAGAGAGAGAGAGAGAGAGAGAGAGAGAGTTTGGATGGTTGCTATTGTTGTTGTAGGTTATTTTTCCTTTATTAAATTTTTTGTCTTTTACTTAAGGGAGATGCCCATGATGTTATGATCATGATGTAGTATTAGTGATGTTGTATTGTAACATGAGAGCCATTATTATTATTTGATGAGAATAGATCATATGTATCTTTGAAGAAGATGAATCAGGAGAATAGTGCTTCAAGCACTAGTTATCCAGTTTTGTCCATAGTAGTTATGCTATAGTATTTTTGAGCTTATTATCATTTAATGAAAATGTATATTTATTTTACATTCATCTTTTATTTTTTTTAGTATAATTTGTTATTTTTTTTCATTTAAATTTAGCTATATTTTACTAATTTTTAATTGTTGAAAATTATCCTTTATATATCACTTGCACTTTAATTACTCATTTAGCTAAAATAAAAATTAAAAATTATATAAAATTAGAATAATAATGAAATCCTATATTATAGTTTGAATGACTAATACATATTAATTCATAATTAAAAACATTAATAATTAATTAATATAGAGCACTTATTTATTTGACTTATTTTAAATTAAGAAATTTTACAATAATGCACTGACTATTGAATTGATGAATGTAATTCAGTTTAGGGAAAAGAAGTGGGTAACTTAAATTAGGAAGATCATAGTTAACATAAATATGGAATTAATGATATTATTAAATCTTTAAACTAAATCAATTAGTGTTATAGGAGGATGAAAGCAAAATAGATATTCATAATCATTATATATGTACTCCTAAAAAATGAAAAAGTAAAAAAATTTAAAATTTATAAGAAGAGCCTTGAAAAATATAAAAGATGAGTACAACCAAAAATTGGTATCCACAAAAGCATCCTAATACATACATCAAATAGGACAAGATAAATGAACTAGTACATATAATTATGCACTAATGAACGTCTAATTCAACTAGAAGCAAAAATAATCCCTGAGTAATATAATATTCAATTTTAAAATCATAAGTCAATTTTACACCTACGCTCATATTGGATAGGTTTAATACAAGCAATAGCAAGGGTGACTTATTAGGATAATTGTTATGATGTTTTGAATGTGAATTATGAATTTGATCATTCCAAATTTCTTCTAGGCTATGATATATTATCTTATAATTTTTTAATTTTAAATTATAATATTTTACTTTAGCTATTAAGTTAATCAATAGTTGATTTCACCATTACTTTAGGACAAGCAAGAGTTTATGCTGAGCAAAATTTGTTATATATAAATTATGTGCTATTTATTATGCTAAAATTAAGTAAAAATGCATTATTTTAGTTGTGCATGTGTAGGCAATATTAAGAAGAAGGCAAATTTTCCATGTATTGAATAAGCACTACATCACATATTCAACACCTCAACATTGTAATCTATAATGCCACAGTGCCTAATTCTGACATTGCAGCACCCACAACTCTAGAGTTTATGGAAAATTAGCACCTTGATGGATCTAAGGTCAGTGCCATAGTGCTCAAAAGAACCACAGTGTAAAAAATATATACCATAGCACCTGAGTCTCAAGAATTTGAATGCTAGAGTGGTTCCATAGTGCTAAACCTTTAAAACACCATTGTATAGTAGTTGTCAAAATGAGGAGCCACACCCACTCATCCAAAAGACACATCAATTTAACCATTATCCATGTTAGGTCAGTGCATCGCTATAGTAGAACAAGCTTGGTAATACTAAGGCACCAATTTGTTTGATTATGCTGTAGCACCACTACTTCGAGCACCTAAGGCTATTTCTACACATGTTATAAATAGTATTTTGGTTCTTTTGTCATAATGTTCTATCATTTTTAGTGGGGTCTTATACTTTTGAGTGTCTTTCTTTAGTTCCTCTTAGAGTAAAGTCAAAGTGATGCTAGCAAAGAGAAAGATACTTTGATTTGGAGATGTTAGTCTGTGTTGTGTAAGCAATTTTTTTTGTGGAGGAAGAACAAGTGTGGAGAATATTTATTAACCCTTTATGGTGACATTTATCTTTATTAATTCTCATGTATCTTTGTCTTATATAAATGAAATGAACATGAGTACGCTTTTTTGCGTTATCTATGTATGTCTAAAGATTTGAATTTTGGGCTAATAATGTAAACACATTACACGTACTAAGATAGACACTTTCACCTTTAATTAGTTTTTCAATGTTTTTAATATCTCCCTTTCTTAATTTAATACATACAATAGCCATGTGTGTAGTTATTATCTAGTGTGATATATTACCTCAATAGAAGAATATTGGAGTAAATAGTATTAAAATAGAATGTTGGCATACCTAGACAGAGGATGTTAAACATTCTAAGTTCTTGGGAGAAATTATAATTGCAGAAAGGCCATAAACATCCCTTTTGACCCATACAAGGTTGATAGAGATCTATATATACATATCCCCTAATCCATATAAAATTATAAGTCCCACTAAGAAACTGTCTTTTTTTTGCATTCTTTAGTCCTAAACTCTTTATTTACATTAGTATCTATTTTTTTTTACAAGTCTTAATTAAGTGGCCACTCAAAAACATATGCTTACTATTTGGTAGGATAAATCATTCATCCATATTAAACATTACTAGTTTAATTATAATCAAGCAAAATATTTCCTCGTGGGATCAGCACTCTTCTCTATCACTTTATTACATGGTCAATATGTATATTTACGTATCTAGTGGGCATTTATTATTTTAATATCAAAGGAAACCTAAGAATATTCATATTACACTTTAGCTCTGTGTGTAGCACACCGTCGAGACCACCATCAAGTGCAAAAAGCAAGGTGTTATGGTTCTCTATTATAATAATAGCACTAAGATGGTCTAGCTCCATGGCACGTTTTATGAATCATCATGGTCCTTCATATATGTAACAATTCATACTAACATCAATATGAAACTTCAGTATTTCAGTGTTGTAGAGCTGGATTATTATCATTATAGTGCCAATCTCTCTGTTTAGAATCCTAAAATTCCCTACATATAGTGTATGGTATTGGAATTAATGCACAACAATGTGGTAGGTTTGACAATATATCACTAGAATGATGGTGATATAGTGTTAAGCTCTTTATCTCTGCAAAAATGTTTCTCCTTGTGGCATGATGTTGAGCTCTCTATGTGAGTGCAAAATAATTCTACCTGAAGCACTGACAAGTGGGTTGCTTAGCACTATGCTAAATTTCTTTTAGGTTTTGTTCCTTTAGAGAAATTCATATACAAAATAAGAACTTTAGCAACATTTTCCAAAAAAAATATAAAACTAAAATACAACTTTTTCCAATTTAACCAAATCCTCAAAACTTAATGTATTACTTATCCTCAAGTAATCCAGATGCACAGTAGTGTTTGGCCTCATTTTGTTAGCTTACTATATTTTAATACTAAGTTAAAAAAAAAAAGAGTATTTGTTTTGACATATGTTAAATTATTAATAGTTGAATTAATGTAACTATTAATATCCTAATATTTTATTTCTATTAAAAACCTCTCTAAATAAAACTCCACGTGTAATTACAGTTTTTAACTAACTTAATTAAGTTTTAATGAAATCAAGTTTATATTAATTTTAAACTTATGTATTCCTAACGAACATAACCCAAGTTATCTTAATTTAATATAACTCAATCAATTTTTCCCAAGGTTGAACTTTTTAAGGCACTAATAAGTGATACTAGAGCAAAAAAATGTAGCAATTTTTTATTATTAGTACATAGCATTTAAAAATGTTTTTGTATATAATTTTCATTTCTTCACTTGTTTCTTCCTTTGTTTTTTCTATGATTCCTTTTAATACACAACTTTATCAGCTAAGTACTTCATAATGATTTTGAAAAAAACATCTCATTCTCCTATTTCATCAAAATTAGTTTACCCTAAAGTGAATTGAAAGTTTTTATACTTAAATTAGTACTTACCTATATTGTTTAGTAAGAATAAAGTAAGTATACAAATCAATATAATTGCTTGGTTAATTAATACTAGGAAAATCAATTAGGTTCTTTTGTGACTTAGGAGTTGCATTTATCAGGAATTACTAACATTGATAAAGGTTTAAGTTATTATTAGGTTGATAAATTTATTTTGTCTAATTTTATGCATTATTAATAAGTAATTTATTATTTATTTTCTTTTAAATTTTAAGATTTCTGCTAGGAAAGATGAGACAAAATCACAACTAAATTAGATAATCACGTAAATAAAAGTTATAACTTTTATGAAAGAATTTAAAAAGATACAAACTCATAAAAACTAATAAGGACAAACAAAATTCTTCTTTCCGTTATCATAAAATAAAAAAATAAAAATAATATTCAAATAGATAAAAAAAATATAGTGAAATCCACTTCCCTAATCTAAATCCTACTATTGCTACAAAAGAATAGAGACTATTACAGGATGAGAAGGTCTAGTATGCAAGGAAATAAACCTTATTTGGACTTACATTGAGCTGATAGTTCTGGAAAATATGTGCAAGGGTTGAGTTATACTTAGTAGTTTAATTGAATTGGCATTGAAAATGATCTAGAATATAATAGAAAATATAGATAATTACTTTATACCACTAGCTTGAATCCTCAAGGTCCTGTTGCATAGT
Organism: Dendrobium huoshanense; assembly: GCA_016618105.1. NCBI lineage: Eukaryota > Viridiplantae > Streptophyta > Magnoliopsida > Asparagales > Orchidaceae > Dendrobium > Dendrobium huoshanense. Next base: position 24,414,732 of record CM028344.1, read on the forward strand.
ATAAACCTATTCCCTTGAATTTTTAACAAGTTCCCCTTGAGTTAAGAGGGTTCTATACCTAGACTAGCATGACTGGATGTGAAGGTAGAACAATCAGTAAACTCTCTAACGAACTCCTTAAAAGATATAATTTCACATTTAGTAATAGTAGCACTATAAAATAGTTGCTCCTCATCTTGTTCTCTATAGAACCCTATTAGTTTGCATAATATATAAACCAGAGAGGGCTAGCCAAACCCTATAGTGGTGGATCCCATAAGCATGTATTGTACAGATTGAAAGATGAGATTCCATACATTTATAGATAGAACCTTCTAAATTGCATAATTATGGATTGCCCTATCCTTAGTGAGCTTACTAATGTTCTTGATAGGCATCATCTTGAAAGAAATGAAATAATTTAATTTATCTGCCACTTGTGCCATAATAGAAGAAATAAAATTAATTAATTAATTCTTATTCCTCTTCCATTAGGCATTTAATTTTGGAATAGTTAAAAAAAAATCAAAATTTCCTCAAAGTCCATGTGGGTAATATAAAAGCTTAAATATTCATAAAAATCCATGCTAAGGGTATCAAATACATGGTTTAAAGTTTTACTATCAAAGGGAACCCATTTCTTCTAAACTAAGCCTTTTTATCTCGATGCTCCTTTGCATTAGCAAAGAATTTCATGGTAGTAGGAACAATTGTAGCTCTGGTTTAATCAGTAAACCTTTTCCACCCCTTTTACATTATCATCAACTCTATAATATCCTCCAGACTCCTAAATCCTATCTAAAGGATAAAACTTTTATAAATTATGGAATGATTACTCCTCTCTTCTACTACAACACTAATGTTAGAGTGAAATGATGAAGAAACACTCATATTATTTGGGCTCAATTTGGGTGCCAATTAATGATATAGAGAAAACTGAAGGAATTAAGACATAGATTTCTAGAGAGAGCAATGATAGATTCAATAGTCTAGACCTTTATATAATGTTATACAACACGGTGGTACTAAACATTAAGTAATGTGGCACAAGTCCAGTAAATAAAGCTATAATGAGGCATAATTTTTATCTTAAATTCACATCAATTTCCTTTTTTTTTTATAGTTGCAATAATAGATAAAGAATATACAAGCAACTAAAGATATTGTGGGCTCCGAAAATTCGGCCCTGGCCACCGCCCGCACTGTGTGCTTTTTTCTTTTGGCAAGGGAGTTTTAAAGAATTAGGTTCCGGAGAAAATTTTGTAAGGTAGATGGGTTTGTAGATAAGACACTACCCAGAGATTTCACCCTCATTTTATTAGGACTTTATGATATGAGTTCTGGTTTCCTATAGGTGCAAGCACCTATAGTTAATTACCCCTCTCGATCACGAGAGAGAACTTTCGATTAAGGCTAGTCATTAATCAAATATGTAGAGATACGTGTTATCTAGCATATAGTTGCAGCAATGGGCTTTGGATTTGAAAAGTTTGGATGTTTAGAAATTTGAAGAGTTCAAAGGATTGATATTTAAAATCAGAAATTGCACCATCTTGCTCTTAAAGTGGATGGTGGGGGAATGGATGATGGACCCGATCAAGATCCCATGGTTCCGTCATCCTGTGCCATTATGGTCCCTGGTCTACTTAGTTAGAGGAGGTAGTCGACCCAACCTGAGAGAAGGATCCTTGTCGGTAGCTATGAGTTGCTTCATCCAAGGGTATCTCATAGACCTGGGTGAATGATTATCTAAGGGGAAAAATTTGAATCCACCTTAGCTAACAAAGGGCTTTGTGCCCTATCAATCATATCATATTGATTCATATCTTAAGGATTTGAAAACAATAAGGATCCTATTGGCTCTAGCCAAAACTGGTATGTCGTGGTGCCATTTGGAGGCAAAACCACTCGGTTCAAAGGGCCCCAGGTCATAACCGTTTATCCTACGGTGCTATTTGGAGGCAAAACTGCCGGTTAGAAGACACGTACCACGTCCTTACTGGCAGGAGATTGTTTGAGAATGAATCATTATGATATTTTCTACTAGGCATAAGCTGTTAGTGAGCTGAAGTAGTTTTCATTTTGTCCACATCAGCAAACTGTTGCGGAGGGTGGATGGATTTTTGCTTTAAGTTATTTAATGGTTGGATTTCAAATTTAAATATTCTTGGATTTGAATGACTTTGGGATTTTAGATTTTGGGTATTTGAATGACATTTTGAGTTATTTGAGATTAACCCCTCCGTTTGAGATTCACGTTCAACACGACCATCAACGAGGTGTGTTTTCCATTTATTGATTGAACCTTATCTACTCGGTCGAGCTGTTGATCAAGGATCGAGTTTCTCGTAGGCTTTATGGCCTTGAGAATGAATTTCTTTTATTATAGACCTTGAAGGCATAATATGAATGTATAAGATAAATATTTAGGACAACTTCATGATTGCATATTTATCTTATGATTTGAACCCTATCCACTCCTATTTACCTGCTTAGAAGGATCAAGTTTTGTAGTCTTTATGTCTTTGTTAGTGAATTATCTTGATTATAGGCCCTGATGGCCTAATATTAATGCAATAAAATAAATATACCAGTCATCACGATCGTATACTTGTTTGTTAGTTTGAATCTTGTCGATTCCTATTGATCCGTATATAAGGATCGAGTTCAAATTTGAATTCACTTATCGACCTTCATAGCCTCCCGATACATCACGTGTGTATAAATAGCACCTCGCTAGGGCCCATGCGGGTGTTTGGGAATTTCATTGATTAGACATACCCTCGTGTACCTATGCGTATATAAACTATAGTGCACATGCAGGGGCACTTTAAATATTTTAGTTGTGTGGGTAATTATCATTTGGATACACATAACATTTCATTTTGAGAGCTTATATAAGCCTTCTATCTGCTAATACGAATATTGCGAATCTGGTGGTGAGGCGTTATAGATTATAGACACCTTATGTCTGCTTGTATAAGTGTTACAGATCTGGTGGCGGTATGGTGTTGATGTTATGAGACATCTCCTCTTCTTGATGTTGACTCCCCTTTTCTCATTCACCGGGGAGGTCCTTCTTAAAATTTGTGGCCACTTTCTTGAAAGGGACTCTTTTCAAGCTCTTTAGTGTAGTAGACTTGTCACTTCCAGTGTTTGTGGACATCAGAACTATTTTCTTCTTAAGTATAAGATTAAGAAGAGACTTTGAAACATCAGGAAGTTTAGTTCTAATTTGTTTAAACCTCTCTTTCATTCTGCCAGGGGATGTCCTTTTTCGTATATCAAGTTATCTTCAAACTCAACATACTTTGCAGCATTTTAATCACCGTTGTTGTAGGTGATACTTATACATATGTCCACTATGGTTCACTATGCTTATAATATACCCAATGTTGTTATCCACAAGAAATTTGTGTTGATTTGCAGGTACCTATTGTATCCTCTATGACCTCCTAGAAGTATTCATAAGAGTGCCATTGTTCCTACATCATATCCACCTTTCACCAATCTCAGGTGGTTTGATTGATTGCACTTGTTTGTGGGGACGGATCTTTCACTATCAAGTAGTAGTGTTGCCTTCATCAATCAACAGGAAAAGTTGCTAGTGTTGTTATAGCGTGCTTACATATGTTTGCAGGATAACTACCATATTTGTCACACATTTGCATTATCATTTCTTGATAAGCTAGGAGGATGTGTTTTCTCGACGTTAGGTCACTTTTGATTGAAATATGGGGACATTGATTATGTGTAGATTGCATCAATCATCATCATCCGTAGGTGTCGCATTGTATTCATCACCCCTCTAGCTTCTCTTGTGTGAAGAACTTGATGTTGTTTACAATCGAATGACGATTAGATTCGTATAAAGACTTCTTGCTACGAGTCCCTCGTTTGCATGTGAATAATTTCTTTGGAATATTGTCCACCTCAACTCTTCATTTGTCTATTGAAGCTCAACATTTGATCCAAATTAGAATTTATTGATTCTTATTGAGGTTAGATCTAGTTTGGTCTGCAAGTTCAAATCTGAATTTTGCAAGTTCCATCCACGTTCATATCAACTATACTTGATCTAGATCCAGTTCGAGTGTTCAAGTTCATAGATTCTTGTATTTAACCCAGTTTGAGTTCAAAGTGCATGTTCAAGTACTTATTCAGAGTCTTCTAAAGTCCTTGAAAGTTCAATTTCATATTCATATTGACTTAAGTTTTGTTCTAGTTTGATTTTATTTTATTTAATTTTGATGATTATAAATCATTTAGATTTTCTTTAGGTTTAGGTCCACGAGTCCACTGTTCTACTATTCATTCTCATTTTAGTCCAGGTTCTTATCCTTTTGAGTTCAAATTAGGTCTAAGGTGTGATTGTATGTTCTCCCAAAATTTCGGTAGCCTCCCGGCATCTCCCGATGTTTAGGGGAAAACTATGAGAAATTGGACCTTCCCACCACGTGCAATAAAGGAGTGTCTACTAGGTGTCCTTGGACGAGAACACCACAGCCGTGGTCTTTCTTCCCACCATGATCAATAAACACGTGTATGGGGTCTTCGGTACCTGTTTTAAAAAAAATTATTTTTCTTTCTCCTCACTCGAGGGTACTTATGAGTGACCCTGCCTCGCCATAGGTGCTGCACCGGGGTCCCATCCCACCACACGCAATAAAGGCATGTATAGGCAATTTTTTGGTGGGCCATAAACATTGAAGTAGGGCTCTAGGTGATTACCATCCTCATCATAGGCATCACACCGGGGTCTAATCCCACTACGCTCAATAAAGGGGTATATAGCAGTTCTTCGGTCCATCACAAATTACCTGGGTGGGCTCTCGAGTTTAAGGTGATTACCCGCCTCATCGTAGGTGTCGCATCGAGGTCCCATCCTACCACATGCAATAAAAACATGTATATGTGATTTTCTGGAGCACCACAAACTTCAAGAATAGGAATTTGATTTTTAGAAAGTTCATTCCTTCACGGGGTTGATGGTGATGGCTCAAGGATAGAGAGAGAGAGAGAGATAGCGTACTTGTATTTTCTCTTTTTTTAATTATAATTAATTAATAAATTATAATTAATGATAATTAATTATAATTTGAAAATAATTAATTATAATTATAATTATTAATCATAATTAATTATAAGTAATAATAATTAATTTAAATTAAAATAATTATTTATTATTAAGTTTAATAAATTATAGTTAATTATAAATTCTAATATTTAACTATAATAATAATAAATTAATAATAATTTATTTTAATTAAAACTAATTATTATTATTATTAATTAAATATAATTAAAGTATTTAATAATAATTAATTTTATTTAAACATAATTAATTATTTTTAATAATAATTAATTACGATTTAAAAGAAATTAATTTTAATTAAAAAAAGAATTTATGCTAAATCCTGTAAACATTTATTTGGTTACAAGATTTAGGTAGGATTAGGGAACTATGAGATCACACAAAGAATTAAAGCCTATGTTTCCCTTCTATTTGCGGTAAATCCCATAGTTCAGGGGATTCATTGGACTCGGTCGGTTGAAGAAGCGAACGATAGGGATTAAGTTACCTTCATAATGCGAGCTCCTGTTATTACTTTTGATTCAAAATGTCAGAACTCCCGAATCGTCAGGGAAGGGAATGTCAGAGGAGAAGTGAAGTCGGCAAGTAGTAATGAAGAGATATAGGGATCTCTCTCTCTATCGGGCTTGAAGGAACTGAGGTAGGGCAATCATGGCTTCGGTGTTAGGTTTACAAAGGTACAAGGAATGGATCGAGTGACTCAAAGCTCCAGATGCGAATGGGGTTTGACAGCCTAGAGCAGGGGTGCGATCGGCCTGTGGAGTCAGAGGAAGAAGGCTTTATATGTGGAGATGTCGGGAATGGAGTAGAGTTGGGATCGTGGCTTTCGTATGGGTAGTGAATGGGGAAGAAGAAAAAAATAGCACCCAAGACTTCATTTTGCTATGGCATTTAATGACGATCGTGAGGTTCGATCGAGGTAAGTCGCAGGATTTTTGGGAGGTGACGCGAATAGTGCTGAATCAGCATGACTTTGGAAGGATTTTGAGGATCTGATAGTTATGAGATGTATACATTGGATTTCTTCTTTCTTCCCTTTTTATTTTTTATATATAGGTCAACAAATTCCCCCAACAAATGTGGTATGCGTCTAGAGCGAATCACGTTTGTTGTATGTTGATTGACACTATGGATCTCTAGATATTTATTCTAGATGTCACACTAGGGCTTTCATTTAGCGGATCTCCAAAATTTGCTTGGAATTGACACTAAGATTTTCTTTCTCCATATATCTCTTGGATGTATCAATAGATGGTTGATATACTAATTTCAATCAAATTGGGATCCCGTGGGTAGTGATATAACACTTTGTATTTGGGTCCTTAGAGCTTGGCTTTGTTCTCTTTAATCACCATGATCACTTTAACTTATAGCTCTTCCATACATGCTCAATATTCTTCTATTATCTGGATGTATTTTGGTAAAATCTTAAATATTTATTTAGGGATCTTAGCATACAGCATGATGTCGACTCAAATAAATATTTAAAATGCCCTAGTCTATATAGACTTTTCTAGATGTTAACCAGGGTACTCTTTTCGTAGCTTTGGCTTGAGTCCTGAGATTTTCATTCCTTCTATCATGTGCTTTATGCTGCGGACATTAATGTAGAATTATCATATTTATCTTTACTGACTTGTCAGGTGGTTCTTGTACCTTCGACCCTATGCTTCTAGTTCTGACAGGCTTGATGGAGGATTACTTGATTTATCTTTACTGACTTATCAGGAGATTTGTACCTTCATCCCTACGCTTCTTTCTTTTTCGGGCTTGATGAAGGAGTAGATGCCGATGACCTAAACCCTTAGGTTTATACTAGGTCGGTGGTGAGAAGTCATCGGTCCAAAGCTTTATGCATAACGGACTTGTTGATAATAGAATCCTCTTAGTTTAGCATTAAGCTTTTAATGAACTTTAGGACAATTTCTTCGGTCCTTTACTTTATGCTTTGACGGACTAGTTGAAAAAAAATTCCTTCGATCCTTGCTTTGTGTTTTATGAATTTATTGAAGGATTTGCAAGTTTCAGATCTAGTCGATAGTACCGAACATAGTAGTACCTTGATCCTTAACCACTTAAGAAGATTTTAATCTGAGTCACTTGATTTTATCAGATCAGGAGAGCTAGGATTTGATAGCTCTTTATCCTCTAGTTGCTGAGATGGGAGTTCTTCTACTACAGCCTTTCTTATGGCGTGTTGAGTAGATAGAGATGCTAGTGATCTGGCCATATTTGGGCGTGTTGGATCCGACCTTTTACACCCATTCAGACTTCAGACTTGATCTATGAGAAATGCGCTTCCCAATGCTGATTTTATTGAAGTTGATAGATTTTGAGTTTTCCTTGGAGGTTGAAGACTTTGGAGCCTACGAACATTCGATAGTTGCTCAAGATTTCTCCTTCCCTCAGAACTATGATTCTCCAGTAATTTAGGAAAATTTCGTAGACAATGCTCATTTGAACTTGTTGAGTCAAATTTGGCATTCGTTCTTCTTATAGTCCCTTCTAATGGGTTGACGAAATGGGGGTTTCGCTATTACAGCCTTTCTTATGGCTTGTTGAGTAGATAGAGCTGCTAGCAATCTTACCGTATTTTGGCTTATTGGATCCGACCTTTTATACTCATTCAAACCTTAAGATTTAGGCTGTTGAAAGACTTCAAGCTTCTTCGGCTCCATTTGTAAGAGTGTGTAGCCACCAAAGTCTCTTTTTTAACTTTTGAATCATTGCACATTAGGGAAGGTGATGTCTTAAATTTTTTGAAAGATCACCTATATATACTTTGAAAAGAGTTCATTATATTCATCAGCATAAAAGAATATTTGAATTGATAATTTTAAATATTTATTTTGGGATCTCGATATGCAGCGCGATGTCAACCCAAATAAATATTTAAAATTCCCCTATCTCGCAGGGACATTTTAGAGTAGAATTGATTTAAAATTTTTGAGATTTTAAATATTTATTTGGGGATCTCGGCATACAGTGCGATGCCGACTTGAATAAATATTTAAAATGCCCCTAGTCTGATGGGAGATTTTGAAATGTATTCTCATAACACAGGAGAATTTCAAAATGTAGAATGCATTGATAAATATGCATATAAAATTTTGATCATTCAAAATATATTGGATATAGAATTTTCAAGCAAGATACTTCTTTAAATGTTGGTCGTTGATAGGGGGAATAGGCCTCTAACCGTTCAGATCGATCAACTGATATGCTCCTCATTGGTACACATTCTCCATGACGAATGGGCCTTCCCAATAGGATATGAATTTGCCACCAATTTTTTAGTGTGGGATGATTGGTCTTCTCAACACCATGACCAATTCTGCTTCTTGAAATGCCCGAGGACGCACGATCTGATTAAAGGATTTTTCCATTCTTCCTTGATAGATTTCCATGTTTTGTTGAGCATGTAGCCTGAGTTCATCAAAAGCATCAAGCTCTTTCATTCTCAGGCGAGCATTTTTTTCTTGAGTGAGATCATTCTGGATTGCTACTCGGAGTGAAAGTAGTTTAACTTCTAGCGACAATACTGCTTCAACTCCGAACACTAGAGAGTAAGGAGTGGATTTGGTTGGCATTTTGTATGTTGTACGATATGCCCACAACGCTTCTGCCATCTTCGTATGCCACTCTCTTTTATTCTTGGTTAGGATCTTCTTCAATAATTTCACCAACGTCTTGTTAAAGGCCTCCGCTAAACCATTCTCTCTTGGATTGTATATGGATGAATACTGCCAATCGATCTTATGCCGATCAACAAATTTATAAATATTTGTTCTTTTAAAAGTCGTGCCGTTATCTAAGATTATGCGGAGTGGCACACCAAATCTATATACAATATTATGGGTAAAGAAATTGATCACATGCTCGGATGTGACCTCTTTGAATGGAGCAGCTTCCACCCACTTAGAAAAGTAGTCTGTTATTGCCAAAATAAAGTGGTGTCCCACCGATGATGGTGGATCTATTGGCCTGATTATATCTATACTCTAACATTTAAATGACTAGGATGCTACTATTAGGTGCAGTAGATTTGGAGGCTGATGTATAACATCATCGTGGATTTGACATTCGTGGCACCTCTTAGCATGGTCGATACAATCTCTCACCATGGTCGACCAATAGTAACTCATTCTTTTAATTAGCTATCATCATGGGACCTGACTGATGTGCACCAAAAAGTCCTTCGTGGATTTCTGTTACCACTTTATCAGCTTCCTTGTTCCCTAGACATCTAAGCCACATTTGATCAAAAGTCCGACAATATAGTGTGTTGTTAATAAACGCATATCACAACGCCCTTTTTCTAAATTATGTGGCTATAGATTTATCCATTGGGAGTCTACTTTCATTAAAATATTTAATGAAGGGTTGCCTCCAATCATCTCCTTCCTCAATGTCTAAGCAATGTAGCCTCGACTTTGAGAATATGCTAGTTTTATGTCTCTTGACTACATGACATTCTTCTGGTTAAATTTCAATAATTATATGTTGGGAAGGTTGAGGATCAACTGGGGTTGTATCCTGCTAACCCAATCCGATATTCCCTCTGTCTGTGGGAATTGCAAGATTGCTGGCTCCAAGATCTGACTGTCGTGGACCATAATTGGTATATGTATCTCCTTGTCGGTATTTGCCACATCCTTGGCTAATTTGGCTAGAAAATCTACCATGGCATTCTGACCTCGAGGAACTTGGGCTATTTTAATATTTGGAACTTGTTTTAGAAGCTCAAGAGCTCGTCGATGGTAATGTTCTAATTCAACTTTGCCAACCTTATAAATGCAGAGGACTTGATTTTTCACAAGTTGAGAATCACCAAAAATTTAGAGATTTTGGATTCTAACATCAATAACAATATCCAGTCCTACTATTAGAGATTTATACTCTACTTCATTGTTGGTATGAGGTTCAATCAAACTGAATGAAAATCTCATTATGCCTCCCTCAGGTGCTACAAAAATGAGACTGATGCCAGCTCTGGCCTGTGTAATATTTGGAGGTCGGGCAGGCTTAATTGAGGAAGCCCTGTCAAAATACATCTCCCAAAATTGAAATTTGTTCTTTTTCTCATTTTGCAAGATTTGTTCATCTGACAAATCATCGTTGAGTGGAGAGTCTACTGGGATTGGATGTGCAGCGAGGAAGTCTGCCAAGGCTTGTCCTTTCACGCCTTTTATGGCATATATGTGATATCAAATTGCCCACCTAGCTAGGCAACCTGTTAATGCTGGTCTTTTCATCAAGAACTTTAGCGGATTGATCTTTGATTTCAATGTAACCTTATAAGAAAGCATGTAATGGCGGAGTTTCTGAACTGCAAAAATCAATGCTAGACAATGCTTCTCAATTGGAGAATAGCGGATCTCTACTCCGATCAACCTTCGACTGATATAGTAGAGTGCATTTTATTTTCTTTCTTCATTATTCTGAGCCAATAATGCTCTAAGGGACTCTTCTAAAGGTGTCGTGTATAATATAAGAGGCTTCCCCATAATTGACACTGTGAGAATGGGCGGCTTCAACAGATATATTTTGATATTATCAAATGCTTCCTAGCACTCTTCATCCCACTTGAAACAACATCCTTCTTTATTAATTTTGAAAATGGTTGGAACCTACCCGATAAATTTGATATAAATCTCTAAATGAAAGCCAGTTGCCCTTGCAACGAGCGAAGCTGTCGAAGGCTCCTTGGTGGTGACATCTCTATGATTTCCTTAATCTTGTTGGGGTAGACTTCGATGCCTCGATGTCGAACAACGCACTCCAGGAATTTGTCGGAGGAGACCCCAAATGCACATTTGAGAGGGTTCATCTTCAGATCATATTTTTTGATCCTCTCGAATACTATTCTCAAGTCATCTAAATGATCTTTTTTATTCATGCTTTTAATGACCAAGTCATCTATGTAGCATTCAACCTTTTTATGAATCAAATCATCAAATATATGAGTCATTTCCCATTGGTAAGAGGCACCAATATTCTTTAGGCTGAAGGGCATGACCGGGTAAAAGAAAATGCTAATGGGCATTTTGAACGATGTGTGATTTTCATCCTCAGGTGCCATCTTGATTTGACTATAACCCGATGATTCATCCATTAAATTGAACATATCATAATTGGAAGTGTTGTCCACTAGGAGTTCGAATACGGGGATTAGAAAATTAACTTTTTGACATGCCTTATTGAGGTCCTGAAAGTCAATACAGACACGAATCTGTCCATTCTTCTTCTTGACATGAACAATATTGTTGATCCAATCAGCATACTTTTCTTCACAAATAAAGCTCACCTTTATGAGCTTCTTCATCTCTACAATTACTTGCTTTTTAATCTCCAATCTCATTTTCCTTAGAGCTTTCTTGACAGGTGCTGCATTTGGCTTGATGACTAACTTGTGAATTGCCACATCAGGGGATAAGAAGGGCATCTCAGCATATGTCCAGGCAAAGTAATGCCTTAATTCACAAAGAAGTTCTTTTCTTTCTTCTACTTGCTCTTCTAGTAGAAGATAGTTAATGAAGGTTGGGAGAGCATTCTTCTTAGTTCCCAAGTTGACCTCTTTTAGCTCATTAATAGTGGTCACCTGTCCACCATCTTCAAGTTCTTCTGTTGCAGGTTTGGCCTCTACGAGTTGATAATCATAATCATAGCTTTATAAATCTCTTTAGCACCAGCATCCTCGAATTCAATTTCCATACATGTGATTGCTCGACAAGTCTCTTTCTGGAGGAAATTTTGTTTGATGAATCCAATACCCTTATATGCATCTATATCCCCATACCAGAGGCCCAAGCTTGTACGAAGTTATCGTTTGGTGGTAGAGATATTGATTTGCTTTTCTAGCATTCTCTGAATATTTTTGGTATTGAACCTAAGTAGTCTTGTAAGTAGCAATTCTTCAGAATCGAGGAGCATACAACACTAATCATTATTCTTCTCTTTAAGAATTCTCGTGGAATATAGTACAATCCATGGCACAGTCCTATTTTTAAGGGGAGGTAAATAAATGATAGTGAGTTCTTCAACCTCATGTACCTCATGCATAATGATTTCCTTGAAGTATTGTAGGGTAATACGCGTGACTACGAGTATTCTATCTGAGATCGATAGACTGCTTATTCTTTTGTAGAATACCTAATGCACCATATTCATGTAGATAGAGTCATAATCATAATCATAATTTGAAAATTCAATCTCCCTACTCCATTTATCCGTGGACTTGCATACTCTTCAAGATTTTGTATGGGTGATATCATCTTTATTTGTATCACTCCCAAGATGAGGCACATATTTTTTTTCTTTAGGAATGGTCAGTGCTTTGGGAAGAGTCGGCGTTGCCTTCTTTCTCCCCACTTGCTTCTTCTCACCTTCCCGTTCTGGTCGCTTTGCAGCCTTTGAATTTGATCCCTTAGCCTCAAGAGAACTCGATGGTTTTTTCTTCTTTGGTAAGAAGTATTTGGCATCTTCATATATTGTGGCTTCATAGACTGTAAAGGGATGAATGTCACCAGAGATCTTGAATTCTTCTCCATCTTTGAGATATTTCATACACTAGTGTAATGTTGATGGGACAACACCATATTCATGCAGCCAAGGATGACCTAGTTGTGCTTTGAATGAAATATCCACATCAATCACATGGAATTTAGCTTATGTGTGGAGTTCTCCAAGTACATGAGGGAGCATAAATGATCCAAGGGTTTTATGCCCTTTCTTGTTGAAACTATGCACCATCAGCTTTTTTGGCCCGAGGTGTTCCACATCAAGGCAAAGGGATCTCAACGCTTTCAAGCTAATTAGATTTATAGAAGATCCGGGATCGATCAGGATTTTATTGATGATCAACATACAAAGGATGATTATAATCTGCAGTCCCAAGCATCATATCTTTTTTAGAGAAGGTGATGAACATCTCATTACGAGCTTGTAGAACCTTAGTCAAATTACGTTCAGCAAAATAAGCCTCGTATCTTTCAGGATCTTTGAGAGCCTGAATTAGAGCCTCCCGAAGGTCTTTAAACATTACCAAGGCATCGTATATGCTGAGTTGTGCTGGGATTTTTTTTAAATGGGATAATATATTATAATCTATCCCCTTAGATGAAGTTTTCTTTTTATCGGGATCTTCAGGGATAATATCATCATTGATGACTATTTCTTTCTCTTTGTATTTATTGGAGACCCCTTTCTTTGGTGGAGGCGATAGTATCTTGTCGCTTCTCAACTGCACTTGGGCAATCTCCTCTGCTTCAGAGTCATTTAATGGCACATTTTCCTTAGAGTTAGTCATCGTTGCATCTAGGGACTCATCTATTAATTCAGAGTCACCACCCAGGTTCACATGACCCATTCGAGATGCATCTTCTTCTAGAAAATACAAGTCCTCTTATGAGCTATAGTCCATTAATGTCACCATCAGACAGGATTCAAAAGCAACTTCCTCAGTATATCTTTCTTTTATCATCGCATTTGGTGTCACTGAGATGACCCGATATACTTCAGTTGTAAGAGAATTCTCAATATCTTCTTCGGCTCCATCTATTTTAAGCTCTGACATGAAGTCAGCGAGTTTGATAGGTTGCCTCACAGTTTGATAGTATTCATCCAAACTATCGATAATTCTCTGATTTGTAGTCTTTTTCACTTTAGGCTTCTTCAGTTTAGTCTTCCTTTTGGAAGGCTTCACCTTTTCAGACTTTGAAGTGCTAGCTTGGTTAAGAAATTATTTAGATGTAGAAGCTCATGTCATAGGTAGAGCATTCAAATTTAGCACTGGCTCAGTAGGAGATTTTCACTTCACCCCTAGAACTCCTTCAAGCTGCTTCATCATTTTTACTATTTTCTTAGAAACTGCTATCTCCCACTTCTCTTCTTGAATCGGCTCCTTTTCATTTCTTCTTTCTTCAACTGAGGATATGAAAGAGGATGTAACTACCAGAGTTGATTCTTTTATAGGATGAGACAACACATTATTGGACAATGTGAGTTCCTCCTTTTGATATTTTCTTTCCAACTGATTTTTGAAAATGTAACAATCTTCGGTAGGATGGCTAACTACCCGATGGTACGGGCAATAATTTGGATCACCAGTGTGATTTGACTCTTCGGGCCTCTTGTATTCAGACAGTTCTAAACCCGCTTTCAACACTTGTCAAAATAATTTGGCGATACTCTCCCTCTTGAATGAATATTATTTATTAATTTTATCTTTGATGGATTAGAATGTTTTATCACCAGTTCCTATTTCTTGCCTCGGGCATTCCCAACCACCTTGAAAAGTTTGTGGCCTATCATTTCCCCCGAGTATTATCTTCGGTTAGGGGTTAGGGTTGTAGGACTGCTTGGGCTTTTTTTCATACTACAATGGCAGCTTGCCCTTATCTACATTGTAAACCACCTATTTTTCCTTATTGGTTTGGGAGAAAATACGTAGAGTCGACCTCACCCCTTATAGCAGCCAGGGCCTTAGCCTTCTTAGGCTTATCAGAGTGATCTAGACAAGTTCAATTTTTCATACTTGGCCACTCTGTCTATCAGGTCTTGAAATGTGTTGATTATAGCCATGCATAGGAAGGGTTGCATCTTATCATCAATGTTGCCCATTAACAACTATACAACATGCTCTTCTTCAAGTTGTTGCTCACGTTTCATACTCAGGTTGTGCCAATGAGCAATGTATTTTGTCACTAATTCTTCCCTTTTTCTTTTATCTAGAACAAGGTCACCGATCATTATCTTCTCTGTTGCACCGACGAATCTCTTCACGAACATAGTTTCCAATTATGTGAAGGTCTTCACTGAATCATTTGATAGTTCAACGTACCATTCGAAAGTAGTTGCTTTCAAACTGCTGACGAATTATCAGAAGAGTAGGACATTATTACCTCCTGTGTTCCCACAGGTGGCTTTAAATTATGCCAAGTGCTACATGGGTTGTTATTTTCATTGAAAGTGTTGAACTTTGGGACTGAATACCCTTTTAGGTATAGTACTTGGTCATATTCAGCAAGATACAGATGACCTTTGCCCACCAACAATTTTGCTTGATCAACGACTATAATAGCCTTGATCTTTTCTGTGATTATTCATTCCAACTGTGCAGTAGTCACAGGTTTTGTAGTACTTGCAGCATTTTGTGGACAGAGCTGGTGGATGATGTTATGAATCTCATGACCACCTTCAAAGGTACCACGTACTCCTGAAACTTGAGGAATTTGGAAGTTTGGAGGATCGGCAAGAGGACTGAGCATGGGACCGACGGTAGCAGTTCTATGCATCATTGCACCCATCTAAACCATCATCTTAGTTATCTTTTTATTCAACTGAGAGATTTCTCTATCTTCGGCTCTTATCTGTCATATCATCTTCCTTCTCATGTTGGCGAGTGTGGTGTTTTCATCATCAAAAGGATTTTCCTCCACTTCCTCCACTTCATCTTCTTCTTGAGAATGACCACTTCTGCTAGTGGCAGACCCATCTCTGCGGCGACATCGGTATACCTGTCTAGGTTACAGTTATCAACGATTGTCATCTTCATCATCATCATAATTGATGCCAACATCAATATCCATATGTGTCACTATATAGACCACTTCCATATCTAAGGCGTTATTTATTTCTTGTATTTCTTCTTCTAAATTTTCCTCCATATATTCTTTGATATTTTCTTCCCCTTCGAGATATTCTTCGTCTTCTATATTTTGATCTTCTATATTTTTTTCTAACACTCGGATCTCTGAGTGGAGACACCACGGGATCTCTGGTTTGTTGGTTAGGCAAAGAGATTTCTTTGACTAGTGGATTGCGGTCGAAGTTAGTCTCTCACTTCGAAGGGGATAGCGAGCGACGGGATCCCTTGGAGGATTTTCCAAGGTGTTGACCATCCGGAGGGGTGTAATTGTGGGTCCTTTTTGAGATGCATTTATGATGTTCTTTATAGGTGGGGGCGGATCTCTTGGAAGCTGCACCGGATGTCACGCCCAGCTAAATGCATCTTTCTCTTCTATCTTCTCTTTCTTCTTTGTGAGGCTTTGACCTCCAAATCTGCTTTCCTTTTCATTGGGACCTTTCGATGCTGGATTCCCAAACATGTAGTACATGTGTCACACCCTGATGTTCACCGTATGCGATATACTTTCTTTCCTTTTTTTCTGCTGCAATATATAGGCACTCCCTTGGCGAGGCTATTCTATCTTCAGTTATCAATGGTCGTTGGTATCTTCTCTTCTTTATCCCTTTCTCCTTAACTATTTTCATAACTCGATATACTCGAGCTGAAAGATTCTCAGGTTCTTTCTTCCTTAGAGGAATTGGGGCTTCTGGCTGTTGATCCCAGAAAGATTGCTTTAGCTCTCCAATAGAGCTATTTCTCTTTATCCACTTAAGATTCTTGAACCCATTTTGGGTCAGAATGTTGGCTTCAGATTCCTGGACAGGTAGATTTGAAGGGTGGATAGGCACCAATTACTATTGAGATCGGAGTTCAGCATTAATCTTCCTTCTCTTCCTCCTGGTAGGCCTGCCTTTAGATGAGGAGGCTTCAATATTATGTTTCCTAGGTGCAGATAACCCGGTTGATAAGGCTGTGTTGTTGTAGTCACCATAGAGACTCTTCCACCATTCACAATTCTTTTGGTTGTTAGTGCCCCAGGCTGTGATAGCCTATCAAATACAAAAATCCTCTCATGAGGATTTTGAATAATAGGTTGTTGTGCTAGTAGATAGACATGACAGATAGGAACTTCCTCAGCATTGAATCTCTTGACAGACCTCTCAGCAATCCTGTCATTCACAGGAATGGCGGAAGTCTTTGCAATGACTGTAGGGAATTCAATGCTACCAAACTGGATGGTAGCCTTGGTATTTCCAATTTCAATAATAGCATTTGCCAGCTAAATCCTGGCTCCTCATCCCAATTGGACAGTCATTAAGGTGTTATATAGATCCATCTACATAAATGAAAGGTAAGGGTTAGTAATCAGAATCTGATACATCACCCCACACTTTCAAAATGCAGAGACTTGCACATAACACAAAAATAAAAATGGACAAAAATTATTAGCATAAGCAAGCAATAAAAAGAAATTTAAAACTCTGCTAAATTAAAAAGAAATTTAAAACTCTGCTAAATACCATATAAATTTGTTGAATGATCATTTTGAAAGACTCAAAGTTTTGAGTATGATTTGATATGTTTACTACTATAGCACTGAGATGACTAGCCAAAGATGGAAAGAGAAACCATTCCCCAGCGGAGTCGCCAGAAATCTGCGGGCTCCAAAAATTTGGCCCCAGCCTCCACCACTATTGTATGCTTTTTGCTTTTGGCAAGGGAGTTTTAATGAATTAGGTTCCGGGGTAAATTTTGGAAGGCAGATGAGTTTGTAGATAAGACACTACCCAGATATTTTTCCCTCATTTTATGAGGACTTTATGATCTGAGTTTTGGTTTCCTATAGGCGCAAGCCACTATAGTCAATTATCCATCTCGATCATGAGAGAGAATTTTTTATTAAGGCTAGTCATCAATCATATATGTAGAGATATGTGTTATTTGGCATACAGTAGCAGCAATGGGCTTTGGATTTAAAAAGTTTGGATGTTTGGAAATTTGAAGGGTTGAAAGGTTTGATATTTAAAATAAAAAATTACACCATCTTACACTTAAAGCAGATGGTGGGGGAATGGATGATGGAATCAGCCAAGATCCCATGATTTTATCATCCTGGGACATCGTGGTCCCTGGTCTACTTAGTAAGAGGAGGTAGTCGGCCCAACCTGATAGAAGGATCCTTGTCAGCAGCCATGGGTTGCTTCGTCCAAGGGTACCTCGTAGACCTGGGGTGAATATTTATCTAAGGGGATAAATTTGAATCCACCTTAGCTAACAAAGGGATTTGTTCCTTAACGATCATATCTTATTGATTCATATCTCAAGGATTTGATGCCAATAAGGAACTTATTGTCTTTGGCCATAACTGATATTTTGTGGTGCCATTTGGCGGCAAAACCACTTAGTTAAAATGGCCCCAGGTCATAACTATTTATCCTGTGGTGCCATTTAGTGACAAAATTGTTTGTTAAAGGACACGTACCACGTCCTTACTGGTAGGAGATTGTTAGAGAATGGATCCTAGTGATATTTTCTACTAGGCATTAGCTCTTTGTGAGCTGAAGTAGTTTTCATTTTGTCCACTTCATCAAACTGTTGCGGAGGGTGAATGGATTTTTGTTTTAAGTTATTTAATGGTTGGATTTCAGTTTTAAATATTCTTGGATTTGAATGACTTTGGGATTTTGGATTTTGGGTATTTGAATGGCATTTTGAATTATTTAAGATTAACCCCTCCATTTGAGATTCACATTCAACATGGCCATAATTGGGATGTGTGGGGTCATTTCCATTTATTAATTGAACCTTATCGATTCGGTCAAGCTGTTGATCGAGGATCGAGTTTCTTGTATGATTTATGGCCTTGAGAATGAATTTATTTTGTTATATACCTTAAAGGCATAATATGAATGTATAATATAAATATTCCGGTCATTTTCGTGACCGTATATTTATCTTATGATTCGAACCTTGTCCACTCCTATTTACCTGCTTAAGAGGATTAGGTTTCATAGGATTTATGCTTTTGTTAGTGAATTCTCTTGATTATGAGCCTTGATGGCCTAATATGAATATAATAAAACTAATATATTGGTCATCGTGACCGTATACTTATTTGTTGGTTTAAAACTTTTCGACTCCTATTGATCCGTATAGAAGGACCAGGTTTGAATTTGAATTCACTTATCGACCCGTATAGCCTCCCTAGACATCACGTGTGTACAATTAACATGCTCACTGGGGCCCATACGGGTGTTCAAGAATTTTATTGATTAGACATACCCCTCGTGTACCTATGTGTATACAAACTATAGTGCACGTGCAGGGCTACTTTGAAATATTTTAGTTGTGCGGGTAATTGTCATTTGGATACGCACAACATTTCATTTTGAGAGATTATATATGCCTTATGTCTACTAATACGAGTATTATGGATCTGGTGGCGAGGCATTGTAGATTGTCGACGCCTTCTGTCTACTTGTATAAGTGTTGCAAATCCGGTGGCGATATGGTCTTGATGTTATGAGGCATCTTCTCATCTTGATGTTGACTCCTTTTTTCTCATTCACTGGGGAGGTCCTCTTAAAATTCGTGACCACTGCCTTGAAAGGGACTCTTTTCCAGCTCTTTAGTGTAGTAGACTTGTAACTTCCAGTGTTTGTTTCTTAAGTATAAGATTATGAAGAGACTTTGAAACACCAGAAAGTTTAATTCTAATTTGTTCAAACCTCTCTTCCATTCTACCAGGGGATGTCCTTTTTTGTATATCAAGTTATCTTCATACTCGACATACTTTGTAGCATTTTAATCACCATTGTTATTGGTGATACTTGTACTTGTGTCCACAGTGGTTCACTGTGCTTACAATATACCCACTATTGTTATCCACAAGCAATTCGTGTTGATTTGTAGGGACCCATTATATTCGCTATGACCTCCTATAAATATTTTTAGGAGAGCCATTGTTCCTACATCATATCCACCTTTCACCTATCTCAGGTGGTTTGGCTGATTGCACTTGTTTATGGGGACGGATCTTTCATTATCAAGTAGTAGTGTTTCCTTCTTTAATCAACAGGCAAAGTTGCTAGTATTTTATAGCCTCCTTACATATGTTTGTAGGATAACTACCATAATTATGACACATTTTCATTATCATTTCTTGATACGTTAGGAGAATGTGTTTTCTCGAAGTTAGGTCATTATTGGTTGAAATTTGGGGATATTGATTATGTGTATTGCATCAATCATAATCATCTGAAGGTGTCGCATTATATTCATCACCCACCAGCTTCTCTTGTTTGCAGAAAGCTTAATGTTTTTTGCAATCAAATGATGATTAGACTCGTATGATGACCTCTTACTACGAGTCCCTTGTTTGCATGTGAATAACTCCTTTGGAATATTGTCCACCACAGCTCTTTCATTTGTCTATTGATGCTCAATATTTGATCCAAATTAGAATTTATTAATTCTTGTTGAGGTTAGATCCAGTTTGGTCTGTAAGTTCAAATCTAAATTTTGCAAGTTCCATCCGAGTTCATATCCACTATACTTAATCCGGATCAAGTCAGAGCATTCAAGTTCACAGATTCTTATATTTAACCCGGTTTGAGTTCAAAGTGCATGTTCAAGTACTTATTCAGGGTCTTCTGATGTCCTTACAAGTTCAATTTCATATTCATATTGACTTTAGTTTTGTTCTACTTTGATTTTATTTTATTTGGTTTTGACCTTTAGAAATCATTTAGATTTTGTTCAGGTTTAGGTCCACGAGTCCACTATTCTACTATTCATTCTCATTTGAGTTCAGGTTTTTGTCCTTTTGAGTTCAAATCAGGTCTGAGGTGTGATCGTATATTCACCCAAAATTTCAATAGCTTCCTGGCGTCTCCCCCGTTTAGGGGAAAACTACAAGAAATTGGGCCTCCCCACCACTCGCAATAAAGTCATGTATGGTAGGTGTCCTCGGATGAGAGCACCGCGGCCATGGTCTTTCTTCCCACCACACGCAATAAAGGCATGTATGGGGTCTTCAGTACCTATTTTAAAAAAAAATGCAATTTTCTTTCCCCTCGCTCGAGGGTACTTATGTGTGACCCGGTGCAGCACCTACCCGCCTCGCCGTAGGTGCTGCACCGGGTTTCATCCCACCATGCACAATAAATGTGTGAATATGAAGTTTTTCGGAGCGCCACAAACATTAAAGTAGGGCTTTAGGTGATTACCCGCCGTACCGTAGGCGTCGCACCGAGGTCCCATCCCACCACGCGCAATAAAGGTGTGTATTGATGGTTTTTCAGTCCGCCACAAACGACCATGGTGGGCTCTCGAGTTTAAGGTGATTACCTACCTCATCGTAGGCACCGCACCGGGGTCCCATCCCACCACATATAATCCAATCATTCAAGAAAATGAAAAAATATCTTAAACCAAAGCTCCTTTCACCTTGACTTTAGAGCAAAAATGAGCAATTTGTGAATGGGTGAAGTCCCTACGGGTACATGATATTCTTCTAATCTAAGTATATGTGTTGACATAAGATCAATGAGATCTTTTAGAATGAAAAGTCATGATTGTCATATCTTCATGAAATATATACTACCAGCTAGCTTTAGTTTTTTGCCAGATCAAATTATAAAGCCCATGATCGAGCTAAATGTCTTCTTCAAAGATTTATATTCTTCTAAACTAAATACAGAGAACTTGATTCTTATAGAGCTAAATATTCCTTTCATTCTGGATAAACTTAACAAAATATATTCTCAAACTTTTTTTGACTCTATAGAGCATTTAAGAGTACATTTACCATATGAGGCTATAGTAGATTGACCTGTTCATTATTGTGGATGTATCCTTTAGAGATGTATTTAAATAAACTTGTAAAGACTACTAAGAATAAAGCACATCTTGAAGGCTCAATTCGTGAATCATATTTAATATACAAGACAACTCAGTTTTGCTCATTTTACTTTAAAAAATATCACAATCAATTATGAATGTGGTAAATCCTTAAATTTATCTATATTCAACGGAAGTGGTGAACCCACAGGCACTAGTACCATGTATTATTTGACTAATAAGGAGATGAGAGTTTCCATATTGTATATCTTGCTTAACTGTGATGAAGTTGAGTCATATATCGAGTAAGTATAAGTTAGCTTGTTAATACATCATAAATTTAATCTAAACCCTAAAGTTTATAGGAATTTCATTAATGATTGGATTACATTAGAATCAATTGAAGTCAAGAAGATAGTGGTAAAAGAATTCACTACTGAGTTTACAAATACAGTTTATTTTTTGACTATTCATTTCTACTAATTTGTGTTAATTAGTTAACACTAAATGAAATAAAAATGTTAATAATATACTTTATCTATTAATTAGGTACACACTCAAGATAGTGATTTGCAGTATCAAAGTCTACTCAATATAGCTTGGTGACCCAATAGAATAGTTAAATATTATCCTTATTTTATTAATGGCTATAAATTCCAAATTAAATTTTGATGTGATGGTAGAAAAATAGATTCTGAGTACTACGAGTATTATAAGAAATATTACAGTTGGAATGTCTTAGTCATAGGAACAATGTGTATCAATTCAATTGTGAATGGTTTGATCTAGTATAGAATAGAGATAAAAGAGTACATCCATGTTATGGTATAACAGAAGTAAGCGGGTAGGAGATATGCAAAGTTTGACCCATTCATCATTGCAAGTTAGGCAGGCCAATTCAAATTTCCTACCTATTCTAGTAGATTACGAGGTAAACATGATTGGATCATAGTTATAAAGACCAAACCAAGGAGAGTAATTGAGTAAACCACTTCAATATCATCAGCACCTCAAGAAGAGTTTATGTCAAATTTTAAAAATCTTGCTAATGATGTCGATGAATAAATTATAATTAATGAGAGTGAGTTGTAGTTAGAGAAAGCTGATTTAAACATAGAGAAAAGTCATGAGAAATATGAAAGTGGTGGAGTTATTTCATCATATGAAAGTGAATCAACAAATGATGAGTTAAAATAAGGTAAATGATTTTTGACAATATGATTTATTTGAACAACATGGCAATAATTAGTTTTCTTTAATTTTATTGTTGCTCTACTTCATTTATTTAATTATTTAATTATTTTATATTAAAAGTTTGCTATAATTTAAGTTGCTAATGTTTCTTAATTTTTTTTGCAGACGTATTTAGGTGATGAGCCTAGCAAAGGATTGATCAAATTATTTCAAAAGCACAATAATAAGATAACTAGTGCCCCACCCAGTAGGTCTATTCAAATTGAGGGGAAATTTTCATCTCAATCTGCCACCAAGAGTTAGCCTAGTCCACCTTTACCTACTCGTGTAACCAGTAGCCCGTAGTTCGACTCACCAGACCTCAGCTTTCCTTCTCCAGACAAATGGAGAGCACTCCCTTCTACCCATACTACTCACCCCCACCTTTTTATTTTGGCCTTCCTACTTATCCATATCCACCATATATCCTTCCATTCTCTCCTCAACCACCCTCTTAGCCCATAGGTTAACTCGCATGCGAGACATATTTACATAAATTAGAAAGGCAAGCGAGCGAACACTTTGGATTGGTGAAAGTGTATGGGATGAATCAACCAGTGCTTAGGCTAGCTTAGAGTATAATATGAGGAGGGACCAAAATAGATAAAATAGAGCTTCTGATGTTGGGGCATAGGTAGCTCCTTTCATACTAGGGGCTAAGTTCCACATATAGAGCACAATTAATGTTTGGTAAGAAATTTTTATTTTTTTTATAATTTAATTTAATATGAATACTAATGTAAGTCTATTATAAAAAGGGATGCTAGGTAGAGAACCAACTCTTGTTGAATTTTATAGTCATACCCACAGGCAGTATGAGGACCAATAAAGGCTTGATGAGCAAGCAAGAAAGCCTATATAAGTATATAAGTTTAATATTTTTGATGTTATGTCTAAATTACTTAAATTTTTATTAACTTTCATATGAGGAGTATACACGACTTCGAGAGAGCCAGGGTGTAGCAGGTGAGGGTTCTTTTTGGCTCTACAGAATATTCTGAGTATCCTATTTAGCCGTAAGAGGTAGGATGAATGCAACATGGTAGAATTTATTGTTTAGGATTGTAAGCCCATAAAAATGAGGGTATGACCTCTGGTGGCTCCAACAATGATTAAATGTGATGTTGTTCAATTATTGTATGCAAGTTGTATTGTAGAAAGTAGATTAATGAGTGGGAAGTTTTTTTTTTTTTTTTTGTTATTGCTATAGGTTTCTTATGAATAATATGCTACAAATCTATCAAAAATGACAATATGATGAATCATGTATAGAGTTCTAGCACATCCCTAACGCCAGAATTTTTGTGCATTATTCACTGGCAATATTTATCGGTAATTATCCGACGTAGTTAATAATGGAACATCTGTTAGCACTACAGATGCAACATCACGCTCGAAATACCAGCGGATGTAATGTCAGAATCCTTCTAGCAAAGATGATGTATTTCCCACATTTTCTTCTTTGGAATTATGCTTGAATGTACATCAAAAACATTTCTAGCAAAAATATTCCATTAAAACTTTTTTACCGACGCGTGAATTACAGGCGTTTGAAAATACACCAAAAATTCAGTGGAAAAAGGAAATTTCTACCAAATCCCTCATTACCGATAGATTCTTGCCATCGGTAAAGAGCCATTTTCATGTAGCGTTGCTAATAAAAAATTATAAAATAATAACAATAACAAATAAATAAAATTTAAATTAACTAATTAAACATAAATTACTTAAATAATTCCAAGTTAAAGAAATAAAAGAAATTAAATAAAATTTAAACAAATCATAATTAAGTAAATAAAATAATTAAATATAATAAATTTAAAATTTTCAAATTAAAAATAAATAAATTAACTTAAACAATTTAAAGAAACTAATTAAATATTACGAAATTTCAAATAATAATTTAAAATTCAATGTTAAATGGATAAATTAAAAAAGGAGGAACTTTAAAGAAAACCTATTTGATTTAAACTAAACAAACCTAAATAATAAACCAAACATAACTCAAAATAAATAAATAAATCAAATTAAATAAAATAAATAAATAAATTTAACATGAAGAAAAGACATAAATAAATATAAAAGCTATAAGTATTTGCTTTATCTCTTAGGGGGTTGGGGGGGGGGGGGGGGGGGGGGGATGTATTAATTTGAAATCCTTGGACTTGTTGATTAATTGCTTTATGTTTTAAAGTGATTAATTAATAGAGATCTTTAAAACATAAACAAATAAAACACTAATTTAAAAAATGAAGAACTCTATGCACTTGCTTTATCCCTTAGGGGGAAATAGATGCATTACAATTTTGAGCCTAGGACTTAATTATAAGTGATTCCAAGTACATTAAAATCACTCATCTTTTTTTTTTTTTTTTTGAAGAAAATGCATCAAATTGCATTAAAAAAAGAGCTAAGAAGTTATTACAACTCTAATGACTCATAACAATTGATTCATCCTTTAACATAGACATAAATAAAGGAGGAACCTTATTCATACTAACATCATCCCAAGTAAACGAGCTCAAAATACCATAGTTAGCAAATAAATCAGCTAACTTATTGCAACATCTATCAACACAATTGAAAATGACGTTATTAAACTCATTAAATAGATGAATATCTTCATACCTTGTTCCTCCATTTTTTTAACCTTCTTCAAGAACTTAATGACATTGATATTGTCACCTTCAATAATGATTCCCTTGTATTTAAACATCTAATCATTCAACATCTATTTAATAGATTGAGTTGCCAATAATTCCAAAGAAGATATGTCTCAATGCTTATACAATTTCCCAAATGCTAGTAGAAATCTTCCTTTGTGGTCATGAAAAACTCCTCCAATCCCAGCTTTATTTGAGGAAAGTAATGCAGCATCCACGTTTACTTTAAGCCAATCGGGTGGAGGGGATGCCAATGAAGGTTAGACAACCTAGAAGGTTGGTTGACATCCCATATACCTGAGAATCTTCCAATCCCTTGAGCAGAAATTGAAGCATAGGTTATTGCATTAGAAGCAATAATCAAAGAGCTATCTTCCTTCCCATTGTGTGTAAAATTATTTCTTGACATCCAAGTTAAATACAACACATAACAATAAAGATTAATCAAAAAGGGACTTTGACATGAGAGGCACTTACAACAATCTGATAATGAATCAAATTCCTGAAATGCAAAGCCCCATTCCTTGATTTGTTTAAGGACATCCTTCAGTTTTTCACATTTTGTTGTAACATGGTCTCTGTCTTTAATTATATTGCAACTTCTTGGCCAGAGATTTTCCCTTTGCAATCATCTATGTTCAAGGAATTCATTAGTAGGTAGGTCATTATTGAAAATCCTCCACCATAATGTCTCCACCTTCGGGTTAAGCTTGTCTTTTTTAATCCAGCTCCAAAACATCTTCGGTTCTGATTGATTCACCGAATTCTCAAATACCATGGAAGATAAAGACCTCCCATTATTATGGAACATAAGTTCCACTCTATCTTCATCCAACCCACTTGGAATATTGGTTTGTAAGATTAGACTTACAATATTTTCCCCAATGATTCTTCTCATATACTCCTCATTCCAACTCCCATTATAGAAGAAATTGGAGACTATAAATCTGCTACATTCTTGAGATGTAATAAAGGTTAGCCACTTGCTAATGCTTTTTTTCCAAGATCTATATATCATTGAATACATCTATGTCTTTCCCATTAGCAACCCTCCATCTGATAAACAGGCTTAAAGATTTGCCTCCCATCATAATGATTTTCCAAGCTGAAGATCCCGTTCGTTTTTTGTCTACCTTTTCCAACAAATTTCCATACTTTGGATAGAAAAATTTGTGTAGAAAGGAATCTATGTCAGTCATATATTTCCATGCAATTTTTGATCTCAATGGACCAACTTTAGTGGAGCAAGAGTGGAGAACTCTACCTCCCCAATTGGTTGGCAAGCACATAGTAAACCAATTGACATAATGTATACCGTTTCCTCCATTAGATTTATTCCAAATATAGCTTCTACAAATCTTTTCTACCTCATCAAGTATACTTTTAGGCACAAGGGAGTTAGTGCAATGAAATGTAGTGAAATATAACAAAATTGTTTTAGTTAATAAGATCTTTCCTGCCAAAGATGTCATTCTTCCTCCTAAATGTTTGTCATTTTCAAGGCTTTATCAACAATAAAAAGAAAGTCTTCTTTAACTAACCTTCTCATTGCAAGTTTCACTCCAAGGTAAGACAATTGTTCGGCTGTTTTGAAGCCCATCACCCAGCCAATAGACTTCTTCTTCCTTCTTCTTACATTTTTGCTGAAAATCATAGAAGATTTATTGATTTTGATGGAAAGACCCGTCCAACTGAAGAAATTACCCAAAACAGATTTAATCTCCTTGGTTTCCTTCAAGGTTGCTTCCGAGAAGATGATCAAGTCATCTGCGTACAACAAGTGAGAAATAGAAGGCCCATTTGCACAAAGAGAATCTCTATTTTGTTTAAAGGCATTTTATAGCAATTGTGCACAAAGGATACATAGATATGAAGACAAGGGACAACCTTGTCTAAAGCCAAAATGTCCATCTATCCAATTTGTCAAACTTCCATTGATTGAAATAGATAATTTAGAATTCTGAATACATTCCAAAATCAGTTTAGAAAAATACCATGGAAAACCAAAACAATTTAAAGCTTTTTATAAGGTGAGCCATCCCATAGAATCATAAGCTTGCTCCATGTCAATTTTGAAGGAGGCAAAACCTTTTGAGGAATTAAAAATCCTTAATTTGTGCATAACCTCTTGTGTTATCCAAACATGATCTGATAATGATATTCCTTTGATGAAAGTCGCTTGCTCTTCTGAGATCAATTTAGGGATGATAGGAGCCATTCCGTTCATAAGAATTGTTGCCACCAATTTATAGACCGGATTTCATAAGCTAATTGGTCTATAGTTAGAGGGAGTTAATGGATTCCAGACTTTAGGAATCAGCATAATTATTGTCTCCATCCATTTAGGATCCATTTTAGATGTTTCAAAAAAACCATTTAAGGCATTCCATAAATCTATTTTGATTATCTCCCAATAGGCTTTAAAAAATGAAAAAGTTATTCCATCATTACCTGGGGAGATGTTGTTTCCACTTTTCTTGACAACTTCTTCTATCTCTTCCATAGTGAAGGATTTGCTCAATGTACTTCTATCTTCCTCATCTAGACAGCTCCATGTACTTGGCCAATCTTCTAGATTGCAACTACGGTATCTCCACTTCTCCTTAAAATGTACAATCAAAACATTTTCTATAAGAGGTTATTCCTCTACCACTTCTCCAACTCCATTCTTAATCTTTGATATGAAGTTGGAATTCCTTCTAGCTGATGCATAGGCTTGAAAGAAATTTGAATTTCGGTCTCCCTCTATCATCCACTTTACCTTAGCACTTTGTCTCCACCATGTGTCCAGCCGGGCTAGTGTTGAATTGAGTTCTTCCACCTTTGATTTCAGCATCCAGCATTCTTCTTTGATAATTCTCCTTCATTAGCCTCCTTCAATTGAGGATCTTCTATTTGTATCAGCAAGTTCTTCTTTAATGATAGTAAATTCTGCATCTTTGCTTTGCTCCAATAGAAAAGAGCCTTAAGTGAGTTTTACAATTTACAATTCAAAACATTGGCTGAATTTCCTTTATAGTTTCTCCTCCAAACTTTGTCTACCACAGCCACTGAAGCCTTGTTAGAGGCCTAAACATCCTCATACCTTAATATCTTCTTACCTGCTTGTTGGGGCATAAGGGTTAAGATGATCGGGAAATGATCTAAAGCCACACGAGCTAAGGGCCTCACTAAGAAGCGATTAGTAAAAGTTAGAGCAGCCGGACTTAGGAAGCATCTATCTAGTCTCTCTAGAATTTGGTCCACACCTTTCTTGTTGCTGCACCATGTGAATTTTGGACCCACAAATCTTACTTCATGGAAGTCATTGTTAGCTAGGAAGGTCTTCAATTCCTTGGATCCAAGGGAAAGTTTTAATCTTTTCCCTCCCCTCTTATCATCACATGAAAGAATACAATTGAAATCTCCTCCTACGACCATAGGTATCTCCTTAGAGGCAAAGAATTCCAGCCTTTCCCAAAGCCTTCTCCTTCTATAGACATCCTTGTTGCCATAGATTGAAGCTATTCTCCATATACCTTTGTTAGGAACCTCCAATCCCCCATAATGTATTGTGATGAGGATTCTAAAACTTGAAATGTAGCCATATTTGATCTCCATATCACAAGAATACCCCCTGATAAGCCTTCTGAAGGAACAATAAAAAAATTCCCATTCAGAGCCAATAAGTTGATCCACCTCTTTTCTTTCATAAGAAGTGAATTTGGTTTCCAATAAAAAAAAAAAACCCATATTCTTCGGTAAACTCCTGGCTTCAAGTATAGAGAAACTCTTCTCTTCTAGCTCCTCTACAATTCCAAAATGCTATGGATGAATTCCTTGAATAAGAGGGAATGAGGACCCCATCTTATCTTTGTTTTCAACTTCAGCCCTCCCATTCCTTGGAGCTATGTTAATTGGACCCAATCCTTTTAATCGTTTAGTACCTTTCCTCTTAATGGTAGAGGATCCTCCATCCTTGGTTTCATTGGCCTTCTTCAAATTATCTCTGTTTATGATAAGCTCTTGTTCTGAGTCTTTGATTGATACTCCCATTTATTCACACAAGTTGTTCTCAACCACTTATGTAGATATAGTTTCACCTTCCTCTACCAATTCATCCAGGATACTAAATTTGTTAACAGAGATAATGCTAGATGAATGAACATTCATACCTTTATCAACCTTGTTATCTGAGTAGATCTCATTGTTCTGAATTTGAATGTTCTTAGATTGTGAATATATATTAACTTCCTCTGTATGAGTAACCTGTTCCTCCACATTTGATATCTTCACAGCTTCCATTGCCTTCCAAACCAACTTGTTATTGAAAGCTGCTGCTTTATTTCCAGCATTTTGTTTTTTGTCCAGAGAGATGGAATTTCTGATAGCATATTTAAAACTCCTTTTTCTACCATAATTAACCTGAATCCAACGGCCGTAACCAATCTTTTATGCATTTTTAGCTACAGTATTTGTTGCATTGCTGAGTTTTGAGCTGCCTTCTATCAACTTCTTTGAAGTTACCCCATCCTTCTTTGAAATAGTGGTATCATTTAATGATTTTTCCAAGCAGTTGTTCTTGGTGTGACTAATTTTCCCACACCAGAAATAGAAATCTGGAAGCCTTTCATACTCTATCTTTTGAAAGAACTTACCCGAACTCCCTTCCACCCAAACTCCTAGGGGTAAGTTAGTGTCCAAATTGATACAAACACAAATCCTTCCAAACTCTCTCCTACCCCATTGGAACATATTTCCATCAATCATGAGAGGTTTTCCAACCATTGAGGCAATTCTGCATATGTTGATTTCATCCCAACATTGGAGTGGGAGGTTAGGAAGCCTAATCCATATAGGGGCACACAACCCTTTTAATGATGACAGACTGAAGTTTGGAGACCATTTTCCATCCCATTGATCTTCCATTTACAAACCAAGGGACATTAGTGTAGACTGTATTTATGGATTCTTTATCGTAGAATGAACAAAGGACCCAGTCCAGTCCTAACATTATTAAGTGGAACTTCCCATAGGGTGTCTATTGCCTTCTGAGCTCTGTACAGACCACAGGGAATGGAGTTTTGCTTCCAAAAACCTTGATCACAATTGAGTTTTGAAGCCTCCTTGAATTTTCCATCACCTTGTCCTCATATTGTTTAACTGTAGCTCCATATTATGATATAAAAATCCCAAATCCAAATGAACTACTTTTATATGTTCCTTCTTACTCCATGCATTATGCTGGTTATTTGGTTTTGGCCTCTCTGTAATTTCATTTTGAGACTCCTTGCACAATCCAAAATCTCCATTATTACATTCTCAAACTTTATCCAAATTAGAATTATTCAAATCTTGGTTCACATTTCCTTTAGTAGCAACATTATCCAGAGAAACCATCCTTGCTTCAGCGACAGCTTGACCAAAATCATAGTATACACCATTTTGTTTTTCAGCAGAATTATGAAATCCATATTCTTTATCAATGTTATAATCCCCTCTAACATCAAGTTAGAAAATGACTTTGTTGATGGAGAAGCTTCACCAATCTCCATGACTCTAGGAAATCCGCTTTTCTTTAGATGCACAATGGCCATATTATCTGCTATCACACCTTTTCCTTTCCCTGCAACTTCTGGGACTTTTTTAGAAGGAAAAATTGATCCTCCTTAATTGATAACTAATGGCATTCTCGAACGAAGTTTTGCTTTTGATCCTTGAACAAAGCTTGGTAGAATGTCTCCAAAAGTAGGAGGAGACGAAGAAAATGACCTAGCTAGTCCATGAGAATTACCTATGGTAGTGCGCCAAACATCCACTGAACCACCGGTGATGGGTGGTTGGCGACCCTCAGTTGCCATTAGCTTGAGCATAAAAACCGTGAATTCAAAATTTGAAAAGCAACCGCAAAATTGCCTTTAAAATCACTAATCACCAATATTATTTAAAACCTAAAACTAAACATTTTAAATAATTAAAATCTTTCATAAAATATAATAATAAATCATTAAAAAATAAATCTAAATTAAATTCCATTGGCCTAATATACAAAGAAATTTAAATTGTAGATAACATAAATAAATAACAAACCAAGAGATACCCAAACCACACATCTTAGCAGACAATATAGATTTGTTTACTTAGACAATTGATACTAGTCTAGGCTTGGCCAATATTTTTCCTTACACTTTGGTGTGATTAAAATACCTTACCTGAAGGGTGTCTATTTGATTTATTTACTTTCATGTACATTGGAATGCCATTCATTCATTTTAATATAGATATATGCACTAGACATTTACTTGTACTACACCATAATTTATATTTTATTGCATTTGCATTTGTTGAGTCAATGTTAGTATTTTCTTTTTGTAATGAGTAGAATATAAAAAGGATAAATGTAAAGTGTAAATGTAAATGGTTTGTGTAGATTCTTTCTTTAGCTAAATCAACTTATAAATATGAAGAGTTGTAATAGATTTTAAATGTTAATGCGTATATACACTTATAAGACTCCAAAAGGAAATTGTTTCTCTTCCTTTGAGTGTCATTCTCTTTTAGAACTCCATAGATAACTTGGAGCCACGAGACATGAAGACTAAATAAACAAATACATTTTAATTAACATTATTCATTGGTATAAAAATCCTAGTTTATTATGGTAGAGTATAACCACCTTACTTTTATAGTAGACCTTAGGTTCTATTCCACATTCTTTGTAAATAAATAATAAAAGATTACTTTTATATTACTTTATAAACATTCACAAATTGTATACATGTGGGATGGTAGTTGGTTGCATCAGAATGAGTAGATTATTTTCTTAGGTTTATGTTACATATACACCCTTATTTGTAAGGATACAAATACTAGATTATGGATGATGCAGTTTGGTACTACATAAATGAACATTTATAACTAGTAATTCATAAATGTACACATTTTACTTTCTTGCAATGCAAACTAGCCTAGTTCACATGCCAATGATGAAGACTGATGGGCCTAAGTGACAAGGAAAACATAGTATTCCATAAAGTATATGGCTGTTATACTACTTGATTTTCTTATAAAATTTGAACATAGATTTTTTTTAGAAATCTTAATACAATTTAGAGTCTAGGGTAAACTAACATAACATCAATTATATTAATTAAGTGTTATTGTACCCTAAACAACTTTTAAATTAGATATTTAAATTCTAAACTTAAATCCTTGAATTCGAGTTAAAGTAAAATAGTTATCTAACAAGCATGCATAAGACTTAAAAAAGCATGGTTTTGAAATTGTGGGCATAGATCATTAGATAGTACGCCAATCCAAGAAGACATAAGTCTAGATTTGCATATAATTTCAAAATTCTATCCTCTCGAGGGTTATACAAATTTCTAATAAATTTCTAAATTATAAATCCAAAACCTAGAGTACGTTAGAGTGTTTCTGGATTTTCTAAAATCTTATGCACTCTCCACCTTTTCTTTCTTTGGCCCATAAAGAAGTGCTCATGCATTGAGCTTTTCTCATTTGTAAGTTAGGTTAAACCTAAATCCTTAATTTCAATCTTTATAAATCTAGCAGTCTAGTCATAACTTTAATAAAGAGTTTTTTTAAAGACTTGTCTTGGGGTGTAATTAACTTTAAAGGCTTGCCTCAATACCAGAAGTAGAACATAGTAATGTACCCTTATTTAGTTCACTAGAGTAGGGGAAAAATCTCTAGATTTGGTAAAGTTTATTCCTCTATTGGTTTTTTTTTTTAATTGATAGGTGAATGTCCTTTTATTTTTAAAGATGAATATTATAATTCATATGCTATGTTTGATTATAAAAATAAATTTCATTTATATTTAAAAATTGATAGTCAAGCATGAGTCTATTTTTATATATGGTAGTCGTTTAGCTATGGAGATTTGATTATAGAAGCATAAATAAGATTAATTGGAATACTTTTTTTATCCATAGACTATTCTAGTGACTCAACTAGGTATGGCTCTTACTATTCATCTTTATTGGTGATTAGACTTATAAATTGGTAGTAGATTTGCTTTTAGGATAGGCTCAAAAAATTTTTAATTTAGTTGTCTCTTTCATTCACTTCTTGCTTGAGTGAAAGTGGTCAAAATAAAACTTTGTCCTATCTTTAATTTTTTTTTTCATGAAGTACATCTACACTTACTAAACTCTAGTTTTAGTCAAATTTTCAATCTAAATCTAAAATTGAATTTCAATTATTTCTAATCTTTAAATTTAAAATATAGTTTCAATTAAATTTTTAATCTAAATTTCTTTTTAATTTCAATCACTCTAAATTTTAAATGTAAAATCTATTTTCTTTTCCATCTTAATCATTCACCTTGTATTGAGTAAAACTTTGTAGTTGTATTTCTTTGTATACCTCCATCTATTTACCCGAACTAGGTCCAATTTAATATCCTTCTTAAATCTAAATATAAATAGATCTTTTAAGATTAGTCTGGGTATTCAATAAATTTAGTTTATTATATTCTCTAGATCTTATGATCTTGTTGAAAGTTAATAAATTCATAGGTTGATTCAGACTTTTGTTTAAATTTGTAAATGGAAGGAAAACTAGTTTTATCTTTAATAATAACATCAACATCTTCTTCAACCAAAACCAATCATATGAGGCCACACTGATTAAATTTAGCTCAAGTTTTGATAATCTTTAGCTAAATTTCACTAGAATGTAATCTAAAGTGCACAAGGTTGATGAAACCCCATTAAAGAAGCTAATCATAGAGTTTACATCAAGGGTGGGGCTACAACTACTCCCGTATCTATTAAAGCCTCAACTTTTACTAAGTTAACTTTCCTAAGTCTATTGTACACTAGAAGGGTAAATCTATTATCCAATATCAAACTTTTAGATTAGTTTATCATTTGTAGTAAATGAGATGATAAAATCTTTGAGGTGATATAAGAACCATATTTTAAGGAAATGATCTAAGAAGGATAGATTAGTAGATAAGAAGATGTTGTTAAATTCTTCAGCAAAAGTAATACTAAATATAGATCAAGTAGTTTCACCACTATTAGGTTGTAGCCATTTACACACAATATTTGTAACAGTGGGAGAAGAAACTACCATGAAGATAGTTAATTATCCACCACCAACTTTCTATAAATATGTTGTTACTCTTTCCTTATTTGAAAGGAAAAGGAAGATTAAATCACTTTTGAAAGGACTACTTTAGGATTCTAAAATAGACTAAGTCAAATTCTTGAAAGGAATGAATATATATTTATTGATAGAGTAGAACATGAACTACTCTGAAAAGAAATAGTCCCTATTCCTTTTAGATAGAGAAGAGTACAATTTCAAAATATAAATTCAACTAAATCAATAGTTGTTGCAAGTTAGTATAGATGACTAAGGCATTTTTCTAAAATTAATGAGCATGCTATTATAACTTGGGTTTAATCTGTTAAATATTTATAGAAGTAGTGGAGTAGGATGTGACTTATTGAGTTAAAATATGCTTAAAATTTCCTTTAATAAAAAATTAATAAGATCTCACTAAAATATCTAAGTATATGCAAAGAATCAAGTAATAAAGTGATAGAGTAGAGTGTTGATTCCATAAGAAAGTGTTCTGCTTAATTGCAATTAAAGTACTACTATTTAATCTAAATGCACACTTAATTTTACTAAAATTTAAAAAAAAAAATAGTTTTTCCCACTTAAGAAAACTTGTAAGGAGATCTTGATTCTTATAGAAATAAAGTGCTTCAAAATAATAAATATAAGTAACATAAGTTTTCTAATGAGACTCATAATTTTTAGTTGTTCATCAGAGTATATGCATCCCTAGATCTTTTTCAAGCATATAGGGATGAAAAGAAAGGTATATGACCTTCCTACAATTTTACTATCTCCATAGAACCTAGAATATTTAAATATCATATATCTAGGCATGCCAACATTCCTTTTCAATACTCTTAACTAGTATAACATTACTCCATTGAGGATTTATTTACTATAAACATGGCTATTATATGCATTAAATAAAGAATGGGTGATATTGAAAACATCAATATATCATTTAAAGCATAAGATTCTATATTAGTGCTTGCTTTATATTTTATACATCATCAGTCCAAAGTTAATGAATTAGCCAGACATGGAGAATTAACCAACTAAACTCATTTTCATTTCATTTATTAAAAGAAGGGATATAAGAGAAGTAATAAGAACATTATCACTCTAAAGGATTAAATAATCTTCCCCACATTCCATCTTCCTCCAACCACAGATATTCATACACAAATGGGCTAAGATCTCCACAATAAAAGTATATTGTGATTCTCTGGACTCCCTTAGAAATTTCCCTTATTTTTTTGAAGAAAATGCAACCTAGTGCATTAAAATTTTATTAGAATCATAAAAAAAAAAAACAGGAAACTAAGAAATTCCACTTGATTCCTCCTTTAACAAAGAAATAAAAGTTGAAGAAAC
This sequence comes from Dendrobium huoshanense, assembly GCA_016618105.1. Taxonomy (NCBI): domain Eukaryota; kingdom Viridiplantae; phylum Streptophyta; class Magnoliopsida; order Asparagales; family Orchidaceae; genus Dendrobium; species Dendrobium huoshanense. Next base: position 24,450,625 of record CM028344.1, read on the forward strand.
CTTATTTAGAACAAAATCATCCCAAATAAACGAACTAACAATAGCATAATTAACACAAAGATCTGCTAATTTATAGCATTTCCTATCAATACAATTAAAGATAACATTCTTTTGATCTTTGAAGAAAGTTTCCAACTCATTGTTATTTCTATATAACTCTTCTTAAAGCTCTTTAATTATATTTTCATTATCACTTTTAATGATGATACTTTTGTAATTTAACATCCAATCTTTAACTATTTCTTTAACTGATTAGATTGCTAACATTTCAAGTCTTGATACAACCCAATGAACACAAGTATGTCCAAAAGCCAATAGAAATCTATCTTTAAAGTCACAAAAAACTCGCCCTATCCCAGCTTTATAAGAAGTAAGTAAGGAAGTATCAACATTTACCTTGATCCAATAGGGTCAAGGGGGTGCCAAAAATCATTCAACAGCTTATAAAGCTAATTAGCATCCAATTTACCCGAGAAATAGCAGATTTGGAAGCAAAAATTGTTGCCAAGCTGAGAGCTTCTGGAGCTTTAAATAACAATCCATCATCTTTACCGTCATGTATAATTTTGTTCCTAGCTTTCCATGAGAAATAAATAACGTTACATAACAGATTTACCACCCAACAGTTTTGGTTACAAATCTAATTTAAACAGTCTGACAATGATTCAAAAATTAGAAATCCAAATCCCCATTGATTTAAGAATTGGGATACCTCATTCAATTTTTTGCATTTCACAATTACATGTTCAATATCCTCAATCATGTTGTACCCTCTGGGACATCCATAGTGCATTTGCAATCTTAACATAAAAACTTATTTGTAGGGATTGCTTTGTTGAACAACCTCCACAAAAATCCTTCAACCTGAGGAGATAGTTTAGCTTTTTTTTATCTAGCTACAATAAAAGACATTTTGTGTATTTTGTATAGAAGCTTCATAGGACATTGAAGAGATTGATTTTCCAGAATTTCTAGAGATCCGTTCCATGTAATCTTTACTCAATTCAGCATTAATGCTACATTAAGTAATCAAATTAATGAGATCATGCCCAAAATTCTTTTTTAGTTCTTCTATGTTCTAGCACCCATTTGAAATAAATCTGTCCACTATGCACTTCTGATCAATTCCGTGAGGAGATACATAAGTAGTCCAACTGATAAGATTTTTATCCAAGATCCATATGTCTTCAAGAGCATTTATCATTTCACCATTAGCAATTTCCCATCTTACAAAGGGTTTAAGGAAAACTCCACCATTATAAATAACTTTTGAAGGCGTTGAACCAATCTTCTTAGAAAAATTGTCACTACATATGCGCCCATATTTTAAAAAAAGCATTTTATGCAATAATGATTCTTCATCTTGGTTGTATCTCCAAGCTATCTTTGCTTTTAAAGGACCTACTTTATCCTAACAAGAATGAAGAGCTCTTCCACCCCATTTTGATGGAAAATATATAGTACTCCAATTAACATAATGCATACCATGAATACCGTTCAACTTGTTCCAAATGAAGCTTCTAGACAGTTTGTCCATCTCATGAATGATGCCCTTTGGAATCAAAGAGTGAGTACTATGAAATACCATATATGATAGCAAAACAAATTTTACCAAATTTATTTTACCAACCAAAGAAATATATTTGCTTCCCCAAATATTTATCATTTTAAGGGCCTTTTAAATTATGAATTGGAAATATTGACCCACTAGCCTTCTTAAAGTTATCTTGGTTCCAAGATATTGAAATTCCTTAAAAACTTTGATTCCCATTATGCGAGAAATCATTTTCTTCTTCCTTCTTCTTACCATATTCCCAAAAAGAATACACGATTTGTTTGCATTTAATTTTTGTCCAGTCCAACCACAAAAATCTCCTATTATACCCTTGATATCCTTAAACATTTTCAACTTTGATTCTGAAAAATTATGATGTCATCCGCATATAACAAATTCAAGATCCTGTATCCCTTTGGACTAATGCTTACACCATAATTTTTACTTCTATGTTTAAAAGCATTTGTTAATAATTGTGCACAAAGAATAATCATAAAAGGTGATATGGGGCAACCTTGATGAAATCCACATTTAGCCTCTATCCATCTTGATGAATTTCCATTCATGATGAGAGAAAACTTTGGTTTTGTAACACATTCTATAATTAGGGATGAAATGTAGGAAGGAAACATGAAATACTTCAATTCTTTCTCCAATGTTGGCCACCCCATGGAGTCGTATGCTTGCTCAAAATCTAACTTGAAAGAAACCAATCCTTTATCAGATTTTGAATGTTTGAATTTGTAGAAGATTTCATGTGCCAACATGATGTGATCGGACATAGATCTGCCTTTCAAGAATGTTGCTTGTTCTTCAAAGATCACTTTAGGAATGACAGATGATATTCTATTAAGAAAAACCTTAGCAACCACCTTGTAGACCGCATTGCACAAGCTGATTGGCCTGATGTTGGAAGGATAAATTGGATTAGAAACTTTAGGAATCAACACAACTAGAGTTTCTTTCCATTTTGAATTCATGTTTCCTGTTTTAAAAAACAAATTAAAAGCCTTCCAAAGATCATCCTTAATTTTGTTCCAATAGCCTTTAAGAAATGAATATGTGATGCCATCACATCCAGGTGCTTTATAGTTACCAGTATTCTTAATTACCGCTTCTACTTCTTCAAAAGAAAAGTCTCTATTTAGAAAAGTAGAATCATCTTCATTCAGAGAAGAGCAAGAGTCCGACCATCCTTCCAATTTGCATTCCCTGTATTTCCATTTAACCTAAAAAAAATTCAATTAATTTGTCTTCAATTTGGAATTGATCTTCTAATTCCAATCCTTCTTCATTTTTGATTTTATTGATAAAATTTGCATTCCTTCTTGCACTAGCATATGTATGAAAGAATTTTGTATTACAATCTCCATCAGTAGCCCATTTCACCTTTGAACATTGCCTCCACATGCGTTTAGCCGAGCTAGATTTGAAGTGAACTCACCCACTTTGATTTTAAGTAAGAAGCTATCTTCTTCTGAGAGAATTCCATTTTTACTTTATTTTTCTTATAGAACCAAAATTTCTTTGTTTAAAAACTCTTTCCTTTTAACAAGGGAATTATGTTTATTTTTACTCCAGTAATACAAAGCCTTTAATGATCTTTCCAATTTACAATTCAGCATATGATGATAATCTCCCTCTATTTTTCTGCTTTAAGCTTTTTTAAGCACCGCAAAGGAAGCAGGGTTAGCTATCCAGACGTCTTCACATTTGTTAGATTTTTTAACTAAATTATAATAAAAATGTTAAGGATCACTGGATAGTGGTCCGAGGCAATTCTAGCCAAATGTCTTACCACCAATAGATGAGGGAAGCTTAATGCCACTGAATTTAAGTAGCATCTATCCAATCTTTCAAGAATTCTATCAGCTTTAGATTTATTGTTACACAAGTAAATCTTGGACCAATGCAGCACACCTCATGAAGATCATTATTTGTAAGAAAAGAATCCATTTCTTTGGCACCTAAGGAATAAATAAATCTTTTTCCACCCTTTTTGCCTTTCATATTAAGAAGGCAATTTAAATCTCCTCCAATAACAGATGGCTTTTCCTTTGTAGAATAAATCTATAATTTTTCCCAAAGAATTCTCCTCTTATATACATCTTTGTTTCCATAAATTGTAGCAATTCTCCGACTCCCTTTACTTGGAACATCTATCTCCCCAATAATGAATTGGTTTGAAGATTCAAAAACATTGAATGTATCCATATGTGATTTCCAAAGTACCATAATTCCCCCGGAAAGTCCCACAGAAGGGACTTGGAAATAATCCCAATCCTTACCAATTAATAAATCTATTTTCTTTATATCAAACAAGGAAACCTTAGTTTCCAACAAACCAAGAAAAAAAAATTCATTTTCTTTAAAAAACTCCTTCATGTATAGGGAGCTCTCCTTTTCCTTGCTTCCCTACAATTCCAAAACCCAATGGATGAAATTATTGTAAAACAGGGGAATGAGTCTCCACTTTTTCCTTAAGATCACTCTCCAATCTTCTACTCCTTGTAGCCACCTTGATAGGGCCTAAGCCTTTAAGTTGTTTCAACCCTTTTTTCTTAGATCCAGTTTCCTTACCTCCTTCCACTTCATTTTTGGTTTCACTTTCCACAAGCATATTACTATTCTCCAATAAGATATTGTCATCATTTCCCTTAGGATTATCACCTTTAACAGGAATAACAATCTCTCTTTCCTCCACATCAATATCTAATAGTTTAAATTTGTTATCATCAATTGAAATAATAGGTAAATGAGAGTCCATACCAAAGTTTCCTTTATCTTCAACCCACTGGAAAATTGGATCTGGAATGTCTTCAAGAATTTCCAAGCTATTTTCCACAACCAAAGTAACTTCATTTACTTCCAAAGCTTTTTCCCCATTGTCTTCATCAATAATTTTCTCCACTTTTTTATACATCATGGTATTTTTCTTCTGAAATTTGAATATACCCTAACCATCATTATTTTTGTTTTGAACATTGTTCTTTTGAACCTGAAATTTTTGTTTCTTCTTCTTCTGAAATTGACATGTATCCATGACCCGTATTCAACATCACAAGTATCCACCTCTTTAACAGATTTTTTTCTTTGAATGGACATTCTTTTTTAGCCAAAGTCTCACTGCTTTTTTCTGTATGATTATCATTCACAACCTTCTCCAAGCATTGATTTTTCAGATGTCCAATTGTTCCACAACTAAAGCAAAAATTTGGGATCTTCTTATACTTAATGTTTTTAAAAAAATTTCCAAAAATACTTTCAACCCAAACTCCCAACGGAAGCTTGCCATCCAAGTTTATGCGAACACAAATTCTAGCAAATTCTCTTATGCTCCATTGGAACATATTCCTATCGATCATGCATAGTTTATCAACCATTGAAGCAATCCTACAAATGTTGATTTCATCTCATTATTGGAGCGGAAGTATTTGGCATTCTAATCCAAATCGGAGAGGAAAGACCTTTCAATGATGATGGGGAAAATGATGGTGACTATCTGTATAAACTAATTATGTTGTCCTTCATATACCAGGGACCATTCAAGAAAACATAATCCAATGCATCTTGATCATTGAATGCACAAAGCACCCATCCCAAACCAAGCATTGTTAAATGAAATTTGCCAAATTGAGACCATTGTCTCCTTAGCTCCATACTAACCATTTGAAATGGAATATATTCCCCAAATACTTTGATAACCAGTGCTTTCCGCAGCTTGCTAGAATTCTCCATTTCATTTGTAGTATTTAGCTTTACCACAACATCTTCTCCTGCAAAGTCTTTTCCAAAGTCTAGTTTTGACACATTAATGTTATTCTTTTTTGTCCAAGCATTTGGTAAAACATTACTGGAAGGCTTCAAAGGAATAATAGGTTGAGCATTTTCTTCTACACAACTAGCAAGATCGCCTTCCTCACATAATCAAACTTTGTTAATATCAGAATTTTGAAATCCATTTTAAATAACTTTACTTCCATTGTCCCCCATCTCATTAGTAGATGCTTCCATCTTAGAAAATTTCTCTTTACTACAATCTTTAGAATCAAGAATTAACTTACGGGTTTCAACAATATTCTCCAATTCCAACCAAGAAATAGTTGGATTTGCCTTCAATTTAGATGATGACGCTTCCACAACACTATGGAAATCTCTCTAGACGTAGGTGGAGATCCATGAATTTGAAAACACAAAGGTTTCTCAGTGATAACACTTTTTCCTTTACCAATTATTTTAGAGGATTTTTTCTAATTAAGAAGACCACCTTCGTTGATTACTAAAGGTTTGTTTGACAAGAAACGAACCTTTCTGTCCTGCACATTATCTATCAGATCATCGGCGAATGCTGGAGGGGATGAAGCCAAGTTAGCTCGTGATGATAATACTGGAGTCAGAATTGCACGTCGGCCCTCAAAATGACCGCCAGCCGTTGAAGATGGCCGGTGACCATCTGCCGCCATCCAAAGAGCGAAACAGGATTTTGAAATTTTTTTTTTATCTTTTTAGAAATCACAGAGTTTCTCTCCCTACCCAAAATTCTTAGGGGACACTAAAGAAACACACTTAAAATTATAAAATTTTACCTAAATTATAGAACTCTCCAAATAATAGAATTAAAAAAAAACTATTTGTAGTAAGTATAGATATGGGTTCAAGCACCATGATACTCAATAAGATGTCACCTCAATGGTATAAAATAAACTAGTACCTCATCATTATATTATTGTCTCCATTGTAGCGTTGGCTGACTTGGCATAGTTGTTGATCAAAATGGTAAATATTTTGGCTTAGTTGGTGCTACACATCACATTAGCAACTTCTATACTTTGGTGCTCTAATATGTGAGCACTATAGTGCCTGAATGAGATTTTTGTGAATGAATGTTAGTTTGAAAATGATTTCTTGATGAAGAAGTGGTTATTATGTCAAAAATTCTTTGGATGATGTGATGATCATTATTCTAAAAATAACCATACAAGCTTGAGGACACTTAAGAGAATAATTGAGTAATGCTTAGTTATAAACATTCATAAGTTTTAACCCTTGAATGAACACTTTTTTTTATGCTTGATAAGTATGAAAGAATGTTGATTCTACTTTTTTAAATAATAATTTAGTGACCACCAAGTTCACTTAGAGATAATTCATATAGATGGATTCGGACCTATAAATGCATTAGTCTAGGAAGATAGAATTTAACTTATTAATGTTTTCATGATTGCACTTATGCTAAATTTTTGGAAAAATAGTGCATCATGTGAAAAGTAGAACATCTTTATTTTGGAGAAAAATAAAATATTTAAAAATTTTATGATACATAGAGACCATGAAGCCAAAGTGAGTTGTAAAATTACGGAATGATAATATTAGACTTTGAATTTAGAGATATTTTTACCAAACCCTTCATTTTTTACACTTTTAACACACTTAGGACAAGACTTTGTGTAATTGATATTCTTTTTTTTTTTTTTTTTTGAAGAAATGCTAATAGCAAATTTTATTCAAAGGGAACTTGTTACAACTTCTAAGAAATGCTACAAACAATTAAATTCCTCCTACAACAAATTAGAGAATGAAGGAGGAATCTTATTAGAACTAATATCATCCCCAAAAAAAATCTAAAATCAAAGCTAAGTTAGCACATAAATTCGCTAACTTGTTACAACTTCTATTAGAATGAAGAAAAACTATTTGCTTGAAATGAAAAAGAAAATCTAAGTCACCTGGATCCATGTTGACGTTATTGTTAGTAACCTTATTTGGAACCTCCTTGAAGAATTTGATAACATTTATGTTATCTCCTTCAATTATTACACCTTCTGCATCAAACATCCAATCTTGAACAAATCTTTTAATAGAAAGAATAGCTAGCATCTCAAGTTGAGAACTATCCCAATGAGTGAAGTTTGATCCAAATGCACAAAAGAATCTTCCTTCACAATATTTAACAACCCCTCCGATTCCAGCATTATTAGTATGAATTAAAGCAGCATCTATATTAATTTTTATCTATTTAGGAGGTGGAGGATGTCAAGACGGTAAAGACAGCCCATAGTGCTGATTGACATCCCAGTTCTCCTAAATGAGATTCTTCTTAAAAGATGCATTGGAATTGCAAACAGAGTTTACAGCTATAAAAGAAGATCTATCTTCCGTTCCATGATGAATTAATTTATTCCTGCTCTTCCAACATAAAAAAAATCATGGTACATATTAGATTACCATGAAACGGGTTTGAATTTGCAAGATGCTTCAATCCTTGATAACATTCCTCTAGAGAAGTAAATGATGGATTATTAAAATCCCATTAGTTCAGAAATGTGAATATTTGACTCAACTTACTGTAGAAAATAACAACATGCTCTTGGTTTTCAGCTCCAAGACATCCTCTTGGACAACTTTCAAAGTCAAATAGTCTTCTATTATTCAAAAAGTGATTTCTAGGAATCACATTTCTCTTAAGCCTCCACCAAAATAGAGCAATTCCTAGCCTCAATCTAGCTTTCTTCATCTAGCACCAGTCTTCATCTTAGTCTTCTTCAAATTCAAAAACAACACCAGCTAAAGACGAAATAGTGTTTCCTAAATACTTATACATCGGCTCCAATTTGTCACTTGATAAATTTGATTGAATTGGAACATACAAAATGACATTTACCAGCTCTCCCAAAATATTATTTTATCTTCTTTTCATTCTATTTTCCATTCATAATGAATCCTGCAACTATTTCAGTGTCTGCATCCATTTCTCTTACAAAGGTCAGCCATTTGTTGATGCACTTGTTTAAAATTCAAGTATCATTGATAGTATTAATTTCCTTGCCATTTGATACTCTCCATCTAATAATTGACTGAAGATATCTTGCTTCATGCAGAATAATTCTCCATGAAGATGAAGAATTGTTGTGGTGAACTGGGCTCCAGATATTATGTCTGTATCTTGCTATCAACGCCTTGTTTAGCAGTGAGTTTGGTCTATCAATGAGATTCCAAGCAAATTTGGCTCTTAAAGGACCAGATTTCTTCACTATAGATTGAATACCCCAACCTCCAGCTTTTTTAGATCTACAAAGGACCTCCCAATCAACATAATGAAGTCCCTTATTGGTATCTTTTTGTTCCATATGAAATTTCTGCACATCTTCTCAAAGTCATATATAACACCCATTGGAACTAGTGAGTGAGATACCAAGAAAATTGGAAGAAAAAGACATGCCGAGTTAATAAGAGCCACCTTCCCAGCAATTGGCAGAAGTTTATTTCCATAAGAGCTTAATCTATTGGCTGCTTTAATCAACAAATGTTGAAAATCTGAAAAAGCCAATCTTCTAAATGCAATTTTGATTCCCAAATACTCCATTTCTTCCCCAACTTTGAATCCAAAAATCTTTGCAAGGGATCTTTTATTCCTTCTTTTCACAGATTTTCCAAAAAAAATTAAAGTTTTAATAAATTTGATCCTCTAGCCTGTCTAATTGCAATAGCCATCAATGATTTTTTTAATTTTCTTCATGCTCTTTCTATTTGTTTCAGAAAAATAGATTATATCATCTACATACATTAGATGTGAGATTAAAGGAGCATTTGGTGCAACCTTTATTCCAATATTTCTACCCCTTTTGAGCAAAGGCATCTGCTAATAATTGAGAACACATTATAAACATATAGGGAGACAAAGGACTCCCTTGCCTAAATCCGCTTCTTGCTTCAATCCAATCTGATTGCCTACCATTAAACATGATAGCAAATTTCATTTCTCTCACACATTCCAAAATCAATTTAGAAAAAAACTTTAGAAACCCAAAGCCATCAAGAACTTGTGCTAAGGTGGACCAACTCATGCTATCATAAGCTTGCTCCATATCAATTTTAATAGCCATCATTCCCCTCTTAGATTTGGAATATCTGAATTTGTTAAAGAGCTCCTGAGCAAAAAAAAATGTAATCTGACATTGATCTTCCTTTTATATAAGCATATTGATACTCAAAAATGATTATAGGGAATAACATAGTCATCCTATTTAATAACATTTTAGCCACAATTTTGTAAACAGATTTACAAAGGCTAATAGGATGATAATTAGAAGCAGTCAAAGGGTCACCTTTGGAATCAAAATCACATAGGTTTCTTTCCATTCAGGACAAAGAACCCCAGTGGTGAAGAAGGAATTAATAGCCATCCATACATCATATTTAATAAAATTCCAATAGGATTTTAGGAAAGTGTGAGAGATACCATCGTTACCTGGAGATTTGTTTAACTCCAACTTCTTGATAACCTCCTCCAGCTCTTCAAATAAAACTCCTTTTCAAGCATCTTCTTATCCATTTCTTCCAAGGCATTTGACGGGTTAGGCCACTCGCTCAACCTGCAGTGATGTCTTCTCTACTTAGAATTGAAGTAGCAACAAAGATATTTCTCAATTTGCATCTGATCTTCCAAGGTTTAACCATTATCATTTTTAATTTGCTTGATCCAATTAGAATTCTTCCTAGCCAAGGCATAAGCATGGAAGAATTTAGAGTTTTAATTACCATCTTTCATCCATTGAATCTTTGCTCTTTACTTCCACCAAGTACAAAGCCTACCAATTGTTGAATTGAGCTGACAGACTTTAGATTTTAAAATCTGTAGCTTATTGTCTAGAAGCCCACCATTAGTAGATTCTTCAATTTACAATTCAAGTATTTCATCTTTAAGACTTTTCTTCAATTCTTCTAAGCTCTTGTGCTTGGCTCTACTCCAAAAAAAAAAAAATAGAGCTTTTAGAGATCTCTTGAATTTAGCATTTAGAATTTCCACACTGCTACCTCTCACTGGCTTCTTCCAAGAGCTTGAAACAATAGCATAGGATGCATGGAAAGTAGTCCACACTTCTTCAAACATGATAGCTCAGTTTCTTCCAAAACCTGAGGAAAAAATCTTCAGCATAATGGGGCAATGGTAGGAGGCTAGTCTAGCTAAATGCTTAAGAGCCGTCGCCTTAATAGTCTTCAAAGCTACAGAATTGATAATGCACTGATCTAGTCTCTCCAAGATACGAGTTTGGATTCCTTATTGTTGCACCAAGTGTATTTTTGGCCCACTATGTTCACTTCATTGAAATCACAATTACTCATAAATGAGTACCTGTCTTGTGTACCAGTAGAAAATATATATTTTTTGCCTCCCTTTCTATCTTCTTGTGATAGCAAGCTATTAAAGTATCCTCCTATAATGGCCATACTTTTCAGATTTGCTATTATCTCCAAGCAACTCAACAAATTCCTTCTTATGAAATAGTTTTTATTTCCATAAACTATAGCTATATTCCATATACCTCTGTTAGCTATATTGAGCTCACCAATCACCACATGAGAGTTAGACTCTTTGATAATAAAAGAAGAAACATCAATTCTCCATCAAGCCATAATACCTCTTGAAAGTCCTTCAGATGGAAACATAAAGTAATCCCATTTATCTCCTAGGAATAATTCGAATTAATGAGAATCCATGTATGAAATTTTTGTTTTTACCAAACCAACAAACAGAGCACCATGATCCTTCACTAATTCCTTTAAATATTGAGAGGCTTCCACTTTCCTTGCCCCTCTACAGTTCCAAAAATTTACAGATGTCATTTTTGGATGTTAATGGGATTGCACCCATTAGCATTTTTCTTTTAAATTTCTGTTCTTCTACTCCTCAGCTGAAGAATGCTCTTACCAAGTGAATGAATTTTCTTTTGAAGCTTGAGTTTAACTAATCCAGCATCAGTAGAATGTTTTATAAACTTCTCAGTAGCATTTGCATCTTTAAAATTTGAAGCCATAGGATCTACTTGATTCCCTTCTGAAATTTCACCTTCTTCTATTTCAACTTTATCAGCAATCTCTTTTATAGGATCTCCACATTCAGCATCTAAAACACTGAACTGATTAACATGGATAATGATTGGCTCTGTCATGGAATTTAACAACTTTGATATTGGTTTATCACAATTCATGTCGCTTGAAATGACATCTTTATCTACATTTTGCACCATTGGGTCTTCATTGACATGCTCCAAATCAATAAATTATATCAAACACGAGCTGCCATCTTTTACATTTGCCAATTTATCTACAGTTTCTCCTGTAAAAGTTATATATGAGATAGATTCAACAAATGGCTTGGTTATATTTTCGCTGGCTTGCTAATTTTTAACTACATAAACTGTAGTAGATTTAGGATGAAGTCCTTGACCACCTCTATACGGAGCTGGAAAGGCCTTCATCTTCCCATATTTGACATGACTCCATGGGCCATAAGACACCTCTTTTTCTTCAATGAACCTATTCGAATTGCCATTATTACCACTGCTTTGCACCTCACAATTATAACTAACTGGATTAACCACTTTTCTTTCCTGATCACAATCTTCAAGTATGTGTCCAATCATTTCCACATTTAAAGCAAAAACTAGAAATTTTTCATATTCTAGTTTTTGAAAGAAACGTCCTTCCACTTCTACCCAAATTCCCAAAGGGAGTTGCTTGTCATGAGCTACACGAATACAAACTCAAGAAAAATCCCTTTTGCTCCATTGAAACATATTGTCTTCCAAAAATAAGGGAGTACCAACCATAGAAGCAATACGATTTATGTTAATGTCATCCCAATAATAAAGAGGTAAGTGGGGCATTCTTACCCATATTGGCGATGACAAACCCTTCAGTGAAGTAGGTGAGAAATCAGCACTGCACTTATGTAGCCCAACAATGTGTCTACTAACATACAAAGGACCACCTGATAATACACCTTCCATGGTCTATAGAGGGAAAAGAACATAATACCCAGTCTAGACCGAGACTAGTTAAGTGATATTTTCCAAACTGAGACCATTGTCGGCGCATCTCATCAGCAATAACATACATTGGACTGCTTCTTCCACACACTTTTACCATAATTGACTTATGAAGCTTTTCAGAATTCAATTTAACAGATGGCTCAATTAGCTTAACAGCCTGCCCATCTTTTGAAAGGATGGAATCATCTCTAATAAAATTCACTTTTATATTTGGACGTTTCTCCCATGGATTTTCTTCCTTTTATTTAAAAACATTCAATGAATCTTCTTGAGCATTTCTACAATCAGCATGTATCCCGTTAGAACATTCTCTATTAGTGATGTTTCCAAAACCTTCTACACAAAGATTCATCTTTGAAGACGAAGAAGCTTCAAAGTCATTAGATATATTTATCACATTAACACTTTGAATCAGCTTTGGAGTTTTAAACTGAACATCATCCAGAATTTCCTTTCCTCTACCAGCCACAGGAGCTTATTTCTTCACAAAATTTTCACCTGGCTATTTGATGACTAAAGGACTAGAAGACCTGAATTTTTGGATCAGAATTTGTGATGAAGATCTCAATTGATTACCGTGATTATCAGGTGGAGTCGAAGAGGATGACTTCCGGCGGTCAGAAGTGATCATCGATGAAGCAACCGGCATGAACAGGAATTTCACAGCAAACCGCGGGAGGAAACAATTTGAAAATTCTGAACTTTCTCTCTCTAGAAAATCTCGCAGCTTCTCTCTCTAAAAATCACAATACTAAATCAATAGGGTGTAATTGATATTCATGCATAGAGAAATTCAAGTATATATAAGTTAAGATTTCCTGTGTGTTTGTTTATTTATTTTATTTGTGTTATGCTTGATTATGTATCTTATTTCTATTTATAGGTTCATTCCATTGTATGTTAATATGATTTTTCTTTCTTTGATTATGTTTTTTATTTTTCTATGTCTTGTGTTTTATTTGTTATTTCTCCCTTTTTTGAAATGTTTTGTTTTTTTTTATTCCATGTTAAGTGCAAAAATTTCAATTTCTGTGTAGTTCTATTTTGTTTTAGTGTCAGCCCGTTGATCTCCATTTTGGTGATGTAGGATGATGTTGGTTGTACCATTTATTTTCATTTAGGGTAGTTTATTTACATTTTGGTCCTTATTTGTGTCTTTCTTTTAACTGATGATGTTTAGTGCATGTTAATCTAATAAAAAATTAAAAAAATGTTTCTCCCTAGTTTTTAAAGGAGATTATAGAGTAAGGGGAATAACTTAGGTGGAAAATAAAATCATATAATAATTAAACAAACAATGTTTTCCATCATCAAGAAGGGGGGGGGGGGGGGGGGGGGGGGGGGGGGGGGGGAGGGTCGGGGAGGGGGGGGGGGGGGGGAATGTTGCAACTGGGAGGCTGGGAGTTTGTGTTTTGTTTTTGATGATAATAAACATTATTGGATTGTATTTAACTGGGAGGCTGAGTTTGTATTTTGATGATAATAAACATTATTGGATTGTAATTAACTTCTCTTATGTCTTATTTTTGTATATCTTTTTTATGTGTACTAACACCAAGCATTATTAGAGAATCAACTATCAGGATTGTGTAGTTTAGGTTTGATCAATGCAAGAGTCTATAATTTTCATTTATTTATTTATATTTCTTGAATTCAATGTTTATAAAGGTGCATGTTAGCTTAGAAAACATGTGCACACACACACGGGAGAGTAAATTAAATAATTTATTTTTTTGAGAATCATACTAGACGATCTGCATCATACTATTTAATCGAGGTAACAAAAATTTAATTTGAATATTTAATTAAGTGAGAAAAAAAATTTATCGTACCGTACAACCACATAATTTCACAGGATGATTAGATACTTTAAGAGCCCCTACTATTGGTAAAATTAGATTTTTTTTTTTTTGTTCTATTCATACTCTACAAACATAATCATAATGTATAATATTTAAAATGTTACCTAATTTAATCCAATGATCAACCCTTCAAATATACTTAAGTTTGATTTTTTTTACTGTACTGTATGAATTGGATTGCACTGTATGATTTATAAAGATGATATTTAGACATGCTGGGATTTGTTGTAGATTAATTGCAATTTGGTTGAACTAATCTTATTGTATTACTATTCATTCATACAATATGATCTTAACTAGTCGTATTATACTAACTGGCAATCAATATAAATAGAGTAGATTTGTACTAATTATACTATACTAATAGTATATCATACATTACTAACATGTCAAATTCTTGGTACCATACTATATAATCCTGCGATTATCTTTTATAAATAATAAAAACTAAATTAAATTTTAAGAGTTTTTTGAAGCACTTTATTTAAGCATTCTTATTAGAGTTTGTAAGAGACTTTTGGCAGTCATTGGGTTGATTCTTCTGAGAGAAAACTTAAAGAGAGAGCCTAAAGCTTAGGATAGAAAGGGTGAAGTTTATGAGAGAGGGAGAAGATCCTTTTGGGATTCAAGGGAGTATGAGAGGGAGTTACACATGGTTGATTTAGAAAACTTGTGCCTGAGTTCCTCCATCCATCAAGATTTATCTTGAGGGAAGTTTTAAAGGGCCCATATACTCTGCCACACCTAGGAAGGTGGAGGTGATTTAAGGATCTCTACCTTCACTAGGAGGTTGAAAAAGATTTAAGGTTCTCTGCTTTCACTTAGAGGGGAAAAAAGGATTTCAGTTCTCTGCCTTCGCTAGGAGGGTTAAAAATGATTCCAGGTTCATTGCCTTCACAAGGAGCATGAAAATCTTCAAGGTTTTCTACCTCACCAAGAGGGTGAAAAGTATTAAGGTACTATGCCACACCAGGTTGGTAGAAGAAATTATGTAAGGGTTTCTTTTGCTTATTATAGGGATAAAGGAGATACACAAAAGTTTTGGCGCGATATTTAGAGGGGTGGACTCCAGGGATTGGGTGAAGGTCAAATTTTGACTGAGCCACTATAAATTTTAGTATGCTTATTTTATAGTACTTTTCACATTTTATTTTTCCTATGTTTTATAATCTTGCACAATTACTTTTTCTAGAAATCTGTGATTCGATTATCAAGCTTTCATTAGTTTGAGTTGTTTTGGAAAAATTAAAATAAAAAATAAAAAAATGAAAAAAAAAAATAAAAAAATATTTTGTTATGAAAATCAGAATGAGAAAAATTATTCTATTTTTATTATGATCTTCCACTTGTGTTTGTGAATAGTTTGAATAATTTAAAAGGTTTCATTGAGTGAATTTTTAAAAAACCAACTCGCCACCCCCACCCCCTCAGTTTGCCTAGGGTAATTTAATAAGGTTTAACATCCTCTCTTAAACTTTTAGAAGCCATAAAAGAATTTATAAGAATCTCTTAAGAATATTTGAGTTCAAACTTCTTTATCTTAAGTGGCTAAAATAAGTTGGAATATTAGGCTAACCCAAATATTATCCATGTCAGAAAATATTAGTGCATAAACTTGAGAATATTATAACCTTCAAGGAATGGCTTGCGAAGAACATTAAAATTGGGTAGTAGTGATTCCCAAATAATTTTTTGTAGATTCAAGTTAGGAATTTGCTAAATGTTTCATTGGCGAGCCTTCATATCCCTTTTTATTGTTAAAGAAAGATAATGGTTGGGATGTCATTCTATCCTAGTCATTTAAAAAATACTTTAAAAAATTGTATTATTCATCTACTAAGGTATGTCTAGAAACAAAGAGTCCCATTTAGATTTTTGTTATAGCTCCTGAAAAAGTATTCAAAATATAATTATAACTTAAGAGCCAAAGAAGATTCAAGTGAGCCAATCTTCCATGATTCCAAAGGTGCAGAATAAAAGTAAAAGAAAACGTATACATAATTAATTTATAATTTTTGTGGATGTGGTATCAAAATCCATTGGGCTGCTCACTCTATATTTCTTCTATTATATGTCACCTAAGATGAAGAAGATAATAAAGAAAGATTCTATGTATATCATGTATATATCTAATGACCAATCAACAAACTATTTAAACATCTTAGTAGTAAATAATTCTCAAGAAACTAAAATAAATATAAATGAACTTAAAGATTCTTATCAATTATTTTATGTTATGGATTCCACTATTATCAATGTTCAGGGTGATTTTATTAATATGGAAATTGAGATGTCTAATTCTTATATTTTGCTTGAAAAAAAATAAAAAGATAACCATTGATAAAAAAATAAGAGAGATTGTGGCCTCTTCCCTCGGAAGAGATAGTTCTAGTAAAACTTTAGAGAGGTAAAGTTCTGCCTCTACAGGCATTTGTAGTTGATAAAGGAAAATAAGCCACTAACAATGAATAAACCTCAACACAACCTTAACCAAATCAAGATGAATCTAATTTAGAAGTTCTTAAAGTAGATCATAATGTCATAGTTAATTTCAAAAAATGCAAGTGAAACTAAGTTTTTATGATGCTCTTGAAAGTTCGATAAGGATGCTAAGCCTAAGAGAATTTTTCCCTAGGCACAACAAGAGGGGCGTGAATTGGTGAATATAAGAAATAATTGCTTAATTTAAAAAATAAAGGCAATTTATTTTTGAATTTTTCAATATTTGAATAAAACTTGTAGCAATTTTAACTTAGTGTAGATGCGAACAAATTTTCCAAAATAACTATGCAGCGATGATGAATTTCTAATCAATAGAACAAATCATTGATTATGATTTTCACCAAGCAGTTATAATGGAAATAAAATGCAAAAAGTAAAATTCTGAAAATAGAAATTAAAACGAACATAACACAAATTTATAGTGGTTCAGTGAAATAATGACTTACGTGAACACCCTAAAGTCCTCCACGTGTTGTACTATCACTAAAGTGACTTTCCTTTTGCCCCCATAGCTAGGTGTAGAAGCCCTTAGACAAATCACTTCCACCAAAGCCAGTGCGGTGGAGAGTTGAAAGCTTTATCACCCTCCAGGGAACCTTCAATCTTTTTCTCCCTCCTATAGAAGGCAGAGTACCTTGAACTCCTTTATTACCCTCCTGGTAATGGAAGAGAACTATGTCCTTTAGCTGAAGAATTTCTCCCCGGAGCCGCCCAAGAAACCTAAAAGGATACTTGGATGAACAAGGAAAGACACTTGCTTGGAGCAATCATGTGAATCCCTCACACTACTTCTCCCTAACACATAAGCTCTCCCCTTTCTTCCCAAAGCTCATCTAGATCTTTTTCTCAAACTCCCTCTCTAGAATACTAAGCATCCAAAGATTTAAAAATAAGTTAATGAGAGAGATTAAATACAAGGCCTCATAAAAAGCCATATATTTAATTTTGGCAACACGAATCATCTAGTATGATCATGGATCATCCAATAAGATTAATTCAAAGTACTTCTATTAGTATTGTACAAAGAGCTAGGTGTTGTATGACTAGTTTAAGGAATTGAATTGATCATCCAAGATGATTTAGATCATCGTCTAGTACAATTAGTTCAAAAGACTTGGATAATCTCATGTATGATTGGAAACAATTTAATTATGATCCCATATAGGAATTAGGTCATACAATACGATTGGTCAAGTTGTCATATATAATCTAACTAGATCAATTAATACAAATTTGCTCCCTAATCTTTGGATTAATTTAGATAAGATTTAATTACATTGTATAGTATGATACCTATCGTATAGTAAGATGAGTATAAAATTTTAATTTAAAAATATTGCATAAATTGTGATTAGCAAATGGGATCCTAATTTTCAACTGATCATCTTATATGATATACATCATACATTATGATTAGTTCATCTTGCATTAATTATCATAATTAGATGTTTCATTTATTTTTTAATTAATTAATTATATTGTATGATATGGATCATACAATATGATTAGATAAGAAAATTCAACTTATATTGTCACTAACTCACTCCCTTGAGTATGTGTGTGCATGGTTGCCAAGCATAGCATCCACCAAATATATGATTTGACTCAAGAAAGGTAAAAATACATTATAAATGAAAAAAATAACTTTTCATGACATATTTAACTCTAGTCTACCCAATATTGAGCAGATCAAACTTGCAAGTGTACGGTGGACCTGAAATGTTAGTGCATAGGAAAAAGCAAATATGCAATAATAACATATAACAGGAGACAACATAGTAAGGAATCAAATAATGTTTGTTATCATCAAAATCAGAGCACTAGGGTCTAGTTTTATAATAGCTCTAGTCCTTTCTAAAGAAATGGTGGAGGCTTTAGTCAAATCTTTTTTTGACTCGTATATCTATATAGCATAACTTGCATCAATGCAATCTAAAGATGCTTAATATTTTAAAGAGGTTCCAAGAGCAAGTTTCATAAATAAAGACATGTTTTTAGGACCACATATCACAATCGCCCATTATAAATTTCAATAAATGTGGAAAATTTTAAGTTGTATTGTGTCCTTGTTAATCTAGGTGCATCAGTCAAACATATTGGCTCTAAGAAATCTCGCCAACTTAAAGGTATATACTCACAAACTCAGTATTAATAAAATGATGTTAGAAGATTTCAATGAAAAGGTGAAAGGCCTATGGGTACTATATCCTTGCTATTTGATATAGATGACTTAGAGTTGAGGCTAAAAATAGTTCTAATACTTCTTTTGATACTCTCTTTGGTAGACCATGGCTTTATAAATACATAATATTTCCATCCTCTCTACATAAGTGTATTAAATACTATCATGATAGGTTTGAACACTATATTAAGGGAGATTCTAGTCCATTTTAATTTCATAAAGTAGGTACAAAGATTCTACATTTTATCCACCAAAAAAGTAGAAAGTTTTCTCTAGAAACTTTTAATCAGTTGTAGAAAAAATGAAGTATAAAAAAATTAAAAAAATAATAATAAAGAAAAAGAAAAGAAATTCAATCTTAAACAAAATGTTCATTGGTTTTTCCACGGTTGTATACAGGGGTGATGGAATACCTCAACAGGCTAGAGGGAGAGATAGAGGATGGAAAAATGAGATTAGTAAAATTAAAGAAAAGTAAAATATATTTATTAAAATTCCTATAATTTGTGAAGATTTAAAATCCAATTTAGACAATGAACTATATATGTTTAAGAAAAATGAACAAGTTGTAGAATACCAAAATACTTTAACATTGCCAAAATTTAAAATTTCTATTAAAGAAGGTAGTAATAAGGATAGTGTCCAAGTCATTGAAAAGTATAATATTGAAAATTTTCCCTAGAAAGTTCAAAGAAGTATGTAGAGAATGTGACTCAAACCCAATTATCTCAAAATGATATAGCTAGGTCGGTAGTTATGGTCACTCCTACTTTGAATCTAGATTGAAAAACAAATATGTTTATATCCCTCTACTAACAAAAATGTAAACATCAAAGTAATCCTTGATGATTCAATTTGATGAAAGAATAAAACTTCATTGTTTCCTTACAATTATTATTAAATCTTTTAATAATTTTTGTTTAGAAATTTTAGATGATCTAGATGACTCTCATGTTTGGAATGCGTCCCCATACTTGAAGAGGAGATTAAATCTATAATAGATAAATTAAAATAAAAATAACTTAGGCACATAATAAGACCCTCATTTGATCTTTATAAGCTCCTTATTAAATGAAGATGAATCAATTAAAATTATTGAGTTTCCCTTATAGTTACGAAGAAAGGCTCTCTTTATCTCTATAGATAGTAGTTTATAAAGTAGAAATTCAAATCGATATGGTTCTAGAAAAAAAGTACTCAGTTCATGCGACTTGAAATTGAACAATGAATCATCACTGAAGTTAGGAAACTTATAGAAGGTTGTCTCTTTCAGGAAGTGAAATATCCAACCTAGTTAGCAATAATTAGTCTAGTAAAAATGAAGAGCAATCAAATTCACATCTGTAACAACTTCAGGTATCTAAATAAAGCCATCCTAAAAAAGAGTTTCAAATTCTTATACTATAACAGATGATAAATATTGCTTCCTCACATGCAATATTCTCCATTGTGGATAGATCATTCAATTATAATCAACTTAAAATGGATCATAAATATAAAAAGTGTATAATATTCAAAACACTAAGTAGATTCTACAATAATAAGATTACACTCTTCAAATTAAGGAATTATTGAGTAACATACTATTGTACAATGATGAGGATGTTTGACAAACTTACTCACTAACAAATGGAATGTTATGTTGTTAATCTAGTCACTAAAGTTCATAAATGTAAAATCAATTAAATGATTTGTGATGTTTTTCCAAACACTTAGATAATATAATTTAAGATGAACCCACTGAAGTGTTCTTTCATATCACTTCAGGAAGTTTCTAAGTTTTATAGTTTGACACCGCATAATCAAGATAGCTCCTAGTAAAATTAAATCAAATTTAGAAATGTTAACCCCTAAAGTCTTACACAATTGAGATCCTTGAAGATTTTTAACCAACTTATGTAAAATATGTCAGCCATCTGTAGCTTTGTAAAGAAAAGAAGTTCATTTCCTGTGGAATGATAAATATAAGAAAGATTTTAGCAACATTAAACTATACCTAATAAATCCTTAACCTTTACTCTTCTATTTTGATGAAGCCTTTAGTTTTATAACATCTATAAGCAAATCTCTTGGTGCCTTATCATCTCAAGTTTAGGAGGAAGGTAAAGTGAACGCACTATACTACCTTACTACATGGTTTCATCCAACTAAAGAAATTACCATCCATTTGAGAAATATTAATTGGTCTTGATCTTTGCTACTAAGAAAATTAGATATTATAAGTTGTCACATAAAATAGAATTTATATCCATAGTAAATCCATTGTAGAATCTAATGACTCATTTGAAAAAACCATGAAGATTATCTCGATGGTAAATGATTCTATTATAGTTTGGCATTATACTCATTCCCCTGCATGTTAAGAAGTGACAAGCCCCAGTAGATTTTCTAGCAGCACATCCAATTCTAGATGACTATACAATAAATGAAAAAGAACTAGTTGACAAGATCCTAAATTTAGAACTAAATAAAAAATCTACAATGGAGTTTTACTTTGATGGTGTTGCATCTTGTTGAAGAGATAAGGATCATAAGATACTTCCCTAGGAAGAGCTAGAATTAATATAATATTTATCACTCTAAACAAAGGCTTGGCGTATTAATTTTACCAGTTAATGGAACCTTGTACAAATAATGATGCTGAGTACAAGGCATTGTTAATTGGTTTAGTGTAAACCATATTATATGATATTAAAAAAGTTTAAAAAAAATTTGTGGAGACTTATAGATTATCATCAATTAGGTTGCCATAATCTATAAAGTATTAAAAGAAAATTTTGTTCCATGTCATCAATATATAATGAAGCTACTTGAGTAGGTTTTGAATGTGAATTTATAGTAGATTCCACATGGAAACAATTCCACTACAGATTCCCCTAGCAAATCTTTTTATTACCTAGAAGAAGACTCAATTTTAGTAGACATAAATAAAAAAATCACTAAAGGATGAAATGGTTGATAGTAACATACCCTTCACAAAATACTTGCCAGAGAACAAGCTTCTTTCTCATAAATAAGTTGCTGACTACATTAAAAGAAGATCATATTCATAGACTTCACTCAATAGAACTCTATAAAAAAGATCTTTTGATCATATGTAGTTACTTTATCTAAGTAAACCAGAAGCCCCTATTTTAAAAAAAGAAGCACAAATATGGGTTTTGTGGTGCTCACCAGTCTGTCCCTAAAATAAAATGAAGAATTAAAGGATGGGATATTACTAGCTATAAATGATTTATTATTGTATGAATATTACACGTCATTAACATCAATGTTAGGTTCATTGTGAGGATCTTCACCAACCATAAAAAATTGTTTATTGAATAATCTTCTAAACGCCATTTAAAATCTAGGATAATAATACCATCTATCTAATTTACCCATCATCCTCTAAAGATCACATATTCATATTAACAACAACGTACTACTTTTCAAAATGGGAAAAAATAGTTCAATTGAGAGAGGTTAAAGCTCATATATCAATTTATTTAAAGACCATATCATATATCAATTTAGGACTCCTTATTCAATCATATCTGATAATGGTGCATCATCTAGAAGCAACAAAATAAATAATTTTGCTAGATGTTGTGAATAGATTACACATAATCAATTATTTATTTCCCTTGAGATAATAAATTAGCTAATGCCTTCAATAAAACTTTGGTGCAAAGATTAAAAAAACTATATGATAATAAGTATCAATGGTATGAAAAGTTTGGAGAATTATTGTGGGTATAACAACCCACATATAGAACTCCAACTCAATCTATACCCTTAGCTTTAGTCTTTGGAATAGAGATTGTTCTCACTTTAGAGGTACAATAGCCTTCATTGCACATTGTAATAAATAATTAATTCACTTTAGAATAGAATGCTAAACATGTTTTAGAAGATCTTAAAGGTTTATAAGAGAAGTGGTTGTAAGCTTAATAGAATCTAGAGTTATATAAAGTTGGAATGATGCAAGTGCACAATAAAATGGTTCATCCAAGAGCCTTCCAAGTTCGAGACTTGGTCATGGTTCTATGAAGACCAATTTTAGCTCATCAAAAGGTGGCTGGTAAATCTAAACTAACATAAGAAGGTCAATTTGTAATTTAGAAAGTCTATCTAGGAGGTTCCTTCCAGTTGGTCGATTAAAAAATAGATCGTGCCTTATTACTTATACATGCCAGATATCTTAAAAGACACTATGTCGGATAGTATTATAAAAAGAAAACTATAATAAATAAAAGTATTTCTTACATTTGTAAATTGCATGGATTTTTTGTTTTTTTATTACTAAAGTTGGTCCAGCAGATAAGTCTCAGTCTAAATAATTATACTAAAACAAATAAATTTTAAATTCTTTGTGTTTGCCTAAATTTTTGGTTAAAGATTGATGTAAGTTTCCAAGTGACAACCTTTTATTGGCTGATTAATTTATATGATCCCTCATATTATTATGATCTATCCATTTAAATCCACTTGTCTGGGAGTGACTTTCCACTCAAACATATTTAAATTTTCTCATTTGGAAGCATCTGCCCATCTGAGCACCCAGTAAATCCATTCATTTAAGAGTGACCTCACATTTGAATATCTTAAATCTTCTTATTTCAGATATAAATCTCAATTAGGTATAAATGTTTATTCTTAAGGATTGATTTATTAAAGTTCAAATGTCGGTTGTTAAACTGACTTAAACTACAAGTGCACACAAAGAGGTGGGGGTGAATTGGTGTTTTAAAAAAAATTCTTTTAAAAACTTATCATTTTTGAAAGAATAAGATTTAGAACGAAAATAATATGACAACACCATTCTCTTAAAAACTTTGTTTTGTTTTTTATAAAAGAAACTTGCAAAGAAATATATTTTTGTCATTTTTTTGTAATTTTAAATTTTTTTATTATTATTTTTGGAGCATAATAAAAATATACTTATAATGCAAAGTGAAGCTCACAAATATTAAATTTACAAATAAGTAAAATGCAAGAAATAAAGTGAAAAAAGTAAAAGCAAATAACCAATAAGAACACCACAGATATTTATAGTGGTTCAGTCAACCTTGACCTACATCCACTCCCATGAGCCCTCCACTATGAGAATAACATTAAAGAATTAGAGACTCTTTTTTTTCCCCCACAATAAGGCAAAGAAGAACTTATAACTTACATCCACCTCCTCAGTGTGACAGAGAATCCAAGTCCCTTTCACCTCCTTGATCTATCATAGTAGCCAAATCTCTTTCACCTCCAACATGCTGTGGAGTAGCTAAATCCCTTTCACCTCCTTGATGCGTGGAGAATTTGGATCCTTCCTATGAAGAGACACCTCTCAGAGTTTCCCTCAAGCAAAGACAATGACCTTGGAGGAAGAATGTGCATGATTACCGAGCAACCGTATGTAGAAACCCCTCTCACAAAATTTCTTATTCCTATAAGAACTTTCTCACTCAATGTCTCATTTTTCCCTATTCAAAGCAATGATCCATATTCAAACCCTTCTCATAGAATCTCTTGTTTAAAAAAACTGTTGAAAACCCCTCATAAATGAATTAATATGAGTATATAAAGAAGGGCTAAAAAATTCAAAAACATTAATTCAACCTATTACAAATCTGGACTCAGGTCTTCTGATTTTAATGGTAAGAAATATTACTAGATTTCTAAATGATATTCCAAATAATTGAATTTATTTCAGATCTATTTATTTTGCTCACTAACATTTCTGGTCCATAATTCATTTGCAAACTTTATTAGCTTAAGATTTGGTAGACTAGGATTAAAGTCTATATTTTTAATTTTTTTATACTTTTTACCTTTCTTGAGTAAATCATGTATTCTAGTGGATCCTAAAGCTAAGTAACCTTGCAAACACACACTCAAGGGGGTGAGTTAGTGAGTTAGGAAGAAGTGTTTTATGAACTAATCATATAGTATGATTTTTATCATACTAGATGATCAGTTATCCAAAATATCCCTAATTAGGGAACTTGTTATAAGTAAGATTGATTAAACTCATCATAATGTATGATCCTTATTATACATGGCAATCTGTTATAATCAGAAAAACTTTTGCCAATCACAAATTAGTTAATATTCTAAAATTAAAAATTTGTGTCTAATCATATCGTATCATATGCATTTGTTTGATTAAAAAAAGTTGTTTGAGTTTTGAAAAAGGTTATTTTTCTTTGAAAAAGGTTTAATTCTAGATTTTTAGTTTTGAAATTGAACACGTCATTATGAATGATATATCACCTTGAGAGGTGAAAGTATAATTCCCTAATGGGTTTGAATTAACAAACTTTAAGTTTATCTTGATTATCATAGTTAAACTTAGGGACAGATCACACATGACCCTGGAGGGTCAAAATGAAATTTAATCGAGTGTTTGCATATTTAAATCTGGATAAAAAGATCATTAATTTCATAATCAAAATTATGATAGTAATTGATATATCTATCTAATGAAAAAGATATAAATCACAATCGATCATTTGAAGATAATGATAATAATTTTTAAGTTTGATTTTTACAAAGATAATTAATTAAAGTTTTAAAAATTTTGATTTTGAAAACTTGATTATGGTTCTAAATCTCCTATGAGTGTAAGCCCTAGTTAATTAATTACATTATAGGGAAACTAGAGTTTTCCTACAAACACTCTCGATTAAAATAGCGGTAGAAATTATATTTTAAGATTTTAAAGCTTGATGTCAATATAGGTCAGGATTGTAATTTTCAATCGATATTGGATCAAAGTTGAATATTTATTTCTTGAGGTCAAATGAGGAAGAGTAGAAGGCACCTGGGATTCTAAAATAATTCAGAAGTGCCCCAATTTATCTTAAGGTATTGAAAGAATCCCAGAGGTTGAAGTCCTATAGTCTGGGCCTACCTTAGAACCTAAGTCTAAATTGGGTACTAAAAATTAGTGACCCGAACCTAGTCAATGCATTACAAAATCTGGACTTACCCCAGTCTGAAATGGGGAGCCAGCTAAACTACCTAGGCACCTAAAAATCATGTATCCGATATTTTATGAAAAAGTGGTAGGGACATTTAATTAAGTTAATTTTAAGGAAAGAGGGGCTGACATCTAGAGCAGGTCCTTATTTGTCCCTTTGACTTATGTTTGATAATATGAAACTTGAAGTAAAATGCAATTAAATTTTTGACTCAATTTAGTTTGTTTCTAATGTAATGCATACTAAGCCTAGATTACCAAGTAGTAATCGATATAGTTAAGTAATATAAATTAATTAAGGTTGGAAGGTTGATGAATTTTAATTAAGATTGATTGGTTTTTGTTTTAAAATTTGGATTAAGATTTCCAGGAATTTTAGATCAATTATTGATTTTTTTGGAATTATTTGAATTATTTAAATGCCTTAATTAAAGGAGTCAAATTTTGAATTTTAGATTCAAAGAGATTTCTGGAGTTTTCATAATTTTTTTTTAAATAATAAACCTTTTTATGACTAATTAGGATTTGAGTTAGTTGGATTTAGAGTTTTCTACAATTAGTTATGCATTTTTGAAATTTTATCTAGATTTTGACTTAAGTTTGATCGTATTATTGAATTTTTTATTTTGAATTATTTCTGGTGGTTTGAAATTTTTAATAACTATTAGACCCCAAATGGAGTCCAATACCTTTGAGTTTGCTCAATTTTAAATTTTTTTAGAATTAATTAAGATTTTTAGAAGTTTGTGTGTTTATTTATATTATTTAATTTATTTAATTAAGGTGCTTTATTAATTTTGCTTCAACTAAAATCCCAACTCCTAGAAATCAACTTTAAAGGTCAGGAATGTCCAAAGGAGAGATTCCCAAGTGTTTGAGAATTTTCAAGAATTTTTAATTATTTTTAGTTAATTAAATTATTTAAATAATAATTTTCAATTAAAATTTAATTAAGCCTAGAATTAAATTTCAGTCAAGGGGACATTTTCTTTTCTTAAGTTGGAAATTAAATTTTGCTTAGTTTGAAGTATTATATGTATAATTTAGATTTATTTTGGATTTATTAAAATTTTTGGATGTTTTAAATGCTTAATTAAATAATTAGTTAATTTACTATCTTAATGATTTTTAGAATCAATGAATATTTTTCTATTGTCTATATGTGTCATTAAGTTTTAGTGCTTCAAATTTAATGTCAATAGCAGGTGTATCCTAATTTCTAAAATTAATCTAACTTTTCTAGAAAAAGGTCCTTAATTATTATTATTTTTTAAGAGAAAACCCATGGTGGGGCTTACGTGTTCATTAAAGAAACAAATACAAAGTCCTTAAAGGGAACTCAAGCTCACTACTGCTCAGAAGAGCTACCAAAAAAAGCCAAAAAATCCTAAGAGCTCGAGTTCCCTGCTAAGCAAAAATATAAAAAAAACCTAGGTACATTCTACGGCTCACAAGAGCAAAAAAATCATAGATTTTTAAAAGATCAGCATCTCGCTCCAACTTCCCCACCAGCAAAACATTATCATTATCATCTGCATAAATCATATTCTATAAAAAAGGATAATACATATAAAAGTAAAGATAACAAACGTAATAATAGATATTAGGATGAAAATACTAATAACAAAACAAATAATCACCATAAGGAATGCAACTAGTACCAATGGGGTACCACACCATATTCCACCATCTCAGATTCATAAAATAATACATGAGAATTATATGACTATTCCATGTCCAAGATCTGGACACTACGATCAATGATTGTTAGTGTTGATAAACTGAAATCTACGGTATACCCGGGATGACGGAACCATGGGATCTTGATCGGGTTTACCTTCATCTTTCCCACAATTGAGACTAAACACTTAAAAATTTATTCATCCTTAATCAAGAGTTCTCTCTTACTTGTTAAGAGGGGTAATTAACTCTGAGTGCTTGCGCTCATAGGAAGTAAGAACCCCTGATCTATAAACCCTGACACTATCCTCAGGGGAAATCTGGTTAATTTCAATCTGACTTAAGGGAAATGGAATCCTACAACTGCAAAGTGGGATTCGCACACTCGTGCCATTTTCTTGAGCCAACAGATAACCCTTGCTAAAATTACGGTCATTGAAAGATACTATAAAAACCAAGATCCAGAAAGACCTAAAAGCACCAAAAACTTTACTCAAAAGGTTCCAAAAAACACCAGCACAGTCAGAGAATAATAGCTAACCATACCCAATCAAGCTAATGGGCCAGAGAAGAAGGAGAAACATATATACTAAAACAACTCCAAGAATACACACCAATAACTTGGCAGCAATAAGGACCACACCCATACATAGAAAATCCAACATGGGCAAAACAGGTACAAAATGCTTCCAGGAAAAAGGCAAAGAGCCTAGCCACCCGAGAGAGACAAACCAATCATCGAGGCAATAGAAAAGGGATGGCTACAAAAAGCCTAGCCAAAACACTAACCAAACACCAACAACCACAACAACATTAAGAATTAACATAAAGTAAACCCATCTTATCTAATCTTAAAAGGCCTTTCACATGAAGAGGGAGATTACATACCAAGAAATTAGCCATATAATCCAAACCACATCCCCACCCAAAAATTGAATGGGCACAAGCATTGCCTCTACAAGAACAAAAGAAAAAGAATAGTTTAACAGGGTCAATAAATTTTTAATGTCCCTCATATAAAATAAATTAGAAAAACAAACAGTATCATCCCTTGAGTTAAAAAATTGATAGGACTAATTCAAGCCAACCTCAATAAGAAGATTAATGTAATCAAGAGAGAAACAGCGTCTTAAACCATGAATAATAGCATAGGTAGTAGCAATATTGGCATCACAATTATCTAAAGGACCAGTAAAATCCAGGATGAAATTACCTTCATAGTTTCTGATGATACCAACAGAGTCTACAATAGAATTTATGCAAACACCGTCCACATTTAACTTAATAAAGTTGCAAGGAGGCTTCATCCAAAAAATAATCCTAGGGACTTTATGAATAACATCCATCTCCAACTTAATACCCAACTCAGCCGCAGACAGGAGATAGTTTTTGAAATTCATAATAGAAATTAACTTAACAGAATAAAGAGACACAACCTTATTTTTAACATTTTAAATAATTCTATGGATGTTCATAGCCACACCATTAAAATGAGAATTGTTCCTATCCAACCTAAAATACCATAGGATAAGGGAGGGAATGACATTTTTTATATGCCCTTTGGAATTAACAAACCAACGGTTAAGTAAATAATTAATGGAAGCAGTGGAATTAAAATAATTTAAATGGAAAATGTCATCAAAAGAAGTCTAGGCTTTGACTGCTAAAGGGCTAGAAATAAAAACATGATGTATACTATCCATATGGTAACAACATTGGCATTTAGATGGAAGGATAAAACCTATTATATTCAAATTATCATCTGTAGGAATAAACTTATGTAAAATTCTCTAGATAAAAACAAAATCGTAGAGGGAATACTTTTATGCCATATCATATGAAAATTTTTGGAAGCCATTTTTTAACTCTAAATGAATGCTAAGTATCCTTTAGTCTAAAGATACCATCCTTAGTCAAAGCACATAATTGAACATCATTAGAATTAGTGTTCAGAAGGATCTTCAAAATTTGTTAAATAATCAAATCAGGAAGACAACTAGAAAGTTTCTCAAGATCCCAACCATTATCAGTAAAAAAATAATTAACTTTAAAAGTGGTAATGGAGGAAGTATTATTAATAGAATCAATAGATTGACCCACAATGAATGATCTTGCTAAAACAAAATATTACCAATACTAAGACCCAAAAAGATAAAAGGCACAATAACCTATTTAACTTTGCAAAGATGCTGCCAAACTTTAGAGTTACCTTTACTAAAAACACATGGTGGAATGCTTCCCCCCACAATATTTGACAACCATAAAATTAGCCCAAAGGCTCAAACTAGCATGAAAATTATACCATAACTTAAAAGAGAATGTGAAAGCAAAATCATTCAAAGGATTACACCCCAAAACACCTTCATCCAACATACCACAACATTTATCCCAAGTGGACCAATGGATTTTAGAAGTGCTACTAGCCCCTTTCCAAAAAAAAACTTAATGAAAATTCTGTCAATCATGTTACAAACCGCCTAAGTAGGAAACAAAGTTTGAAAAAAAAAAGGTATAGAACAAAGGACACTCTTGATAAGAATTAATCTACCACAAAAGCTTAAGAAATTAGAATCCCAAGACAAAAGTCTATTCTGCACAACCGTAATTAAATCATCAAAAATAAAGGATTTCTTTTTACCCTTATAAAGATGCACACCAAAGTACTTTAAAGGAAAAAGGCCATGACTGAAACTAGTTAAATTTTGAATGGCCACACTGATTAAAAGGGACTTTCTTAGCCAAAATAAAGAAACACTTATGTTTATTAAGATCCAAACCACTCACCAATTCAAATTGGTGAAAAAAATTAAGTGAGATATACGAAAACCACCTAAAGTTCTGAAACAAAGGCTAGGATGCTTCTTAAAAAGAATAGGAAGACCTTTAGAAAGGTACTTAGTTGCAATAATGAAAAGGGCTGGAGAAATGGGATCAACCTGTCTCAGCCCATGAGAGAAAAAACCATTACTCTTACCATTAACAATGATAAAAAAAAGGACTTTCAATACAAAGTTTAATGAGGTTGATAAAATTTAAATCAAAACCAAACAACTTCATAATATCATAAAGGAAATTCCAATCAATATTATCATAAGTCTTGGTAATATTAAGTTTCAGAATCATATTACCACCTCTAACCTTAACATCCAAATCTTGACAAAATTCTTGAGCCAAAAGGATATTATCAGCAATAGCGCGCCCTCTAACAATAACCATTTAAAATGGGGAAATAATCTTAGGAAAAATAACTTTTAATCGATTCATCAAAATTTTGGAAAGTAATTTGTATAAAAAGGTACAAAGACTAATAGGTCTAAAATCATTCCAAGTACTAACAGACTTATTTTTGGGAATAAGCACAATAGAAGTAGAAGTAAAAAACTTAGGAATAAAAATACCATCAAAGATGTCATTAACAGTAAAAAATAGATCATTACCAATAATATGCCACATTTTCAGAAAAAAACTTCATTGTGAAATCATCCGTGCATGCAACTGACTCACCATTCATACCAAAAATAGTCTTTTTAACCTCCTCCAAAGAAGGATGTTTATATAAGAGAACAATATCTTCATGAGAATAAGGGTAGGTATGATAGAAGAATTTTCAATAATAGAAGGGTTAAAAGCTTTATTAAGGTGATTATTAAAATGTTGAACATCAAAATTAGCAATTTCAACACCATCTTCAGTAATAGAACCATCAACATGATTAGTTTTATGAATACAATTAATAGCATGTTTCCTCTTAACCAAAACATGAAAATATTTAGTATTATTATTACCTTGAACCAGATGTTTGAAAGCTACTTTTTACTTCCAAAACATTTCCTCTTGAGCTTGTAAATTAACAAGATAATCTTTAGCCTCTCTTAATAAAAAAAATTAGCTTCATAAGGCACCAATTTACCATGAGTCTCATAAGAATTCACTTTATCTTCAGCTATTAAAATGTTAGAAAAAATATTCTTAAAAATATTATGATTCCACCAATTTAAAACAATCTTAAGCCTTTTAAGCTTAAACTACACCTTTCTCATATCAGAAATTGCATTATCCGAATGTAAAAAGGCAAGCTAATTATCCTTAACCAAATTCATAAAAGAATCATGTAGTAACCACATGTTTTCAAATCTAAATTGAGGAGCACCCCTAAATCTAGGTTTAATTTTAATAAGAAGAGAATGATCAGAGAGGGTCCTACTAAGATGCTCAATTTTAGTTGACTCAAAATAATTAGCTAATCGTCATTAAATAAAACCCAATATAACCTTTGCCATAAATGCCCATGAAGCCAAGTAAAGTTATTACCAGAAAAACCAATATGAATTAAGTTACAATCCATAATCATACTATTAAAATGCTCCGTAGAATGATAGATAGGGAGGGAACCCTCAATGCATTTAGATGCATTAGCTATAGTATTGAAGTCTCCCCCAACAATCCAGGGAAGGTTGCAAATACTATGAAACAGAGTAATTTGATTCCATAAAATCTTTCTAGTACAATGAGAGGAAGCAGCATAAACAAAAGAAACACAATATTAAAAATTTAGACTTTTAATATTACAATATAAAACTTGACTAAAATTATCAATAACGTCTACCCAAATAAAATCTTTCCAAAAAACCCAAATGTTATTGGCCACATTCGAGAAGGCATATTTAAATCCTAAAAATTTAGCAGTACCAAGTAACTTATCAGAGGAGATAAAAGGCTCAAGAAAGATAATAATCAAAACATTATAAATACGGCATAAATATTTAACTCTAAACTTAGAAGATTGGCATCCAATGCCCCTAACATTCCAAATAATAGCATTAAACATAAAAATAAGATGTTAATGAGAAGTATGCGAATGAGTGTTTCTAGGTGATTGTAAGATGAAATTCTTTTGCTTCCTACCTCTCGTACCATGATCCTTGGTATAACTTGTATCATTGTCATCTCTAGCAAAACATTTAGCCAACATATCCATATCTTCCATGCCAGTAAAAGCATCACTATGATAATGATCATTCAAAGGAACCTTACTTTCATTAATCAAACCTGATTGTCCCTTAGAAAGATGTATTTCTCCTTCCTCATAGAAAGCATGGCCTTCCACATGGGTTTCATTATTCATCGTATTACCACCTATCTCCTTCATCACTTTAATTTGGGCCATATCTTGAACAATAACATCAGTTTGATCAATATCCTCATCCACACTAATATTATTAATCAATCTAGCTTCCATGAGAGGCTTAATAGAAATGGAAACATTATTTAGGTTAGTATTAATGCTTTGATCCTTCTCATTATGACAAACAGTAGGTAAAGAAAAGATATAGTTTAGATTGACTTCCTACACTTGATTCAAAACCTTAATAGTAGTAGGATTCTGCTCAACCTGAACATAATCCAAAATATGGGAATCATTAATAGGATCTTGCACATAAGAAGCATTAACCACAATACCATCAGGATAAGGAGTAACAATATCCAATTCAACTGAAGGTAAAACAATTTTATGCAAAGGTTTAGGCCTTTTCCTTCCGGAGCTATGGGCGAAGCTTATAACAAGCATTTAAACTATGCTTATGAATCTTACAATGAGAACAAAAATAGGTAATTTTTTTAATTTAACTTTTTGAAAATAGCCATTAAGTTTTGTACCAATCCAGACCTCATTCGGATGCTTCTTTGATATATCCAATTCAACTAACTCATGAGCTACAGACAGCTGAGAAATGGATGCTGTAGCTTAATTAGTTTGTAACGGTATACCAAAGATAGAAGCCAAACCAAATAATATTTGAGAATTGGAAAAATGCTAATGAAGATTTGGAAAAGAAATCCACATAGGAGCTATTGGAAATTCTTCATGTACATCAAAATCAGGAGTCTATTTCAATAATCTCATTTGACAACCCTTAATATAATATGCCCTCCTAGAAAAAATATGACTATAATCCAAATCTTTAATAAGTAGAATCAATATATGCCTGGCATCTTACAAGCTAACATGAAATAATCCAGATAATTTTAGGTTAAAAAGAAAACTTATGATTAACATCCAAGTTTGACTGCCTAAGCATGAACTTGCCAACAAGAGTAAGCGCAAAACGTACAGCAAACAAAGAAACCAATGAATCCTCAAGCAACAACACCAAACAACCTTTGTAAGAAGAGTGAATAAAAGGAAGTTTGGTAGAAGAAGAAGATGAAGATGAGCCAGCCAACACATCCTTAAATAAATGGGACTTACCATTTAGAAGAACAATAGGCAGAGGGATAGATGACGATGGAGAAGCAAAACAAATAGGAGTAGAGAGTACCCAAAAACCTCAAGACCCATAAACTCATCAAGGAAATGAAGCCAAAAAAAGATGAAAAATAAACCAGAGAAGCAAAACAAATAGGGAAATAAAAATGCCATAGACAAAGAAAAAATTGATCGGGGATGAAAGCCCTAAAACGCCTCAGAATCGCCTCAGAGTAGAGAGTTGTTGCAACTCTTTAATTGACAAAGGTCCTAAATTATTTATCTTAATCATGTCACTAAGTTAAGTAGGATCAAATTAATGTTTTACTAACCCTTGACATATATATATATACAAACATGCATAATCACACTCAATTCCATAAATCTAGGAGAGCCTAAGCTAACTCGTGTGTGCATCCTAAACATGATATAATTAAACACTAATTAACATAAATAATGATTTGATTAGTGAATAAATGGAGTTTTATTCACTAATCTTTCCCCATGAATTCCATTCATATACTCAACCTTTGTTTAAGATTTCAAAGAGATCTCTTAATATTTAAAGATTTAAATATATATAATTTTAAAACAAATTTAAAAATATACATATATTAACCTATATATAAATATATGTCTCAAAATTAAATATTCAAAAATAACTTTAAATAATTTCAAAATATTCTTGAGAGATCCTCTTAATATTTAATTTAATATAAAATTGTATATTAGTTTATTATTAAAATATTTAAATAATTAAACATATTTAAATTAAATTAAATTTAAAATTTTATTTTATTTTAAAAAATTAAAATTCTCATTACTTTGATATATTATTTCTATTTTTTATATTTAAATTAAATTTTATTTGAATTTTCAAAGTTTTAAATTAGTTAAATGCATTTAAACTTATTTTAAAATATTTAATATTGAAAATATTTCTTAAATTAAATAAAATTAAATCTTAAATATTTCTAGAATTTAAAAACTATATAAAATCTTTTCATAAAGTTTTTTTTTTTAAATTTAAATTCAATTTAATTTAAATATTAATTAAAGATTTAAAGGCTTAATTAATTAAAAATTATTTAAAATATAAATTATATCTTAAATTACTTTTAAATTAAAGTTAATATAGTTTAAAATAATTACTTAATTATTTTAAAGGTTTTAATGTGAGCTTAATTAATTAAAAACTATTTAAAATATAAAATATATCTTAAATTAATTTAATTTTTTATTAATATAATTTAATATAATTTTTTAATTATTTAAAATGTTTTAATGAGAAACTTTTAATTTTGAAAATATTTAATGATTAAATAATTAAAAAAATTTTAATTATTTAAATCCTTAAATATTATAAATTATTTACATCATATTAAGTATTTTGACTTAAGTTTTAATTTTAAAATATTAAAAAATATGTTTAATAATTTAATGAAAATATTTAAAATAAAATTTTAAATTTTTGAAAGTAAATAGATTATTTTAAAAAAAATTAAATAAAAATGTAAAATATTTAAATTTTGAAATAAATCAAAATATATAAAAATATTTTAAATTATTTTTATTTTTAAAATAAAGTATTTTAAATTATAAGAATTTTTATATAAATTATTAATTTTTTAAATTAATATTTAAATTTTATATTTTTTTTTAGTTTAAAATAAACATTAAAATAATTTTAAATAACGAAATAAAAAAATAACCAGCAACTGTGGGTTGCCATGTGGCATCATCGGAGTGGCTGAATCAAATCACGATGGTGGTAACATTTATTACTGATGATTATGCCACCATGAAATCTTTAGCAATCATGTAAATGTGACGACGGTGCACGCGAGTTCCATTAATACGCATTAGCCGTTGCCACGATTTGTTGGATCATTTGCAGTTTGAAATGAATGGTCAGGATCATGCTAGATGGGGAGATTAGCTGTGGGATCAAATCTATGATTCATAAGAGCTACAAAATG
Organism: Dendrobium huoshanense; assembly: GCA_016618105.1. Taxonomy (NCBI): domain Eukaryota; kingdom Viridiplantae; phylum Streptophyta; class Magnoliopsida; order Asparagales; family Orchidaceae; genus Dendrobium; species Dendrobium huoshanense. Next base: position 24,486,419 of record CM028344.1, read on the forward strand.
TCACGATCAAAGTCATTGATCTCAAGATTAATGACTCAAAAAGCATGCAGTTCATGCATAAACCAAACAAACCCTAACGTATATTTTTGTGCTCATTCTCTAAATCTGGTTAGCCAAATCAAATGAAATTTTAAATAAGAAGAATAGACATGAAAATCATTCATGGGGAATAATTTTTACGGTCTAAAGCTAGCTTAATAAAAAGCTAATTTGTCCTAAGTGTTCTAACTTAGGGTTTAGGATTTCACCTTAGTTTAAGGGTAGATTAAATTGTTTAAGTTCTCTTTGATCTTGTAGTTTATCCTCATATAAGTTTCCTCTTGAATCCATGATTTGATAAGCCACGGATTGCCTGGAATGAGCCTTGGATGGATTTGAGGTTCATGTCGCCAGAATCCTATCATCAGTGAGGTTTGACCTACTAGATTTGAGCGGGGAGATGTGGGAGAGTTTCTGGGGAGCCCAAATGAATAAGGACTTAGGCTACTGGAGGCTGGAGTAGAGAGATATGGGAGCTTGAGGGTAGTGAGAGAAGGTTCAAGTGAGAATTATCCTCATTTTGAGTCTTTTGATCAATTGAAGTGCCCTATCTTGATTGGATGGTCTAGATGGCTTTGGAAGTTTTCCTGTATGCATGCCACCTATCTCAAATAGTTAGAGAGTAGGGGAATAAAAAGGACATAAGGACATCCCATGTGTAAAGGAATTTTTTCCATGTAAGTACGGGGGATGATTTGAACAATTTAATTTCAATCCAAAACCTAGAAAAGGATCTAGAAAGGCTCTAGAGAGTCATTAAGACTGTTGTACATGTTTAGATTATAGGGGATTAAGCTTAAGATTGAATTTGATCATGTTTGACCATTTCCTAGCCTTGGTTTGATAGTTTGACTACTCCCCATGCCTCATAGTAGCTGAGGCATGGAAAGGGACCTAATGAACTAATTGAATGACTTAGATGGTTTGAAATGAGGTAGAGATGACGTAATGGGCCATTTTAACCAACTTTGACCCATTTGGAAACTTGATTTGATTTTTTGACTTGTCTAATGACACTTGGACTGCTGAGGTGGTATAGAGGGGAGTTTAGGAGCTGGCTAGATGAGTTGGAAGGGTTTGAGGCTTAAGGACTAGAGTTCAAATGAAGATATGGGATTTTAGATGAGTTTGACTAAGTATTAATATGTCAACTTTGTTGAGTCCAGTAATTAGGTTGTTAAGCCTAAGTAAATGTCCCACGGCTACCAAGAGGGGGGTGAATTGGTAGTTTTAAAAAATTTTAAACCCTCTTTAAAGATTAAGTTGAACCGAAATAAAAATTTCTTTTAAAGTTTGTAGAAAAATATTTTTCAACCACAGAGTTGTTAAAACTGAAATTTAAAGTGCGGAAACGTAAAAACAATAAAGTAAATGACACCAGATTTATAGTGGTTCGGTCTATAACCAGACCTACATCCACTCCTCAGAGGCACCCTCTGAGTATTGCACTAAAACCAATAGTGACTCTCCTTTAGCACCCACAGCAAGGCGGAGAAGCCTTTACAACACACTCTTTTCACCACTACCCGGTGCGGCAGAGAACCGTCGTCCTTTTACACAATTCACAGTGCTGGCAGAGAACCGTCGTCCTTTTACACTCTCCTAGTGTGGGCAGAGAACCCTACGGCTGTTCACACTCTCCAAGTGTAGGCAGAGAACCTTTCCGCTGTTCACACTCTCCAAGTGTAGGCAGAGAACCCTTCGGCTATTCACACTCTCCAAGTGTCGGCAGAGAACTGGATCTCCTTGACTGATCTTCTCACAAGAATCTAGAAGGAAGAAGGAAAAGAGTGAAGTAATCCAAATTCACAAGTAGAGACTGTTACCTTTGAAATCCAAGTGAAGCTTTCTCGCTCCAGTGGTAGGAATCCTCCTTTGAATGCTCTCTTCCACTCTCTCCTTGGCTATTCTCTCAAGAGGCACGAAGATCAAATGACAAAAAGATTGGATGGCAGTCTAATTTGGACCTTTTATATAAAAGACAAGAAAAACCGCCCAAAAACTGTAATTTTTCAATTCTGTACGCTGTGGATCGTCCCGTACGATCATGGATCGTCCTGGACAATTTTACTTAAACGATCTGAAACGACCCTATTTGAATATGTGTACCAAATGTCTTCGTACAGATGATCGTCCTGTACGAACTAGGTTCGTCCAGTACGAACGGTTATTATAAGGTCGGTTCTAGAAACTGCAGAAAACTGTTCTAAGTCGATTAATCATTTGGACGAGAATATTTTCGTCTGGACGAAAATTTTCGAGAGACCCGATCGTCCTGGACTATTATTTACTTCGTCTGGACGAAAATATTTCAGAGGACCAATCGTCACGGATGATAATTTATTTTCATTTGGACGAAAATTTTCCAGAGACCCGATCGTCCTGGACGATATTTAATTTCGTCTGTATGAAAATTTTCCAGAGGACCAGTCACCATGTACGATAATAAAATTCATCTGGATGAAAATTTTACAGAGAACTAATCGTCTGGTAATATAATTAATTTTGTCCTGGAAGAATAGGACTTAGAAAAAATTTTTCAAGCAAGTTCCTATTCGTTCCATGTGCCCTTTAGGAGATAGCTGTCCGATCGTCCCGTACGATAGGATATCGTCCAGTACGATCAATATAAAATTTTATGATCTCCTTATGTGTGTGTGTATGTTTTTTATTCACTCAATTACAATCACTCCCTTTCAAAATTAATTCAAAGAAAAAATGCAAACTTCAAATTAACAAAGTATCTCATATTGAATTTGATTTGAAGTTATCGTAGCCTGGAGTCTGATTTTCCTGAAATGTTAGTACACACAATAGCAAATATAAATCTTCTAAAATTGTTAGGAGATAACTACACATTTGAACAATAATGTTGAAATCATCAAAACTATTCAAGTTGCAAGTAATGTAAAGGCATTCAAATAGCAACTATTCTAACAATCTCCCCATTTTTGATGATGGCAAAACAATTATTGTTTGTATGGTTTCAAGTTAAACAAATCTCCTATCTCCTAAACTTCCCCTGAATTGATAAGTACATTAAAATAAGGAGGTATAAAGAACAATATTTTTGTTTTTCAAAAATTTTAACACAAACAACCACAAAGTCAAAAACTTCCAAACAGAATAATCAAAACAGAAAACACAATAATTTCTCCCCCTTTTTGACAGCAACAAAAAGTGAAGAAGAAATAGACAAGAAATGTAAGTAATTATATGAAATTCATTTTAAAATTTAATCTAAATGGTGATTGACATAGGGTATGCAATTTTAAACTAAAAATATTAGGTCAATCATAGAAATTCATAAAATTTAAGAAGTGATATAACATTGTAGGTAAGAAGAATTTTTCAAAGATATGATTCAATTTAGACATTTGACTATAGAAAATCATTACAAGAGAGATGTATAAAAATTCTATATTTCAAAGTTCAATAGAATATAAATGAACATAAGATTAATTTGAATTAAGAGATTGAAAGAATTTGGAAAGAAGAGAATTACCACATGTGGCGCTTTGCGCATCTTTTTCAAAATTTTTGGGGCACATTTTTGTGCAATTTTTCTTTGTTGGGCTTATTTTGTGCCGCTTTTTCACTTTGCAAATCTTTGCGAATTCCTTTTGATTTTTATACTTTTTGTACAATTTTCAAGAGTAATTGAGACCAATTCTTTCCAAAATCTATAATCTAAAATTTCAAATATTTCTAAGTGCATAAATATCACTTGAGCATAGAAATACAAAATAAGAAAACATCTAAATTGCAATAGTAATATTAATTTTTATGTAGTCTAAATGAATAGACATGAATTTTTAAAGTTCTAATTACAACAAGTTATAAACAACTTTTAATTTTAGAAAGACTAGATTTTCTAATATAGATAATCTCAAATTACAATCTAATTTAAGCACTATGAAGATTAAATAATACTAATGAAATTCATAAATATTAACCACATTCCAAAAAAAAACAAATCAAATTTGAAAAATAGTACAACATCCATTGATATTAATGAACGAATTACATAATATCTAAAAAACAAGAGGAAAATACATTGAACTTAAAAAGAAAAACTAACATAAACACAAACACTTAACATTGAAACAGACACAATAAAAACATAAAATACGAATACAACAAACACACAGAAAATCATCTCAACTGTTCTGGAGGAGGAGGAGGAATGCCGCCAAAAAGGTTGAAGTAGGAGGCCATCAACATTACATTGGTATTAATTTCATATACTTTATTTCTAATATTACCAATATCTTGTTGCTGCTGCGTAAGTTGAGCATCAAATTGATCAAACCTTTGATCAATGTGAGTCTCTAATCTATCAAATCTTTCAATCAGATTCTGATAATCTGATTGAGGAGCAGAAGTTTGCTCTCCTTCTTCTTCCTCCTCTTCTGAAGCACTGGCATGTGCTTTTCCTTTTTCCTCCTTGAAGAGCAATATGAATGAAGCATCATTATAGTAAACTGGCTCTTCGTATTCTTCATCAGGATGCACTATGTTGTATTTCTTTTCCAAAATGTAAGTAATTAAGTGTCCTAATGAAATGTTCTTCTTCCTCTTCTGATTTGCATGTCCTATTTCTGAAAGCCCATAGATATGGTCTATGATAAGTTGGGCTTCGTCAATAGGATGACCTTCCATAATTAAAAAAGTTAGAGAAGAAAGGAGAGGGGTAATATTAATCCTATCACCAGCTTTAGGAATGATTGAGGATCGAAGGATATGCTGGATGATTTGGGCATTTTTGGTCATACTGGAGACTCTAGCAACATGATTATCAATACCATTTTCTCTAATTACCCTATTGACATGATACCATTTGAAGGAGATTTCTGACATTAGGGTGTGAGCTCTATATCCCTCAGTTCTTAAGTTCAAAAATGCACCAAGGTCATGCTTGGTGATCTCAACTTTTTGCTTAAAGGCATAAGAACTAATGGAGGAGTGGTCAGAATTAAAACTCATGTTCGCTAGGAAATAGTGGTAGGTTTGCTTGTTGTAGAAGTGTACGAGAGAAAGAATGAAATGAAATTGGGTTGAGGCAAAGAGGTGCATTACCCAAAATTTTAACTCAGTTTGAATTAGAATGTGAGAGGGAGTGATTTTGGCGGATGCAAAACGAGAAAAAGATTCCTCATTCGCCTTAGAAAGAAAGTTGTCTGGGCATTCCTATTTGGTTTCTTCACCAACACCTTTTGTCTCTTGCTTGAGGAGGCCATTGTTGATTTGAAGTAGAAAGGGATTGAAAATGAAGTTTGGAAGTGTGATTGTTAAGTTAGAAAGCCTTCATATTTAAAGAAAAACGATACGTTCGTCCTGGACGAAAATATTCGTCCTGGACGAAAATCATCGTTCATCTGGACGAAATAATTTCGTACAGACGATCCAATTCGTCCAAAATGTAACGGCTTTTCGTAATCAACACAACTTACGATGCGTCCCTTCGTACATGCTTTTTGACTTGACCGATCGTACAGACGAAAAATTTTCGTATAGACGATCAAAAAATAAATCGTTTTAATGTCTTTTGAAAACCGTCCCCTACAATGAACCGACACCTGTTCGTCTGGACGAACGAAAAATTCATACAGACGAAGTCCATATTAAAAACTGTCTTATTCACTCAACCGCTCCATTCAATCGTCCCGACGTTTGAGAGAGAAAAAAATATTTTCGTCCTGGACGATCGTCCGATCGTACAGACGATCTAATTAAAAACTGCTCTCAAAACGGTTAAAATTCGCGCAAATTGTTCTTTCACATATCGTCCCGTACGAAACCATATTCGTCCCGGACGATTTCCTCCAAAAATTTTAATTTTGATTTTTTTTAAATTAAGAAAAATAAACTAAACATTCAAAAACACAGAAAACATAAAACAAAAATATTGACCCAAAAATAATTCATTCAAAACACACAAAATTTCACAATATAAAAAAAAAACAAAACAAAACAAATATCAATGTTGCAAAGACATTTTGTTTAGGCATTCAAATCAATAACACCAAGCCTTATTCTTAAAGTACTGAAAGTATCAAAGGCTAAAGGTTTTGTAAAATTGTCTGCAAGTTGATTTTCAGTTTAAACATGTATGAGTTCAATTTCTCCTTTGGATACATGATCCCTTATAAAATGATGCCTTATATCAATGTGTTTGGTTCTAGAATGTTGAATAGGATTTTTGGAAATGCAAATAGCATTAGTATTGTCACAATAAATTGGAATAGTGCCTATAGTTAATCCTAAATCAATCAACTATTGTTTTAACCAAAGTACTTGTGCCACACAACTTCCTAATGCAATGTATTCTGCTTCTGCAGTAGATAGTGCCACTGAATTTTGTTTTCTACTAGAACACGAAACTAATGAATTTCTAATGAATTGACATATTCCAGAAGTGCTTTTCATATCCACTCTACATCCTACAAAGTCAGAATCTGAGTAACCAATAATTTCAAATGAAGAGCTAAACTTAGGATACCAAATCCCTAAGTTTTGAGTTCCTAGTAGATATCTTAAAATCTTTTTCACTGCTGTCAAATGTGATTCTTTTGGATCTGATTGAAATCTAGCACATAAGCAAACACTGAACATAATATCTGGTCAGCTAGCAGTCAAGTAAAGTAAAGATCCAATTATCCCTCTAAATTTCTTTTGATCAACAGATTTTCCCTTAAGGTCCTTATCTAACTGAACTGAAGAACTCATTGGTGTACTAACATGTTTAGCATTGTCCATTTCATATTTTTTGAGGATGTCCTTAATATATTTAGTTTGACTAAGAAAAGTACCTTCCTCAAGTTGCTTAATGCTAAATCCTAGAAAGTAATTTAAATCTCCCATTAGACTTATTTCAAATTCACTACTCATTATTTTAGAAAATTCATCACAAAGATGTTTATTTGAAGATCCAAAAATGATGTCATCCACATAAATTTGAACAATAAGTATATCCTTTCCAATTTTCCTTAAAAAGAGAGTTGTATCCACACTTCCTTTTTCAAAAGATCTTTCAAGTAGGAAGGTGCTCAACCTCTCATACCAAGCCCTAGGTGCCTGTTTTAATCCATATAATGCCTTTTTTAATTTGAAAACATGATTTGGAAATTTAGAATTTTCAAAACCTGGAGGTTGTTCTACAAAAACATCTTCCTCAATTACCCCATTTAAAAAGGCACTTTTGACATCCATTTGAAACAATTTAAAACCTTTAAAATAGGCAAAGGCTAGTAAAACCCTAATTGCTTCAAGTCTAGCTACAGGGGCAAAAGTTTCCTCAAAATCAATTCCTTCAATTTGATTATACCCCTTAGCTACTAATCTAGCCTTATTTCTAATGACTACTCCTGAGTCATTCATTTTATTTTTGAACACCCACTTAGTTCTAACAACACTTTGATCTTTTGGCCTTGTACTTAATTTCCAAACTTTATTTCTTACAAATTGATTTAACTCTTCTTGCATGACCAATATCCAAAATTCATCAGAAAGTGCTTGATCAATGTTAGTGGGTTCAATAGTTGAAATAAAGGCTGAATGATTGACTTCCTTGTTTAATCCACGCCTAGTTCTAACACCCTCACTTGGTTCACCTATAATCAATTCCTTTGGGTGGTTTTTAGAAAATCTCAAATCTCTAGGAAAAGGGTTTTCTCTTTCCAAATTTTCTTCTACATTTGCTTCCAAATTTAATCTATCAATCTTTTGGGAGTTTTCTTCAATTTCTTCTTCAACAACATTTGGCTCTTCCATGTTTCCACTTTCATCAAATACAACATGTGTGGTTTCTTCAATGACTAAAGTTCTTTTGTTGAGTACCCTATAAGATTTTCCAACACTTGAATATCCAACAAAGATTCCTTCATCTGATTTTGGATCAAATTTTCCTAAGGCAGATTTTCCATTATTATGTATGAACACCTTGCAACCAAATACATGCAAATGAGACAAATTTGGTGTTCTACCTTTTAGCAACTCATAGGGTGTTTTATTCAAATTTGATCTCACATTCACCCTATTCAGAACATAGCATGCAGTGCTAACCGCCTCAGCCCAAAAATATCTAGGAAGCGAGTATTCTGCTAACATTGCTCGGGTGGCTTCTATTAATGTTCTGTTCTTTCTTTTAACTACCCCATTTTGTTGAGGAGTTCTAGGTGCAGAAAAATTGTGATCAATCCCCTTTTCTTTACAGAAATTTTCAAATCTTTCATTTTCAAATTCTCCTCCATGATCACTTTGTATAGAAATTATTTCACATCCTAGTTTTCTTTGTATCCAAGTTAAAAAATTTCTGAATTCCTCAAATGATTCACTCTTATGAAAAAGAAATTTAACCCAGGTGAATCTTGAAAAATCATCTACTATAACAAATCCATATACCTTTCCTCCTTGACTTACAGTGCCTACAGGTCCAAAAAGATCCATGTGTAGAATTTCTAAAGGTTTACTGGTCCTTAGATCTTTATTGGACTTAAAAGAGGACTTCACTTGTTTTCCTAATTGACATGCATCGCAAAGATGGTCCTTGTTAAAGTCTAGTTTAGGTATACCTCTCACCAAATTCTTTTGGGTAATTCTTCTAAGATTTTTCATACTAGAATGACAAAGTCTCCTATGCTAAAGCCATGATTCATCAGAAACAGTTTTCAAACAAAAAGCAGTAGGATATTGAATACAATTTAAATCTAGCATGTAGACATTATTTACCCTTTTTCTATTTAAAACAATTTTCCCATTTAGGCTAATTATGCAGCTAGTAGGTAAAAATTTTACAATATAGCCCTTATCACATAGCTAACTTATGCTAAGCAAATTATGTTTTAAGCCTTCAACTAATAACACATTGTCTATGAAAAAGTTTTTTAAATTTCCAATCATACCTGATCCAACCACTTTCTTTGTGGTATTATCTCCAAGTGTAACCTTGCTTCCACTCCTGGCTTCCAGCGTTATGAATTGAGCAGTATCTCCAGTCATGTGTTTTGAACATCCGCTATCCAGGTACCATATACTCTCACGAGGTTTTGTGTGAGAGTACTCCTCTTCTTGATCTAGTTGTTCAACATTATCTGCCATCAAGCAAAGGTTGGTGACTTCTTTTTCTTTTTCAGTGTCAGATGAGTCTGAAGCTGAGTCCGCCCAAAAAGCCTTTTGAAACTTCTTCTTACCCTTCTTTACCATTGGTTTCTCCTCTACCTTCTCCTTGCTAGGAGTGGCTTTGAGTTTTGGACAATCAGTCTTTATATGACCTGGTTTCCTGCATTCATAACAAATCACTTCATTAGAAACCTTGTCATTTTTGTTATACTTACCTCTATTCCATTGCTGACATCTCTTCTGCTTCCTCTTTAAAAAGCTTCTGAATTGTCTAGTCATCAATGCAATATCGTCTTCATCCTCAGGTTGTGAGTGTTCACTTTCTAACTCTTCCATATTTAGTGCAATATTCTTGTCCTTTCTAGGTTCACCTGCATCAATCTTTCTTTGACTTACTCCTTGCTCATAAGCAATGAGTGAACCAAGAAGATTGTCAATGGAATAAATATTCAGATCTTTAGACTCTGTAATTGCAGTAATTTTAGCATCGTATGCAGTAGGTAAACAACGAAGAATCTTATTGACCATTTCAGCATTAGTTAATTCCCTACCAAGTGCATGCAAAGAGGTGACAATTTGAGTGAATCTTGTGTACATGTCTGAAATAGATTCATTAGGTTTCATGCGAAATAATTCGTAGTCATGTAACAAGATATTGAGTCTTGATTGCTTAACCTCATTTGTCCCTTCATAAGTTATACAAAGTCTATCCCATATGTCCTTTCCGCTTTTACAAGTGGAAACTCGCATGTAGTCTTCAGATTTTAAAGCACAAAGAAGCTATTTAAACATTTCGCATTTAATTGTGCTAAGTCACATTCTTCAATAGTCCAATCTGCATAGGGTGTTTCTACCCTAATTCCATCAACTAATCTAGTTGGTTTTGAGTAACCTTCCTGGACTAGCATCCACATGCGATAATCAAGTGACTGTAAGAAAGTAGACATGCGTGTTTTCCAAAATCAAAAGGAATATTGTCAAACAGTGGAGGTCTAGTGATAGAGTAACCCTCAGGTGTGTTTCGGTTTCCAAATGTAGCCATCTACGTTAATCAAAAAGTAGTTCAAACTTATGATTTTGAAACAACGCTCTGATACCACTTGTTGAGTCCAGTAATTAGGTTGTTAAGCCTAAGTAAATGTCCCACGGCTACCAAGAGGGGGGTGAATTGGTAGTTTTAAAAAATTTTAAACCCTCTTTAAAGATTAAGTTGAACCGAAATAAAAATTTCTTTTAAAGTTTGTAGAAAAATATTTTTCAACCACAGAGTTGTTAAAACTGAAATTTAAAGTGCAAAAATGTAAAAATAATAAAGTAAATGACACCAGATTTATAGTAGTTCGGTCTATAACCAGACCTACATCCACTCCTCAGAGGCACCCTCTGAGTATTGCACTAAAACCAATAGTGACTCTCCTTTAGCACCCACAGCAAGGCGGAGAAGCCTTTACAACACACTCTTTTCACCACTACCCGGTACGGCAGAGAACCGTCGTCCTTTTACACAATCCACAGTGCTGGCAGAGAATCGTTGTCCTTTTACACAATCCACAGTGCTGGCAGAGAACCGTCGTCCTTTTACACTCTCCTAGTGTGGGCAGAGAACCCTACGGCTGTTCACACTCTCCAAGTGTAGGCAGAGAACCTTTCCGCTGTTCACACTCTCCAAGTGTAGGCAGAGAACCCTTCGGCTATTCACACTCTCCAAGTGTCGGCAGAGAACCGGATCTCCTTGACTGATCTTCTCACAAGAATCTAGAAGGAAGAAGGAAAAGAGTGAAGTAATCAAAATTCACAAGTAGAGACTCTTACCTTTGAAATCCAAGTGAAGCTTTCTCGCTCCAGTGGTAGGAATCCTCCTTTGAATGCTCTCTTCCACTCTCTCCTTGGCTATTCTCTCAAGAGGCACGAAGATCAAATGACAAAAAGATTGGATGACAGTCTAATTTGGACCTTTTATATAAAAGACAAGAAAAACCGCCCAAAAACTGCAATTTTTCAATTCTGTACGCAGTGGATCGTCCCGTACGATCATGGATCGTCCTGGACGATTTTACTTAAACGATCTGAAACGACCCTATTTGAATATGTGTACGAATTTTCTTCGTACAGATGATCGTCCTGTACGAACTAGGTTCATCCAGTACGAATGGTTATTACAAGGTCGGTTCTAGAAACTGCAGAAAACTGTTCTAAGTTGGTTAATCGTTTGGACGAGAATATTTTCGTCTGGACGAAAATTTTCCAGAGACCCGATCATCTTGGATGATTATTTACTTCGTCTGGACGAAAATATTTCAGACGACCAATCGTTACGGATGATAATTTATTTTCGTTTGGACGAAAATTTTTCGGAGACCCGATCGTCATGGACGATATTTAATTTCGTCTGTACGAAAATTTTCCAGAGGACTAGTTGCCATGTACGATAATAAAATTCATCTGGACGAAAATTTTACAGAGAACTAATCGTCTGGTACGATAATTAATTTCGTCCTGGACGAATAGGACTTAGAAAAAAATTTTCGAGCAAGTTCCTATTCGTTCCATGTGCCCTTTAGGAGATAACTGTCTGATCGTCCCGTACAATAGGATATCGTCCAGTACGATCAGTCTAAAATTTTATGATCTCCTTATGTGTGTGTGTGTATGTTTTTTATTCACTCAATTACAATCACTCCCTTTCAAAATTAATTCAAAGAAAAATTGCAAACTTCAAATTAACAAAGTATCTCATGTTGAATTTGATTTGAAGTTATCGTAGCCTGGAGTCTGATTTTCCTGAAATGTTAGTACACACAATAGCAAATACAAATCTTCTAAAATTGTTAGGAGATAACTACACATTTGAACAATAATGTTGAAATCATCAAAACTATTCAAGTTGCAAGAAATGTAAAGGCATTCAAATAGCAACTATTCTAACAAACTTAGATTGGGTTTTGTTGGCTAAGTATTAGGACATGATTAGGCTATAGTTTGGAGTTCATTTGAAGCTTGAAAGGGGTTTAATAAGTTAAATAGGTTCAAATAACCCATTTAAAGTCTTAAAGGGTACTTGGGTCAACCTAGGTTTATTGATAACCAGATTGGCCTAGGTGGTGGGTCCAGCCTTAACAGGTTTGAAATGATATTTTAAGTTTGTTGGAGGTGGTCCCAGGGTCTAGGAAGGTCATTTGGGTCAAAATGACTATTTAAACCCTAAAGGGCCTATTTGGTTAACCTAGTTTGACTTGGTTAACCAGGTTGACCCAGAGCCTGGGTTTAGGTCCAACAGGTTTGGTTTGATATTTAAAATTTTCTAGAAGAGGTTTCATGCAATATGGAGATCATTTGATTTAAGATGAGTATTCAAACCCTTAATGGGTATTTTGGTCAAAATAAGTTGACTTGGTCAACCATACTTGACTAGGGTCTAGGCTTGATCTTAGGTTCTTAAATTTAGGAGGATCCAAGAGTCTAGATTAGTCTGGAATCTAGATTGACTTGGGATTAGGATTAATTTAGAGTCTGGGAAAAGTCTTAATAACCTCATACAAAAATGAGGTCAATAGCATTTTAGTGTACAATATTTAACAATTATGACTAAATTGATCATGTGATTAGGGGAATAATTATGGTTAATTTTTTCAATCAAATTATACAAGATTATTAATGACGATTTCTTTGTACATCCTGAGCGATGCATGTGACGATAATTAAATTTTCTCCTATCATCCAAGAAGAAATGTCATAGTTTTTAATCTAATCATGCAGTAAAAACACCCAAATTTGTACTATATAAATAAAGATCTACATGGGACAACAATGAAATCATCACCTATTGTATTGGACTATCAGTACAAACACTTTAACTAATCGTACATGAAATACATTTTGTTATGTGTAAAAAAGGTTGTTTTATTCTAATCATACTGGACAATATTCTCAATCATCATGAATGATAAGTTCATCTCTTTGAGCTGATAGTATATGGTATGTCTCTTTGTATATTACTAATAAGAGTACTTTGAACTAATCATATAGGATGATCTTGGATCATATTGGATGATCAGAGTCGGTAGATTAAAATTTAGGGCTTTTTGAGAGGCTTTATATTTTAGCTTTAACATAGTCTTATTTTAGAAGACTTTGGCTACTAAGTGTCTTCAAAGGGAGCATAGAGAGGGAGTTAAGGAGTGCTTTAGTAGAGAAGAGAGGGACAATTATTTGTGAGAAAGAGTTATGAGGGATTCATAAGGTTACTCTAAGAAATATTCTTCCCAATCTTCTTCAAGCTTTTGCCTTGATCCTTTGGTGGCTTAGGGAATACTTTCAATAACACTATTCCCAAGTTCTCTTCCTTCTTTAGAAGGGAGAAAAGGATTCATGGTTCTCTTCCATCTCAAAGAAGGAGAAAAGGATTCCTAATTCTCTACCTTCACCAAGAGGGTAAAAAAGTATTCAAAGTTCTCTGCTTATACTATTACAAATCTGATCCAAGCACTATAATTTTGATGATAATAATTATTACTGTATCTTTTATTGCTTTCTCCTAATATTGTGATATTTTGGTTTATTTTGTGTGTACGAATGTTTCATGAAATTTGTACATCATTCACTTGCAATTCTGATCAGCTGAAAACTGGGTAAACTAGGGGTTACAATCGATTTTCATTTTATTATATATTTTCCTTTCTTAGGTCGTATCATGTAATTGGGTGGATATCTTTATTGAGTGACCTTGTACACACATATAAGGAGAGAGAAAAATCTTCTTAAGAGAGTTTTTTTAAGTACATCATAATGTATACTTTTAGCTTTGTACTTTATGACCTTATTTTGTACTGTATGATTTTAATTCATAATATACATTTTTTTGTGCTCTGTCAAAACTCTAGATGCTAGAGGTTAAGAAAAATACTAATTATGTGATGATCATATAATATTATTTGGTTTGTATTGTACACCCAATTAAAATATTTCTTAATTAATCCCTCAATATCAGAAAATCAAATCGTGGACAATTATTGTGACCAATCATTCTATATGATTTAGTTCTTACAATATGATTGACCGAGTACAAAATTTGTCATCCTAGAGATTGTACCAAATAAAATTCATGATTTATGTACTGATCATACAATATGTTATCCAGAGTTCTTGATGATCAGTAGTGTACAAAGTTAGCCATCCCAAGGGTCATCCCAAACGAACATAAAAAATTTTTATAGTTCATTATGATGTTGTAATTATATTATATGAAATGTTAGAAAGGTTAAACATTTCATCTGCATGACCTTATTAGACTAGTCTGAATTATACTTATCATACGGTATAATTCGTGTATCGTACTTCATGAACAAAAGATGAAACTCTTGAAAATTAGGATTTCTTGAAGCCCACTATTTAAAGTTTTCTAATACTCCTATAAGAATATCTTTGGCTGTTGAAACTTCAAGAGAGAGAGCCTTGAGGGAGAGAAGAAGGAGAGCTTTCTGAGAGAAGAGAGGGAGATTTTATGAGTGAGAAGTTGTGAGGGGATTCACCAGGATCTTGCCTACTATCTACAAGCGTCTGTATGGATTCTCTATGGCTTCGGATAATAAGTTCTTCAACAAAGATCATGGTTCTTTAAACATCACCTAGGTGGTGAAAATAGAGTTTTAGTTCTCTAACCATCACTTGAAGGATGAATATAGAGTTGTGGCTCTCTGACCATCACTTAGAGGGTGAAAATATAGTTGTGGTTTTCTGACCATCACTTGGATGGTAAGAATAAAGTTGAGGTTCTTTTCCTGTAAAAGAGCCACGATTCTCTATAGCACCGCGGTGGTGAAACAACATATTTACAGGCTTCTCTACGTTATTGTGAGAGCAAAAAAAGAGTCATTGATGTTTAGTACAATACTTGGAGAGGGAGTCTCCAAGGAGTGGACGTAAGTTAGATTAACCGAACCACTATAAGTTCTGGTTTATTCATTTTGATTATTTTTTTTTTTTTTTTTTGCAATTATATTTGTGGTTGAAAAATTTAATTTATTTTGTTATTATGAAATTTACTTATTTATGTATTCGTTGTATCAATTATTATGTTTGGGTTTGAAAATTTTTTAAAGAATTAATTTTTCACTAAAGAATTTTGTTTTAATATCCAATTCAGCCCCCCCCCCCCCCCCCCCCCCCCCCCCCCCCCCCCCCCCCCCCCCCCCCTCCTTGTTGGTTAGCCTCGAGCTAGTTCTTAAAGGTCTAACAACCTTTACAAACTTTTAAGTGGTATCAGAGCAGGATAAGTTTTAAAAAACTTTTGAGAAATAATCAATGGATAACTTTAGAAATTAAAATACTATGGAAGGATATTCAATCACACTACCAACTCTATTTGATAATATTCTTTTTATTTTTCAAAAAATTTGTATGTCTACTTTCTTAAAATCAATTAATTATCACATTTGTATGTTAGTCTATGAAGGATATTCAACACCATCATGTTTATTAAATGGCATTAAAATTGATATACCTTTTTTTGAATGGAGTACATATGATAGAGATTTAGCCCAACTGAATGCTAAATGCCTAAACTTTTTTTTTTTTGTGCTTTGAAATCCTAAGATTGCATGTGTATATCCACTTATACTACTGGTAAAGAAATTTGGAATAGATTATGCATTACTAATAATGAAATAAGTGAAGTGAAATAATCTAGGTTAATTTTTGCTCCATGATTATGAACTCTTTCGCATGAAATATAGTGAATTCATATCTAAAATATATAATAGGTATACAAAAATTATCACTTCCTTATATGCATTAGGTAAATAATTATCAAATTCTGAAAAAGTAAATAAGATTCTACATTGTTTACCTTCTTCCTATGATGCAAAAATTATTACTATTATTGAATCTAAAGAATTGAATGTTTACTCCATTGGTAACTTACTTGGACCACTCATTTCCTACAAGAAAAGAGTGAATCAAAGATAGCTTGATGCATGAGAAAGAAATAAGGAGAAAACTATAGCTTTATAAGTTAATGATTTATGCAGTTCCTTTGATGGAGGAGAGGAATATATTGCTCTAATGACTCAGCAGTTCAAAATTTTTTCTGAAGAAAAGTAAATAAGTCATCAGCAATGGAAGAAAGGTAAGAATTACAAAAATTCTAACACTTCTTTTGATATTATATGTTATGAATACAGGAGACCAGAGTACATTAAAATTTATTGCCCATATCTTAAAAATCACCAAAACAAGGAGAAGGTTAAAGAAAAAGCTAAGTTCTATAAATACAAGAGAAGTTCTTACAAATTCTTTTTTAGTTGACTCCACTTCAGATTCATCTATAATAAATGTAGAAGAGGAGGTGATAAATCTGTGCTTAATGTCAAAGAGCTATCTTGATCAGTTTGATCAAGATGAGGTATGTCAACTTTCATACGATGAATTACTTGATGTTTCAAAAAGATTTATGATTCTTATAGAAAATTGAAAATAAGTATGATAGATTGAAAACTAAATGCTTAGATCTGCAAAATAAAATGAAATGCTCAGAAAATATGGTTCTGATTAGATAAGGATCATATGGCTTTACTAGACGAGTTTGATGAATTGAAGAAGAAATATATAATTTTATCTGAAACACATGATTCTTTAAAATCGTTACATCTTGATTTAGAAAAATCGTTTAAAGAGTTAGAAGCATGTGTTAAAATTTCAGATCTTAGTGAGCACTCTTTAAAACTTGAAATATCTTCTCTTGATAGTGCTAATGAAATTCTATTAGAAAAAGTAAAGGCTTTTCAAAATAAACCTACTCTTAAGCACTCATCATGTCATGCATCTAATAAACCTAGGAATAAGAATCATAATTATCATAGGTTGGTTAACCATTTTCTTGATATTAGATGTTTTCTTGTGGCATATTAGGACACATTAGTCTCACTTGCATAATCCACTATCAAACACATTTTGTGTGGAGGCCTAAGCTACGTCAACCACAACATGGCATGCATTCTGATGATTTATCCAAATTCAAAAAGGGACCCAAACTCACTTGGACTCCCAAAATTGTTCTTCAATGATCTTTGGATTTAAGGGCTCTCCCAAAAGACCAGGTGGGAGCATGTGATTTTTGGGCTCGATATTTAATTTCTATCTCTTGAAATCCGCCATTCATGAGCTTCTCAACATATGTGTTTTATCTTATTTTTTGTGTCACTTTTTTTATTTTTCATTTTAGCCTTTAATTTTTTTGTTGATGATTTTTTTTTCTTCTTTTAGTTTTATTTTTATCATTCTTTATGATTGTGTCTTAATCACCAGTCAAACCACTTTACTAAACCTCACTATTTTTTTTACAAAGCAAAAATTTCATCTTCTATCATATAGTACAAACAACTTTTATATTATACGATATAAATAGCACTGCCTTGATTATAACCCTTGGCTTGATGGATGGTCATGATTGTATCTATGATTCACAATTGTATCATATGAACACCTATTTTTCTGGATGATACATGTGCTAATCAAGATTGGGAGGAATTCATTTTGGCTGGTAAGACATTTAATATTGATCATAATGTACGAACACCTATTCATATTGTACAAACCTTTTGGTCAATGGAAATACTACCTGACTCATCGAGATGTTATCCCTATTTTGAACCGTCCAGTATGATGTCTTGTCATATTATATGAATGGAAAACCTTTTTGACTGATCGTCTGCCCAAATTGATTGCTCATGATCGTCCCGTACGATCTTACAATCGTATTATACAATCTTTTAGAATTCTTTTTAAACATCCCCAATTCATTCAAATTATTCACATAATCTTTTTAATCCTTCTTCTTACAATCCTAATCTATGCAATGACTGGAGGTGGAAACTGTAATTGCCAAACCTAGGGTGCTTCCTCCTCTCGTAACCTTACCGACGATCATTTTCTGATAGATTCTAATGAAACTGCCTACCAAAAATAAAAAAAAGTCAAAATCACTCCTTCTAGGCTTCTTAATTAACAGACCTTAAACTTTCTAGAAATGAACCTTTTTAATTCCACTATAATTCAATTCCTCCTCACTTTAGCCTACCCTTTCCACTCTAAAATCCTTTATGAGTTCCTTGCAAATCTATGGATTAGTGGGGATACCACTGTAATGTCTTTCCGTGTTGTTGTCAGAATGTGGTTATAACTAAAGAGTATAAATAAATCCATCTTCAACTAAACATCCAAGGAAATAGACCCCTTGCCATAACCTCCAGATCTTATTTTGATTGGTGTGTTGTAAATCTCCTGCTAAGAAATGCTGCTCTGAAATACTACCAACCCTTGGTTTACACTCTTAATCAAAATGCTGGGTTTTTCCAGCACATTCTTAGAACTTCAATATTCCATAAAGCTGGAGACTAGGTAAACATCACTCCCCTACTTTCAGTTGTCACTTACTTCATAATGTCAAACCCCTAAATGGATGAATCCCAAATGTTAATTAATTACAACAAAAATCTTGCTTCCATTTGACTCCATATCACTAGGAGAAAACAAAGCATTGCTCTAGGAGATGTGATTAGGTATATCTTGGATAAAAAATACAACATCATATATCATACTCATCCTGAACATACTCTAATCTTCTTATTGGATGCCTCCTTCCGTATGTTTTTTCATAGGGAATAGGAGCCAGAAGACCCACTATTTAATGAAGAAGGAGATGTTGCCCCTGCAGTTGATTCTGCACCTGCACCACCTCCTCACCACTACCCATATGAGGAGTTGATTCAGTGTTTTAGCAGACTTAAGACTTTCCTGGATCGATAACAAACCCAACATGATAATTATATGGTTGGTTTAGGGAGCAATTTGGAAATATCTAACAGTAGTTCACCTCCATCTAGCATTAACACAATAGCTTTAGCCAGTTCTTCCAACCACCTCCACATACACCTTCTGATCAAGATTCACCTATGTTCTAGTTTATGCTGTACTTTTCTTTTTATGTATATTTTTTTTTTTATGTTTTATTGTTTTGTTTATGTATCACATTTTTCTTTCTAGCACATCTTATGTTGTTATTTTTTTATTCAAAAAAATTATTTTGTGTTTATTTTTCACTTTGAAGTGGTATTTATTTTTATTTCAGTTAGGTTTTGTGCTCTTAGATCTCCTTTATGTGCTCTTTGTTTGAGAAATTTGTAGTTAAAGAGAAATGTGTTTCTATTGAACATATTGTATGATTAAATTTATACTGTGTGACTTGGATCATACTATACAAAAGAACTCTCTACAATGCTCCTTTCTGTTTGCAATAAAAATACTTCTATTCTTACTTGAAATTTTAAATAATTAATTGCTCACTTTTTAAAAAATTTAAAAGGATAAAAAAATTCATGATTTTGTACATACATTCTTATTTCTAATGCTTGTTGATTCCTTCTGTAAATTAAAAATCTAAATTGAATTGGTATTGAGATGGTTGAAATGAAAATATATTCATTCTACTACATTTTTTATATCATTAATATATTCTGCAATGTGACAAATGAAAATTATCTTTTTTCTAAATCAGGCTATTTATTCCTATTAGAAAGATTGGGTTTTCTTTGTTGATTATTCCTCCCTATATAAGAGAGCGAGTTATTCTTCTCTTCTATTTGGAAGAAAATTTTACAACTGAGATTCTTAATGATTTAGAAAGGAAGCAAGCTGCAAAAAAAAATCAAAAGAGACACAAAATGAGCCCAAAATCAAAAGATGTGCAACAATGCAAAAAGTAAAAGATGCATAAAGTGTATTAAAAAAACATGCTCAAGCACCATAATTCAAAAAAGAGGCATAAAATGAGCCCAACTTAAATTAGCTTTTCTTTCTCGTTATTTTTTAAATCTTAGAAAATCATTGAGTTTCATGATATGGTTAATACTTGATTCTATAAAATCTTGGTTCTTTATTCTTCATTGTTATAAAAATATTCTATTCAATATATTTCATACTAGCTGTATGAAAAAATTTAAGTTTCATTATCTAATTTTAAAAAAAGTACTTTTGCCTATGAAGATATTAAGCTATGTGTACAAAATCTGGAATCATAATTCTTTGGTTGCAATAAAGCCAACACTTACCTTATTTAATATTTTCTAGTTTGTGGAGTAAGTTTATTACATTCCGAAAATGCCCATGGGAGTTTTCATGTCTGTGACATTTTTCTTTAGCTTGAGATGTTAGTCATTTTGAGATTATATGTTTTATGCCTTCTTATTTCTATTTATGTTTTTCATTTCTATTATTTTCCTCTTTTTGTGATGTCAAAAGGGAGAGTAGTATTTTATTATTTGTTGTTATTATTATTGTTTGCATATTATTTTAAAAAGAATTACACTCCTTTTTCTTATAGTTGGAGCGTAGGTTGTGGTGTGATGCAATTTTTTCTCAAAATCAATTTGGATTCATGCCGGGTAGGTCTACTATGGAAGCCATACATTTATTGAGAGGTTTGATGGAGAAATATAGAGAGAATAAGGAGGATCTACATATGATATTTATCAATTTAGAGAAAAAATATGATAAAGTTCCAAGAAAAGTGCTATGGAGAGTTCTTGAAAAGAAAGGAGTTAAGCTTATATTCAAATCATTAAAGATATGTATACTGGAACTATTACTTATGTTTAAACACAAGGTAGTTTGATCAAATATTTTCCTTTTTCAGTTGGATTATATAAAGGATCAGCCTTAAGTCCATATCTTTTTGCTTTAGTAATGGATGTTCTCACTAGACATTTGCAAGAGGATGTACCTTGGTGTATATTTTTTGCCAATGATATTCTTCTTATTGATAAGACCAAAGAGGGAGTTAAAGGTAAACTTGAATTATGGAGATCAACTTTAGAGTCTAAAGGTTTTCGCTTGAGTAGATCTAAAACTAAATATATGGAGCGTAATTTTAGTAACAATAGACCTAGTGAGGGGATTGTGACTTTGGGAGATCAAGCCATTATTAAGAGTACATGTTTTAGACATCTTGGATCTATTGTTGAGAATGATGGTGAAATTGATAGGGATATTATCAGTAGAATTCAAGTTGGATGGTTGAAGTGGAGGAATGCATCAGGCTTATTGTGTGATATAAAAGTCCCCCTCAAACTTAAGGGAAAATTCTATAAGATGGTGGTGAGACAAGCAATGCTTTATGGTGTCGAATGTTGACCATTAAAAGAGAAGCATAATACTAAGCTAAGTGTTGTAGAGATGAGGATGCTTTGGTGGATGAGTGGCTTGACCCTTAGAGATAGGATACAAAATGAGCATATGCGTGAAAAGGTTGGAGTAGCTCCAGTGGAAGATAAGATTAGAGAGAGTCTCCTTAGATGGTTTGGTCACATTAAATGGATGCTTTCCGATGACCTAGTTAGAAATGTTGAGGTATTAGATTTGACTTATGTTAAGAAAGGCAGAGGTAGACCTAAAAGACTTGGTTAGAAAATATTATAAATGACATTTCTTTATTTGATTTAAATGAGAATTTAACTTTTAATCAAACACAATGGAGAAAAAAGATTCATGTAGGCTACCCCACTATGTGGCACAAAGGCTTGATGTTGTTGTTGTTAATGTTGTTGTTGTTTCTTATAGTTTGTTATCATCTAAGGGGGTGTTTAGAGGAAGGAAACTTTTTGAAAATCCAAAAACAACAATATTTTTCATTATAAAAAAGGTGGAGATTGTTATAAATTTGATCCAAGCACTATGATTTGATGATAACAAATATTATTGTATATGTTATTGCTTTCTTCTGATACTGTGATATTTTGGTATGTTGTATGTGCACTAATGTTTCAAAAAATCAGTCCACCATTCACTTGCAATTCTGATCAGCTCAAGACTGGGTATACTACGGTTATAGTCAGTTTTCATTTTGTTCTATTTTTTTCCTTTCTTTAGTCATATCATATGATTGGGTGGATATCTCTACTGAGTAACCTTGCACATTCAGGGGGAGATAGAAAAATCTTTTTGAGAGATTTTTTAAGAACATCATATTATATAATTGTCTCTTCACACTATACAACCTTATTTGTATTATATATTTTTAATTCATACTATATGATCTATTATGCTATGTCAAAACCTTGGCCACTAAAGGTTAAGAAAGATACTAATTATGTGTTGATTATACAGTATAATTTAGTTCGCACTGTATGCACTAATTAAAATCTTTCTTAATTAATCCCACGATATCAAATAATCAAATCATGAACAATTATTATGATCGATTGTATTGTATAATACAATTTTTTACAATACGATTGACCATCTACAAAATTGGTCATCCAAAAGATCTTACTGAACAAAATCCATGTTTTTACATTAATCATATTGTATGATGTCCTCAGTTCTAGATGATTGATAATATACAAAGTTTGCCTTCCCAAGGGTCATCTTAAATGAACATAAGAAATTTATACAGTGTACTGTACATTGTTGTGATCTAATTGTATGAAATGTTATAAAGGTTGAATATTTCATCTACACAACCTTACTACATGAGTCTGAATTACACTGATCTTGCGGTATGATATATGTATCTTACTATACTAACATAAGATATAACTATTTATAATTAGGTTTTTTAAAGCTCACTACTTAAAGTTTTCTAATACTCCTATTAGAATATCTTTGGTTATTGAGACATTAGGAGAGAGAGCCTTAATGGAGAGAGGAAGAAGAGCTTTCTAAGAGAAGGGAGGGAGATTTTGTTAGGGAGAAATTGTGAGGGGATTCACAAGGTTGCTCCAAGCAAGTATCTTTCCTGGTATCTAGAAGCATTTGGCCAGATTCTTTGTGGCTTTAAAGAAGAAGTTTTTTAAAAAGGATCACTATTTCCTGACCATCACCTAGAGTGTCAAAATAGAGTTATGGAGATGTAACCATCACTTGAAGGGAAAAAATAGAGTTGTGGTTCTCTGACCATCTGTTGGAGGGTGAAAATAGAGTTGTGATTCTCAGACCATTGCCTGGAGGGTGAGAATATAGTTGAGGTTCTCTGCCTGTAAAAGAGTCACAGTTCTCTTCTACACCAGGGTGGTAAAACAACATCTGTACAAGCTTCTTCACCTTGCTTGAAGAGAAAAAGGAGAGTCACTGTTGTTTAGTGGAATACTTGGAGAGGGAGTCACTTAGGAGTAGACACATGTCAGGTTGACCAAACCATCACAAGTTCTGGTGTTTTCCTTATGATTATTTTTTCACTTTATTTTTTGCAATTACATATGTGGTTGAAAAATCAAACTTATTTAATTATTATGAAATTTACTTATTTTTGTATGTGGTGTATCGATTATTGTGTGTAGGATTGAAAAGTTTTTAAAGAACTTCATTTTCACTAAAGACTTTTTTTAAATATCCAATTCACCCCTCTTTGTTAGCCTTGGGCTAGTTCGTAAAGGTCTAATAACCTTCACAAACTATCATTTATGTAGAGGGTGAAAAAGAATTCCAGGTTCTCTGCCTTCACCGGGTTAGTGAAAAAGAATTTGTAAGGGCTTCTCTTCCTTATTGTGGGGGCAAAAGGAGAGACACTATTTTTATCGCAATACTTAAAAAGGAAGTTTCAAGATAGTAGATGTAGGTTAGGTTGGATCAAACCACTATAAATTTTGGTGTGATTTGTTCTTATTTTTCCACACTTCTACTTTTCTATAATTTACTGGTTGGTTAACAATCTTCTATTTTTTGTTATTATTAAATTAATCTAGTTCCGCATTAAGGGATTAAGGTGTTCATTTTTTAATATTAAAAATTCTACAAAAATATTTTCTTTTTGTTTAAATTTTTAAAATTCCTAATTCACCCCTCCCCTCTTAGTTAGCCTCGGGCTTATTCTTTGAGGTTTAGCAACCTTCATGAATTCTCACAGCCGTCACTAATCGTATTATATGATATATGTATTTTACTATAAAATTAGTTTAATAACCCCTAACAATGTTGTACGATGAGGGATTCACAATACGAAGAGTTCAAATAATTTTATCTCATCATTATGTATGATTTTTTGTCTAAAGTAAGATTAATTCAATCAAATCTTATATTAATATAGGATGACACAAGGTGATTAATTATCATACTGATATCTTTTCAATTTGTATTATATGAAGTACCCTTCATACTATAGAGTCACCAGTCACCATTAATTATGGATTTTATTACTTAATGTAGGGATTAATTAAGGAAAGATTTTAATGTTCGTGTAGTATAAACTAGGTCGCACTGCACAAATAACATAACTTTTAATTTTAAAAAATTTACCTAAACATGGTTGGCGGCTAGGAGCTCAAATTTAAAGTGATCATCCTATATGATCATGTTTATACATTACGATTAGTTTAATAATTTTAATCACTCAATTAGAAATTAAATTTATTTATTTTTATCAATCAATCAAGCAGTACGATCGTAATCATATAGTAAGAACTTTAGAGACTTTCAATTTTTAATTTTTACTCCTCCTTGTGTGTGTGTGCATGGTCTCTATGCTAGAGTACACCTTTTAGAGAACTTTTGACTCAAGAAATATAAATAAATGAAAAAACAAATTCTTACAGAATATCAAACCTATTATACTTGTTCTTGGATAAATCCTTTATTATACAGTTTACGGGGTACCTAAAATGTTACTACACGATAAGAGAAATAATGAAGAAAATTAAAAATGTTTGATAACATCAAAATTATAAACTTTTGATTCTATATTACAACAATCTCCACCTTTTTTATGATGACAAATATTATTGGTTGAATTTTAATTTTGTTTTATTTTTCTCCTAAGTTCCTTGCTTACTAAGTAATACCCTTTTTATTTTTATTTGTATAAAAATTAGGGATATTTTTATTTTAAAAAACTTATTATTATTATTATTATTTATTTTAAAAGAATAAACAACACCAAAAAAATTTTGATTAAATTAACACGAACAAATACAAGCAATAGACAACCTTCTCCCCTTAAGAAATCACCAAAAAGAGAATAGCTACAAACTAAAACACACTAAAGAGAGAAAGAAAATACACAACAACAACAACAACAACAACAACAACAACAACAAAATAATTTGCTCATATGGTTTCCCTTGATTAAGTGGTGGTGGAGGTGGTGTGCATGCTGCTACTAATATATATATAATCCATATTCTTATCCAGATAATCAAACTGCTTAATGATCATCTCATATTATTGTGGTTCGAAGGAAGTGCTGATACTGATGCTGGTGCTGCTGCTAGTGCAATTGTTGCTAAAAGTGCTCCCCTTCTCCCTCTTACATGGGAACCGGTAGTTAATGGGCCTCTTGATGTCAATCATAATAAAGTATGCGGAAAGAGCTTTCATATAAGTACATTAGAAGGTTATTGGGTGGTGTAAGCTATATTAGGCCATACTTGGTTTCTAGGGTATAGATGATAAGGTGTCCTATTGCTAGATTTTGTTTGTGATAGACCCTAGGAACTTTAATACAGGTGAGGATTTCAATATAGTGGATGATCAGGTCTATTACATTGAATATAGTGATGGTCATGAGAAAATAGTTAGTGATAGATAAGAGATGAGTTATGTTAACAAGACTACCTGCTTTATGAATAATGTTGTTACATAAGATGTGTTGGCTAATTCAGACATTTTGACCCAATGTGCAAACTAAAGGAAGGTGAAAGGTTTATGATGTATGACTACATGTAAGATTTATTGTGTTTTGATTATAGTTAGGGGTAGATAAATTGTGTAAGCTTATTCCCTAGTGATGGAGAGATGCAAAATCTAGTTAAAATCTTCATAAGTAAAGACTACTAGGCTTTTACAAACATATGATTGGAGTGATGTTCCTTATGAATATACTCTAAGCTAGCAAAAATTCAAAAAGAAGTTCTAAATTGAATGAGAAGACTAAGTTGAGGAGAAATTATAGATTAGTTTTTACAAAGAGATCTGGAACTTGAAAGTTCAGAACATTCTGAATGAGAACTCAAGAGGGATTGATGGTTACAATCTTGTAATGATTATATGATATCTCATCTTTGGTACTGCCAAAATAGTCATCAATAAGTCATTGAGATGAACTCCATGTTATACTTCTAGCACATTTTCCACTGGCCATGTGAAAACTAAGGATGGTATGCTAAGAGAATTGGAAGAAGATTGATTGTTGTGATTCAGAGCTTTTAAATTCACTTCCTTATATAAACCAGAGTATATCATACAATATGATATAAAGTCACACAGTATGATCTGATGAATTTAATTCATCCAAAGAAATTAATTCAAAAGTTTATTAAATTTTATGTTTGATCATAAATATATTGGATGATCTTTGTAAAAATGCTTGTCCCAAGGAGTCAGCAATTGTGATCTTTGACTAAATGCTTCATATAATATAAATAAGTATTTGTATATTATGATGGATAATTAAATATCATATTGACTAAATTGAATTACCAATGATCACTAACACGTGGATCGTTGGTAGGAAAGGGTTCATTTGTACAATATGATGACTAATAATTGAATGAATTTTAGCCATTGGATTACCTGAATAGTACAAATGTGAAGATTTATTAAGATTGTATCATACAAACTATATCATATAGTATGATGTGTATTAAAAATTAATGTTATGTTATGATTAGGGAAAAACCATACAAGAAAATTTCACAAATAAATAAAGTCATTAAAAAGAAATATTCAGATATACACATAAAAAAAAAGAGTTAAACAATTAAACACCCAAATTATAATCATATCCCTACCCCATTTTCTTTTAAGTATTAATATAAATCATAACCAGTACAATTCTAAGTGTGTTAAAGGTGTCATAATTTAAGATTTTTGTAAAAATATCAGCCAATTAATTTTTTGTGGCTATATGTTGCAGTTCTATGTCTCCTTTGGCTACATGATCTCTAATAAAATGATGTCTAACTTTGTGCGAGAATGATGATTTGTATTTTTGGTAATGTAGATAGCGCTAGTGTTATCACACATGATTGGTATAGTTCTTGCAGAAAGTCCAAAGTTATGTATCTATTTCTTTAGCCAAAAGACTTAGTAACACAACTTCTTAATGTAATGTATTCTGCCTTTTTTACTAGATAATGAAACTAATGATTTCTCTATAAATTAACATGACACAAAAAGTACTTTTCTTATCTATTATATACCTATAAAGTCTGAGTTTGAATATCATATACTTTTAAATAAAGAGCGATGCCTAGGATACCACATACCTAAGTTTTAGGTTCTTATAAGGTATCTAAGAATTCTCATAACTACAATCATATGGGATTCTTTGGGATTGGATTAAAATCTAGCATATTGACAAATACTAAAAATTATAGCTAGTCTACTATCAATCAAATATAAAAGTGATCCTATTCTCCCCCTAATCATCTTTTTATTTACTAATTTTTCACTTACATCCATGTCTAATTTAATGGTTGACCTCATTAGAGAATTTATAACTTTAGCACATTCTATGTAAAATTATTTTTAAAGTTTTCTTAATATACTTGGTTTGACTGAAGAACATACCATCTTCCCTTTATTTTACATTAAGTCCAAGAAAATAAGATTGCTCTTAATCATTTTAAACTCTCTATACATAATTTTTGAAAAAATCATTATAAAGATTTTCAATTGTTAATCCAAATAATATATCATCCATGTACATTTGAACAATGAGAAGATCATATCCAACTTTCAATGGGGTGGTATTTTCACAACCCTTGATAAAATATCAATCTAGGAGAAATGTACTAAAACTTTCGCACCAGGGTACTCACATAAAGCATTTTTAAGTTTGTACAACGGGTTAGGAAAGGATAAATTTTCAAATCTCGTGGGTTGTTCTACATGGACATCTTCCTTGATAACCCCATTTAAGAAATAACTTTTTACATCCATCTAATATAACTTTAAGCCACTAAAGCATGCAAAAGCTAACAATATTCTGATGGTATCTTATCTAGCTATAGTACTATAGGAAAACTAGCTATTTGTGGTGAAAAAATTCAAAACAAAATTTCATAAATCCATCAAAAATTTTGATTTGTGATGGATATGGTTCTGATGGTAAAACGGAAGCAACAAACATATTTATGACAGAAAAAATCTATCAAAAATGTTTTGAGGTGGATTACATTAGATTTATGATGGAATAATCTTCATTGAAATGGCTGCTACACTTTTATGGTTTGCTACATATTTCATCATAAACTATGGTGGATTTTTGGTGGATAATTCACCATAATTTATGACAAATAAATCTATCACAAACATTGATACCAGATTGTCATATCAATACTTATAGCAAATTTTTTTCCACAAATCTGATGCAAACTTTTAGCATAATAAAAAATAGCTTCTACAATCATATTTTTGGGCTTTCCAACATTAACAATCAAAGCATTTATAAAACTATTTATGAAAAATATTATGATCCAAGAATAATACTCAAACTACATAAAGTAATGAATAAATTACCACATTTAATACAATTCAACAAAAGTTATGACATTATTATAGTTTCATCATAAATTATACATTAAATGACATAACATATATCAAAAGTAATCTCATGCAATAATAGAATTAGAATATATATGCTAGTTGTCCTGCTAGGTTAATGGAGGTGTCGGTTGATTTCCCCAAATACGCTCACACAATCTTTTAAGATCCTCGAATATCTAAATATTCATGTATGCTTGTGTTTTTCAAATATTTTCTAACTCTACTGCTAAGTTTGCCACCTATTGGGTAACTAAACTCTCCAGACTTCCAATAGAGTGCCTTCTAGCTGAAGAGGACCATCTCTCGTACAGTGAGGCATGCGAGCCTAATCCATAAATTCATCCTTTTTGCATTCCTCTTATCTCCTACATCCAAGTATAGTAGTCAAAAATATCTATAGAACTCGTAGAAGATCCCTCTCCAGCTGTAACCTGGCTCATATAGTATGAACTAGGTCATAGCATATGAATAATAAAAATTTTAGTTTTTTTTAAAAAATCCTAAACATGATTGGTGACTAGGAGTTCATATTTAAATTGATCATAGTATGATTAGTTTAGCATTCTTAATATCTCAATTAGCTATTAAGTTTAATTTTTTTATCAACATATTAACATGATCATGA
Organism: Dendrobium huoshanense; assembly: GCA_016618105.1. Classification (NCBI taxonomy): domain Eukaryota; kingdom Viridiplantae; phylum Streptophyta; class Magnoliopsida; order Asparagales; family Orchidaceae; genus Dendrobium; species Dendrobium huoshanense. The sequence goes on from CM028344.1 coordinate 24,515,733, forward strand.
TTGTATAGTATGAACTTTGGAGAATTTAACTTTTTAATTTCAAACTCCCATTTTTGTGTGCATGATTTCAAAGCTAGCAAACACCTTTTATAGGATTTTTGACTCAAGAATTATAAATAGATGAAAATATAAACTAATATAGAACATCAAACCTATGCTACTTCATCTTAAGTTGATCCTTTATTGCACAGTGTACTATGTACAAAAAATGCTAGTGCGCAATAAGAGAAATGAATAATAGAAATACTAGGATAAACAAAGTTGAAAACCAACAATATTTGTTTTCATCAAAAGCATAAGCTTGGGATCCCATATTGAAATAACATAATTTCCCTAGTGGCATTCTTTCCATTCAAACTTTGGTTGATTAGGCAACACAACCCGTGATATTTTCTAATCTGACTATTTAAAATTATTCATTTAAGATAGATCTCTCATTTGAACATCAACCTTAAATCCATATATCTGAGGTTATCCCTCATTTGAACATCTTGAATATGCTTGTATTGAAGTAACCTATGTATCAAGTATAAATCATAGTCACTATTTTGATATGATCAAGTGAGTATTAAATCTTCCTTTTTTGTTATTTCAAATGTGGTCAGGCGAATGTTGGGTTTCTTTAAAATTTTATCCTACTATTTTTATATGGTTAGGCAGACATTAAAAATTTCTATATATATTTTCTCAGCCATTTCGATATGGCTAAGTGAGCATTAAGTTATCCTCTTTTATTACTTTGACTTAAATCAATCTAAATTTTACTTGTTTGAGATTGATCTCTCTTTCAAACTCTTTTATCACTTAAATCTATCTAGTAGTGATGATTTCTCTATCATATATCTAGTTTGGTTCAATTTACCTATTCTAGTTCATTTCCTTCTATGTATTTATCAACTAAATTCTATCAATTATTTTATTCAACTCCAAAATGTATGATTTACTTCTCAAGTTCATTACACCTTTTGGAGGTCCATTTGTTGATTTCACTTTTGTATGAGGTGAAATATTAAATCAAAGGCTTCAATTTTGGTGTTTAAATACATACAATCCATTTCAATTTTAAATCTTGCTCTCAACTATGATTTTATGTAGTGCTCAATCGAATAACTTTTAATCAATCATTTACAATGCTAAATCTTTGATTTATTTACAATCATCAAATGAATGTTAATAGCTCAATCTTCAAGTCATTATATCTTTATCAATCTTCTAGTAATTATAGAAGATTGTCAATGACTCAATCACTTATACTTTCAATCCACTCATAATCCCTTTAGTCACCACTCAAATAAATTTATTCAATTACTCAATCATTTGAAACTCTTGAATCATTCAATAAATGTTCAATCTTTAAATCCTTCAATCAAAATCTCATTCAATTCATTATCAAAAACCTCATGTAAAATCTTTTACCTATTCCATGGGAATTTTTAATTAGATAAAAATCTTAGGTAAAGCCAACTTAAATCCATAATTGACCATGGTTGACTTAGGTACCAATGAGGCCCTATAAACCCTAAATTCTTGAAATTCATGAATTATCTTGGAAAGATTAAACTAATACCTACGTTTTTCCCCTATGTAATTGATAATCATTGTTGATCAAGCATAAACCAAAATGAAACCTAGAATGTGCTAGGTTGACCATGATTGGTCACATTGACCATTAATTATTCTTTTAAACTCTAAAACCTAAAATTTATATAGTAGTCAATCTAAACCTCACCAACCCCTCTAAACTCTTTCAAATAATATACTATGCTTCTCTAAACCAAAATGAGTTCTTGGTGGACCATGGTTAATCATGGTTGACCAAAGCTCTATTAAACTATAAATTAACCTACATAAACATTGAATAAACTTCTACACATCTTGACCTTTCCATAGCTTAAGAACACTTCCAATAAACTCAAACTTCCCTATAGAGTAAATTGAGCCTAACCTTAAGGCCTAGTTAGACTAGTTGACCAAGTCAATGAAGGTTGACCAACCCTCCATTAAGGGTTCTTTTATTCAATTTCAATGATCTAATCAATCCAAGGCTCCCAAACCCCTTGGGACTACTCATTGAGTCTCCAAGAATTAGCCCAAGCAAATCCAACCCTTGGGTCCCCTTGGGCTAGCCACATGGCTTGATCTAAGCGGACAAAATGGATCTCCCCAGAGTAAACATTCAACTCAAGTCAAATTTATCCAAACAAACACATTCATTTAGTTCCCATAGATCTTATGCATCAAATCTAGCTTGCTCAACCCTTGGACAAGCTTGGGTCAGCTAATTGGATTAACCCAAGTGCTAAAAATTCTTAAATCCATTGGATTATCTTTAAACCCATAAGCAATATGGCTAGACAGTAAATACATTTGACTCCAAAACCTTCCACACACCTGGTGTCCTTAGGCTGCTAAAAAACAAAAAATAACCAATCAAAATTTATTTGTTCACTCATAATAGTATAGCTAACTAACTATATTCACTCAAATCCTATAAAACACTTGCCTGAACCTTTTGGTCTCATGGCCAACCAAATTGGTGGCATGTGATGGCAACACCATGTTGAAATTTTTGTTGGGTTCAATCATAAGGAGCCTATAAATACTCTAATTTTCATCGAATAATGGTTTCACTTATTGCATTATTTTAATTCCCAAGTGAATTCCATTGAGTTCCATAACTTTCCATAGCTCCCTAAACTTCTTTGCATTATGTTTGATCAAGCTTCAGTATGTTCGTCCATCCAGATTCACTGCTCCAGAGTCTTTGCAACCTAAAGGTAACTTTTTCTTAAGGATCATGACATGTAACTCAAAACAATTTTAGCTTAATTCTTCACTGAATCAAGCTTAGAATCAAACTTAAGCTTCAAGATCAATAGGGTCGGCCATGTATGAAAGAAACCTCTAACCCAATGCATTCCAACCATTGGAAATTCATAGTTAGATGATGCTCTGTGTTAAAATTTGTGAAATTCCACTGAGCTAATCTCTTGGATCTAGACAAAATCTTCCTAAGGATGAGGAAGAGTATGGGTGGTCGAAGACAAAATCCTAAGTGTTCATTTGATTCAAATTTGATAGGCATTTAGAATTAAGTTAGATTAGCTATTTAGAATTAAGTCAAATCAGTTATTATATAACCACCCATAGTTTTGATCTCATTCACCCTAAATGTTTAATTTTTTATCAAATAGCTATTATGAATCCAACGTGTCATAAGGGTCACAAGCTATTTAAGTAACCAATAATAAATAGCTGCATGTTAATGTGCATCATAGTTAGTTGATCCAATTGTGTATTACCATAAATAAATTTAAAAAATCATCAGAATTTAACATTAAGTAACTCCACACACACACACACACATTTATCCAATTCACTTGATGTTATGCTCTTTTGATGTGTCTTGAGTAGTAGAATAAAAGCCTTATTGTTTAGTGGTTCAATTTTAAATAAATAAAAAGTAATTTAAAAAATATGCTTTAAAGAATTTTTGAAATTATTCATCAAATATAATTCTTCTTTTGCTCTATTTTGAATGGATCAGTCTTGGGTATGTTTAACGCATGTCCATAGTTTTCCAATCTAATTGGAACTCTTGAAGGGCTTTAATTGGAATTTCCAATCTCATGGTCATAAAAAAGCCTATAAATAACAAATTCCATAAATGCAAATCCATGAACAATTTAGGGCACTTGTGCGGTTTGATATCTTAGTGTGATAGGGTTAGTTCGCCACTAATTTGTTCTAGTTATCCTAAAACCTAATTTCCAAAATATAATAGGATTTGCTTTATAAATTAATTACAAACTCTAAGAAGGCTTTGATGGGCCCATATTGCTAGGGTTTAAACATTAGGTCAATATTAACTTAGGGTTTAAATTTAAAGCCATTTAGATTTCATTTGGTTTGCAAACTAGTAGAAAATCATAATTTCCTACACATACATGACCTAGTATTTTAAATAATTCATTAAAATTTTAACTTGAATTTTAAAAATGCAAACTAAATTGCAGTAAAATCTAAATAAATAGCACTTAAAATGTAAAATTGAATCCTTATAATAAAATATCAAAATAAAAACTAATTAAATGTTAAAAAAATTAAGTAAATAAATAAAATAAATAAAAATATAAATAAATATCAAAATAACTACAAACTCTTGCAATTATCATTTAAGGTCACCCATGACCTCTAGTAGTGATTTCAAGTTGTTTGAAGTTGATTTATTATAAAAATCAAAATCATCGTTTTTACTTGAATTAAATAATCCATTTAAGCTAATGTTATGAAAATCATAAGTAAAAAATAAATTTCCTAAAAACATAAACAAACTAAATTACATTCAGTTAAAAATAAAACAAAAAATTTAATAAAAAATATAAACTACTTAAATTTTAAATAAAAAATAAAAAGTCAAATTTTGGTTAACAACCTTAATAAAGGGATAAAGAATAAATAAAGTAAATACAAATAAAATAATAAATAATTAAGTAAAATTAAATCATTAAACATTAATTAATTAATTAATTAATTAATTAATTATAAATAAATTAAATTTAAATTAAATAAATAAGCAAAAATCAATGAAATAAGTTCAAGTTATATTAGTAAAAAAGTTAAATAAAATTCAAATAAATCAGAATTAAATAAATAAAATAAAAATTAGAAAGAACATATATGATATGGCTTTGCAATCCATTAAAATTAATTAATATTTCATCCCAAAGGATCATCTATATGTGGCCTTGCAATCCAATGGTCACATTCCATTGCATGGAAAGTTCACCTCATACTTACCTGACCATTATTAATTTTATGCTTGGGTTTAGATCCTACCTCTATGTAGTGGACATTTGAGGCTCGAATTGGTTGTTGGGTGATTGTTTAGCCCTGAGTAATAATTCTTCTTCAGGTCGAAGAAGGTCAAAAGCATTGGAATTAGAAATTAATTTTTTCCTAGAATGGGCTCACTAGAGCTAGTTCAAACTCACTAATAAAGGGGTATAGAAATTGTGGGGAGCTAAGGGATTAAATGATGGAGCTTTAGGAAAGTTTTTCAAGCAAATTGACAAAATGGTTCTCCTAAAAATTTAAGAGTATTTATAAGACATTTAAAAATAGTTTGGCTAAAATTATAACCATGCGAGACAATGTCAGATGGCCAAGGTAGTTAGGGACTGAACAGTGGGAGTAGGATAACTATTCTAGAGTTTTGAGCCTATTTGACTTGTTATTCATTCAATTAGAGGTGAAAACAGCCCATTGGTTGTTAGTTTATTTATTTTTTAGCCACCTCAAACCACCACCTAGCTTGAGCTAATAGAGTCAGGTGTTTGGAAGGTTCCAGAAGGAAATGCTTGGGTTGGCTATGCATGATCTAGTTTAGGCTCTTAAATTGCTAAAGATATTATTAATTTAAGGTCTCCACAAATCAAAAGTACAAAGAGAGCGAAGCTCTGAGTAATCAGAAGATTTTTCTGCGTTATTTCAAAATTCCAATCTCGTGATTTTTTCACTTGGTTCGATGGTGGCTGAGGGTCGCCGGCCACCAACAGCTGGTGGTTCATCAGATGTTCGATGGTCCATTACAGGACTATCTCATGTTCAAAATTGTACTTTAACGTCTTTTCCTCCGACATTTGGAGACGTGAAATCTGTAGTTCCACAAAGTGTGAAATCCATGTTGAAGGTGGGAAAGCCATTAATCATCAATGAAGGTAGTTTTCTAAAGAAGAACTATATTGAAGTCATCAGCAAGGTAAAAGATGTGGTAGTGGAAGACAATGTGAATTTTTAGCTAAAAGTGGGAAAAATTCCTATTTTAAGAGGAGATGATTTTGTTAATGAGGGTGCCTCACCTTCATCGAAGACAACACATGTTTTGAATGAGAAAGCCATCGAAGGTTCTGTGGAAGGGATAATTGAGAAGGTTGATTCAGAAAATGTTGAAATGAGAAAGTTAAAATCAATTAACAAATTGATTGCTGGAGAAACTGATATTATGGAAAATACGACATGGAATGTGATTGAAAATAGTCTTTTGGAGGCAACATATGCAGATTTGGTTAAATTTCAGGATTGTAATTCAGGGGAACTAGGTAAATGTGTTGAAGATGTTCATGTGGATCCCACGAGAGTGACTACTACAACACATTTGAATGGTTGGAGCAAAAAAGAGAATATAAAGGTGACAAATCTGGATTTTGGTGAATGCCTGTTGGAAGATGGAAAAACAATCCAATTACACTCTCAAAATGAATTTGAGAATTCCAGGAAACTTCAGAAATTATTAGTTATCAAAGTATTTGGTGTGAATGTGTCATTTACAATTATCAGTTCTAAACTTTAAAGACAATGGGCTTCATTTGGTAAATTTCATCTAACAATGTTGGGAATGGGTTGGGTTCTTTTTTCATTTTATGAACAAGAATCGTTAGAAGTTGTTTATTCAAATGGACCATGGTTTGTTGACAGGCAGATTATTGGTATTGATAGATGGTCTCCAAATTTTGATCCTACCTCCTTAAAAGGTTTGACAGCTCCTATTTGGATTAGGATGCCTAACCTTCCCTTACTATGTTGGGATAATATAAACATTTGTAGTATTGCATCTATGGTGGGAAAACCTTTTTTGATTGGTGAAAATATGTTCCAGTGGGGAAGGAGGGAGTTTGGAAGGGTTTGTGTGTGAGTTAAGTTGGATGAACAGTTGCCATTTGGAGTTTGGGTTGAGGGAAGTTACTGGAATTTTTTTCGAAAGATTGAATATGAGAAAATTCCCAATTTCTATTACAATTGTGGTAGGATTGGGCACTCAAAGAAAGATTGTTTGGAAGGAAAGAAGTATGCTAATATTGGTTCAAAAACTGAGGATAGCTCTTCCAAGCTAATGGAAGTAGATATATCAAAAATAATTAGCAATCATAATTAGAATGGCTTCAACAATGATAAAGAAGGTTATGGTCCATGGGTTCATGTCAACCATGGGAAAAGAAGAAATAAGAGACCTATTTTTAGAAGAGCTAGCAACAATCCAGTGAATAATTCGGCTATAAAGTTTGCTACCAATTGGGAAGTCAAAACTAAAAAAAATAATGTTGCAGGAGTTAATCTCAATGAGGAGGTGACTAGTCCTGATGGAGGTGAAGAACCTATGGTTAAAAATACAGATCAGATTGTGGTAGCAGCAAAATTGGAACCTGAAGCTATCACGGATCATGATGTTCAAGACTTGATAAAGGCAACAAACATCCAATCTGGTATGAATTTCAAAAACATTGCTTCTTCAGTTCAAAAAAATAAATTCCAAGTTTTAGAAGAAGTGGTAGAAGAAGGTGAGATCCTAGAAGAAGTTACTAATTCTTCTCCAGTTGGCAGTAAAGGAAATATTATAAAAGGAGATGGTAACATATTTACAGATATGGAGGGAAAATATGATTTTATTAACAAGGATAATGGTTCTTCTTGTGCAAAGAAAAAAGGTTCAAAATAATTGAAAGGTTTGGGTCCTATCAACATGGCTCCTAGAAGTAGAAGAGTGGAAGGTGAAAAATTGGGGATTTCATCCCCTCTTATTCAATAAATGTCTTATATAGCCTTTTTAAATTGTAGATGTGCTAGAAAAAAAAGCTTCTCTATATTTAAAGGAGATTGTGAAAGTTCATGGGATATTTTTTTCTTGGTTTGTTGGAAACCAAAATATCCAATATTGATAGAAGGGATGTTGATACATTAATTGGTACAAATTGGGATTTCTTTGAAGTATCTTCAGAAGGGTTGTGGGGTTGGAATTCTTTTGATTTGGAAATCTAGCATTGTGAAGTTTCAAGTGTTGGAATCTTCCAACCAGTTTGTTATTGGTGATTTGGAAGTTCATAATAAAGGAAAGTGGAGAATTGCTTCTATTTATGGCAATAAGGATGTACATAAAAGAAGAAAGCTTTGGGAGAAGTTGGAATTTTATTCTTCCAAGGAAGTGCCTATGGTAATAGGAGGAGACTTTAATTGTATTCTTTCTAAAGAAGATAAGAGGGGAGGAAAAAGATTTATCTTTTCTATAAGACCAAAGGAAATGAAATCTTTTTTGTCAGCTAATGACTTTCTTGAAGTTGGATTTCTAGGTCCAAGATTCACTTGGTGTAATAACAAATCCGGGGCTAATTGGATACTTGAAAGATTGGAAAAATGTTTTTTTGAATTCAGCTGCACTTAACTCTTCACATCAATTGGTGGTAAGACACCTAGTTCATGTAGCTTCAGATCATAGTCATATAGTCCTAAATTTACTTAAATTTCAACCTTTTCTTAAAAGAGTATTTAGATTTAAAGATGCTTGGGCTTCTAACAAGGCTTCGGGTGTAGTGGTGAGAGGTGTTTGGATGAAAAAAATTGCTAGTAGCATGTCAAGTATTCTCAATTCAAATATGAAAAAGTCATTGAATGCATCATTTTATTGGAGTAAGGCAAAACACAATAGTTTATTTATTTTGAAAGAGTCATTGTTGAAAGAAATTGAGGAGTTACAAACCAAAGAAGATAATGATGGAGGGCTTTCGGATGAAGACTTAAGGATTCTCAAAATTAAAGTATGGGAACTTAATTCTACGTTAGCAAGGCTAATACATGGTGAAGACAAAGAGCAAAGGTCAAATGGATTGTGGAGGGTGAAATGCTAATTATATTGTCAAAATCAAAGATGAAAGTGGACATATGGTAAAAGATCTTCATCAAATTGAGGAAGTATTGGTTCAGTTTTTTAAAGGGAAATGGAAAGAAAGGAAGTGTAATCTTGATGGATGGCCTATACCGTGGAAAACTTTAGATGAGGATGATACAAAGTTGCTAAACAAAGCTTACATCTTTGAAGAGGTAGAAGTAATCAAGCAAAGTGGCAATTTCACGGCTCCAGGTAATTATGGTATTACCTACTCCTTTATTAGAGCCTATTGGGACATCATTAAAGTGGACTTTTGGAATGCTATTAACAATTTCTTTGAAATGGCTGAAATGGATCCAATTTGGAAAGAGACTCTTATTGTATTAATTCCTATGGTGACCAACCCGTTGGCTCCATCAAATTTAAGACCCATTAGATTGTGCAACATGGACTACATGATTTCGGCTAAGGTCCTTATGAACAGGATGTCTTCAATCATTCCTAGATTGACATTAGAAGAACAAGTGGCATTCTTGAAGGGAAAATCTTTGTCGGATCATGTGTTGATAGCACAAGAGATCATTCATAAATTTAGGTATTCTAAATCCTCCAAGGCTTTGTTTCTCTTAAAATAGATATGGAAACAGGCTTATGAATATATGGGGTGGCCTACTTTGATTAAAGCTTTGGAATATTTTGGATTCTCTTGTATGTTTGCAAAACTTATTCTGGAGTGCATCCAAAATCCTAGACTATCTATCTTATTTAATGGCAATCTGTCCAATTGGATTGATGGAAGAAGTAGATTTCGTCAAGGTTGTCTCTTGTCTCCATTCTTATTTATACTTTGTTCTCAACTCTTATCTACTGCTTTAGAGAAAAATTCCCTTGGAATTTGTGTGAGTTCAAATGGGACAAGGGTCTCCAACTTATTGTATGCAGATGATGTAATCATTTTTTCTGAAGCAAGAGTGAAGGCTATCAAAGATATTAAAGCAAACTTGGATAAATTCTATAGTTGGACCGACCAAATAATTAATAACCACAAATCTTGCTTTCTCTTTGGCTAGTCGGTGAAGAGAAGGAATAAAAAAGCAATATCCAAAATTATGGGTTTCAAAAATGTTAAAGAATTGTCTTATCTAGGATTTAAATTAGATCTTAGAAGACTTGTTGGAGATGATTATCATTTTATTATTGAGAAAGCTTTGAAGATGGTCAATATTTGGGGAGGAAAGCTAATCTCTTTAGCCGGAAAAATAACTTTGATTAAAACTGTTTTGCTCTCCTATACTAATTTTCAGAGTACCAATTCTTTGATTCCCAAAGGTGTACTTGATGAAGTTGATAAAGTTTGTAGAAATGTTATTTGGAATAAAGCAAATGGAGGACATGGGATTCACTATGTGAGTTGGAATACTTTTTTCTTGCCTTTAAGATGGGGAGGAAGAGCTTTACATTCTTGTTCTAATAAAGTTGGGCATTTGAGAGCTAAGATTGCTTGGAAATATGTTCAAGAGGAAGATTCATTACTTCATAAGATATAATATCCAAAATATGGAGGCTTGTATGGAGATGGTATGGTGAAGAAGGGAAGCTCAAATGCATGGAAAATTATTTCATATGGGGGAAATTCCTTGAAGAAAATAACTAGATGGTCAATTGTTAATGGGGAATCAATTGATGTTATAAATGATACTTGAATATTGGATAAAAGCTTGAAGCAAATGGCCAACCTTTATTTCACCAGATCTTAGTAAATTCTCAGTGGATAAACTTATTGAAGAAAACAGTTGGAACCTTACTGAAATCAACATGTATATGGGTGAGGATCTTGCAAAACATATTTGCAATATTAAAATATAATCTGGTATAGAGAAAGATAATCTTGAATTACTTTGTCAAAATTCAAGAAAATCATTATCTGCACTTGTTTTTTAATCCACGGTGCAACAATCAGCTACTGTCCAATATTGGAAATGGATTAGGAAATCCAGATTGAATCCACGGGTGGAGGATTTTTTGTGGAGAATCTTTAAAAATGCTCTTCCTACTTATCATTTCTTATCTTATAGGAGATTACAAAGGGAGGAAAGTTGTCATAGAGGCTGTAATTGAGAGGAAAACAACGATCATGTTGTAGTGAAATGCAAAAAATTGATGGAATCTATTCAACACATTAATAGGTGGGGTTTCCTTATCCCTTCCTTTATTTCCCTTAAAGAATGTTGCTGTTGGTTGTCAAAACAAAATCCATTATTAGCGAATCTATATTGCAACATAGTTTTATTCTCTTGGAAATCAAGGAACAAATTAATTCACAAAGGATTTGAGGATAGTTCATTGTGTATAACTGCTAATGTCGTGAGTTATGCCTCCTATGCTGATTATGGTGCTAGTAGAAGCTTGAGTATATGGGGTACTAATCAGTCCTCTTGGCTGTCTAATTCACATTGGCATCCTCCTCCACCCGATTGGATCAAGGTGAATGTTGATGCAACATTACTTTCATCTTACAAAGGTGGAATTGGAGGGGTTTTTCGTGATCACAAAGGCCAATTTCTTTTGCCTTCTGGGAAGTCATGTATTCATTGGGACATTTCATCATTGGAGCTTGTTGCTACTCTTTCTCTCAAGGAAGTTATTAAAGATTGGATGTACAAGTGCAAGGGGATCATCATAGAAGGAGACAATTCAAATATCATTAAGTTTCTTCAAGAAACTAAGGCAAGTAGAAATCCTAACCTTGAAGCACTACATATTATCAAAGAATTTGACAATGTTATTATTAATTGTGTGCATAGAAGTTGTAATAAGTTAGTGGATTTATGTGCTAACTATGCTATTCTTAGCTCTTTTATTTGGGATGACATTAGTGATAATAAGGTTCCTCTTTCCTTTATGACTTTGTTAAAGAAGGAATATGTGGTGTCTAATTTGTAGTTTGTTTCTTTTTTTTCTTATTAATACAATGATATGAATTTTCTTTAAAAAAAAAAAAAAATTGGTTAACCCAAGTTAGGCTAAGAGCACGACTGGTTGGGTTTGATTCAATGGGTTTAAGGACACCTAATACATGTGTTTATGAATTTTAATATTACAAGGATTAGAAATTGGCTCAACATGAGCCCTATTTGGTCACTTGGGTCAAGCCCTAGGTTTGACCATGCCTTATGGTTGGGTCCTATCTATTAGAAGTGGATTTGGGTCATTGCAAGGTCAAGCTATAATGATTTTTTTTTTTTTGGAAAACCCATAGAGGGGCCTACGCGTTAATTCAAGAAAAAGTTACACAATCCTTAAAGGGACCTCAAGCTCACCAATGCTCAAAAGTGCTACAAAAAGAAAGCAAAAATATAATATAACCTTGGTATAATCTACGATGAACAAGAACCCAAAAAGAAGGAAGCAACAAAAAATAGCATCTAGATCAAGCTTCCCGTCCAAAATGATGCCACAACAAACACGTGCACTAAGAAATTTCTACAAAAAAGGTGATTCCCAAGATAGATATAGCACAAATAAAAACAAAGGCTAGAAGATTGATAGACCTAGTAGTTATCCACATAACAGATAATAAGAAGGCACCAAAAGGTATTAACAAGCACCAAACCACTATTAGCAAAGTAGCCAATATAATCAATAGTAACCCCATAACCCACATTAGCATAGACACAAGAAAAAATAGATGGTTTAAAAAACTTGTTAACCACTAACTTAGTATAGATAGCCATATAATCAAGTAAAAAATAACACCACACTAACCCTAACTGCTCGAAAAGCTTCCAGTTACCATTTAACCAAGAAAAATAGCATGGCTTCTACCGGATTCGTGCACAGGAACAAAAAAGAAAGCCAAACCAAAAAAAATAATTAAGAGAACACTTGGTAGTTAAAAATACCCCAAATGGCACTCCAAACTAGAGCCAACCCTAACAAGGCACAAAGGATCAATGCCCATGGACCAAAATCAGCTAAAAAACCAAATTCCATTGCCAAATAGCCATGCTAAACATCAAGGAATAAACAGGACCCCCAAACACATGGAGGTCAAAGTTATAGTAATGAGAATAAAAAAACCTAGCTACAACAAAAAAAAAGAGACTCCAGGAAATGACCACTAGCATAGTCCCAAAAACACTAAGGAAATGCCTACAACAACATAGAATTTTGGGTATCATAGAGAAGGAGCAAGTAGTATTGTTGGCACCCAAACAGAGCCAAAGCAACAATAAGAAACAACACAATGGGGATAACCTCCAAAACACTAACAAAGAGGCAGCCCCCAAACCAAAAAAAAATAAGGGCCCCAAGCTTCAGCCACCAGCAAACATTAAATTCTAATATAAGGAAGACCAAGTTTATCTAACCTTAAAAGCCCTTTTAACGGAGTAGGGAGGTTAGGAGAAAAAAATAGTAAAACAATTCAAATAATACCCCAAATTGGCAAGCCAGTCAGCATAAGCATTCCCCTCCCTTTACACATCAGAAAAGGAGTAGTTCATAAAGATCAACAAATGCTTAGTATCCCTCACAAGATAAAAGAGAGCAGGATTGCACATAGTATCATCAATAGTATTTAAATATTAAATACTATAATTGGAATAAACTTTAATACCAATGTTATAAATGTCAAGAGAAATGCATAATCTAATCCAATGAAGAATAGCTTAGAGGACAGCAAATTTCACATCGCAATTCTGTAAGGGGCCCGTAAAAGCCATAATAAAACTCCCATTATTGTCCCAAATAACCCCACCACCCCTCGAGGTTGAACCAATGATAGCACCATCCACATTCATCTTGTAAGAGTTATTGGGAGGTCTGATATAGTAAATAGACCTAGGTCAGCTGAAAGATGATCATATTCCAACTTAAGACCTAAATCAGACGCTACAAAAAAGGTAATTCTTAAAATTCTTAATATATAGCATATTAATAAAAAGAAGCCACAAAACCTTATCTTTTACATTCTTAATAATCCTATGACAGTTCATACTGACACCATTAAAAAGGAAATTATTTATATCCAACCATAAATACCACAAATGAGAGAAGGAATAACATTATTGATATGGCTTTTAAACATAATAAACCAAGAGTTAAGCATAGTATTAATAGAAAATTTAGCATTAAAGAAATTTAATTTGGAAATTTCATCAAAATAAGTCAAATTTTTAATAGCTAAAGGACCAGAGAGAAAAAATATAATGCATATTCTCTACATGATAACAACATTGGCACTTGGACAGCAAAATAAAACCTCTTTTAATTAAGTTATCATAAGTAGGATATAACTTATGCAAAATTCTCCATATAAAAATAACCACGGTGGAAGGAATACTTTTATGCCAAATCATAGAAAAAATATTAGTAACATCAGTCTTAGACCTAAAAACAGCCAACCATCTTTTAATCTAAAACCTTCATCTTTGGGCAAATTGCATAATAATAAATCATCATAATCAGTGTTCAGAGGAAGGTTCAAAATTTGTTAAATAATAGAGTCAAGAATAACATTAGCAAGTTTATTATAATCCCAATAGTTTTCAGTAATAAAATAATTCACGTTAAACGCCACAGTGCAAGATGTGTTAATAATGGAATCAATCCAATGAGCACCCTACCAACGATCTTGCCAAAAGAAAATGTTCCAACTAGCAAGCCCTCAAGAGATAAAGGCTCAATAACCTATTTAACTTTGAAAAGTATCTGCCACACTTTAGAGTCACCTTTGTTTAAAAAGCAAATAGTTGAGTGCTTACCCACGCAATACTTAGCAAAAATAAATTTAACATAGAGGCTCACTTTAGCACAAAAGTTGTACCACAACTTGAAAGAAAAAACATAGGATAAATCATACATACTCTTACACCCCAAGGAACCCTCATCCAACACACCACAACACTTTTCTCAAGAAGACCATATAATTTTAGATTTGTTATTAGCCCCCTTTCCAAAAAAATTTATGTAAAAGTTAATTAATTCTATTACAAATTGTCTGAGTAGGAAGAAGAGTTTGGAAAATATAAATAGGAAGAGAATAGAGAACACTTCTGATAAGAATTAATCTAACCCCAAAACTCAAAAAATTAGAATCCCAAGATAAAATCTTATTCTGCATAGAAGTAATCAAATCATAAAAAAGAAAATCATTATTTCTACCTTTAAAAAGTGGAACCCCAAGGTACTTAATGGGCAATTGACCACGCACAAAACTATCCAGACCTTTGATAACCAAAATACGGTCATTAAGCACTTTGTTGGAGGCAATAAAACAACACTTGTGCTTATTCATAGAGAGCCCACTAACAATTTCAAAATGATGAAAGAAACCTATAAGTCTATTAATCCTATTTAATGAAGCATTCATAAAAATAATAAAATCATCAGCAAAACATAAATGAGAAATAGGAAAACCACTGAAGGTTCTAAAATAGAGGCAAGGATGATTCTCAAAGAGGTTGGCAAGGCCTTTAGATAAATACGTAGCAGCAATAATAAAAAGGGTAGGTGAAATAGGACCACCCTGCCTTAAGTCATAAGACGGTTTAAAAAAACCATTTTTTTTGCCATTAATAATAAAAAAATAGGATCACTATGCAATTTCTGATAAGATTGATAAAAATTAAATTAAAACCAAGCAAATGCAGAATATTATAAGGAAAGTTTCAACATATGTTGTCATAAGCCTTGGTAATATCAAGTTTCAAGATAATGTTTCCACCTCTCAGCCTAATATCCAGGTCATGACAAAACTCTTAGCACAAAAAAATACTATCAGCAATAGCCCATCCATAAACAAAACTCATTTGAAATGGAGAGATAATTTAAGGAAGAATAAAAGTTAAATGACTCATAAGAATTTTATAAAAACAACTTTTTAAAAAAGGTGCATACAATAATAGGTCTAAAACCATTTCAATTTCTAATAGAGTTATTTTTTAGGATGAGTATAATAGAAGTAGAAGTAAAACATTTAGGAATAGTGTGACCAGCAAAAAAATCCATAACAGTAGAATAAAGATCATTACTAATAATATGCCATATTTTCTGGAAAAACTTAGTGGTAAAACCACCCTGTCTAGCTACAGAGTTACTATTCATGCCATGAATAATCTCTTTAATTTCCTCTAAAGAAGGGGGTTTACAAAGGAACTCATTATCATATTGAGAGATGAGTATAGGGATAATATAAGGTTTATCAATATGACCATGACTAAAATCCTTATTGAGACAGTTTTGAAAATGCTTAACCGCCATATTAGCAATTTCCAAGGCATCCGCAGTAATAAAGCCATCATCATGATTGTTTTTATTAATGGAATTTTTTGCTCTTTACCTCTTAATCAACGCATGAAAATATTTAGTGGTATTGTCACCTTCAACAAGGTGTTTTGAAACCACTTTAAATTTCCAAAAAGCTTCCTCTTGAGCTTATAATTTAAAAAGACAATCTTTAGCATCCCTCAGCAAATTGAAATTCTCATCAAAAGGAAGAAATTGATAGTTTAGTTCAATAGTGTTCACTTTATCTTCAACATTTAAGATATTGGTGAAAATATTTTTAAAAATATTATGATTCCACTAATTTATAATTTTCTTAATTCATTTCAGTTTAAACCAAAATCTCTTCATGCCAAAGATTGAGTTATTCAGATGCAAAGGGGTATGCCAATTTTCCAGAACCAAATCTAGAAAAGAATCATGAAGCAACCACATATTTTGAAATCTAATTTAAGTTAAAGAAATCATATGCCTAGTTTTGAGACTAATTAACATAGGAGAGTGGTTAGAAAGAGTCCAGCTAAGATGCTCAATAGAGAGAAAATTAAAAGAGTTAAGCAAAAAATTATTAAACAACACCTAATCCAACCATTGCCATAAATGACCACGATTCCAAGTGAATTTATTATTGGAAAAGCCAATTTCAACTAAATTACAGTCCATAATCATATTATTAAAATCCTTGATAGTGCAATAGATATGAATAGAACCCCCCAATGTGTTTGGTGGGATTAAAAATAGTGTTAAAATGACCTCCAACAAGCTTGGAAATATTATAAATACTATGGAAATTAGTGAGTTTCTCCCATAAAACTTTTCTAGTACAACGAGAAGAGGCAACATAGACAAAAGAGGCAAAAAAATTAAATTTGAAACATCAATATTACAATGAAAAAATTGAGTGAAATCTCCAATAACATCTATCCTAATATGATCCTTCCATAGCACCCAAATCATATTGGCAGAATTCGAAATAGCATGCTTAAAACCTAAAAATCTAGCATTACTAAGTAATTTAATAGAGGTAATGAGAGGTTCAAGAAAAAAAAGAATAGAAACATTATAAATACAAAATAAGTTCTTTACTCTTAACCTAGAGGAGGGGCAAACAATGCCCCTAACATTCCAAATAATAGAATTAAACATAAAAAGGATGCTAATGACTAGCTTGCAAATGGGTGATCTTAGGAGATTTTAATATCATGTTCTTATTTTTCCTACCTCTCCTATTTTGAAACTTGGTATAACTAGTGTCATTATCATCATTAGCAAAACATTTATCCACATTATCTATATTCTCCATATCAGTAAAAGAATCACTATGATAATGAGAATTTAAGGAAAGCTTACTGTCATTGTGCATACTCGCCTGCCTAACCTCTAGAGGCAGTTCACCCTCCTCAAAGGTATAGCCATCCTCCACTTCTTCTTTACTACTCAAGTCAATACCAACATTTCATTCCACCAAATTGATTTGGCCATTCTCGTGATCATTAACAATAGATTGAGAAGTGATATTATTAGTACAAATATTATTGAGCATGATAAAGTCCATATCAGGCAATTTTTTGTTAAGAACACAGGGACTAGTAGAAGATAATGTAACAATATTTAGATTAATTCTGATAGAAAACATTTGCTCATCCACATTTTCTCAACCAGTACATAAGAAAGAGATAGAGTTAATATTATCTCCATGTACATGAATAGGGTCATCAACATTGGTGGACTGCTTTTTAGTATGAACAATAGCAAATTGCATTGGTTCCTAAATATTGTCATGTGGTTTAGGAATATTTTCCTCAACCACTCCAAGATTAGGAATCTCATTATCAAGAGAAGCTAAAGGAACATCATTTTCTTGTGACTGTTTGGAGGAATCCTTCTCCTTACAAAAATGGGGATGTAACATGTAACACTCATTTAAACTATGGCCATGCATCTTACAGTGATAGAAAAAAATGGGTAGATTTTCAAAATAATTTTTTTGGAAATAATTATTAAAATCTAAACCAATCCAGATCTCATTAGGATGTTTCTTAGATATAACCAACTCGACTAAAACATGAGCCACAAACGGATGTGAGATAGAGGTAGTAGCTTTGTCCATCTGCAGAGGCCTACCAAAAATTGACGCTAGACCAAATAAAGTTTGAGAATTAAAAAGTGAAGTCTCAGACTAAAGAAGGAGATCCATGCATTAGAAATAGGGGATTCCTCAAGAATATCAAAATTTAATGTTCGTTTGAGAATCCTCATCTAGCAAACTTGAATATAATAGGATCTCCTAGAAAAAAATGCTGCTATAATCAAGATCATTAGAGAGTTTAATTGCAATGAGTCTCTAGTCTAGCAAACGGATATGAAAAGAACCCAAAAGTTTGAGATTGACAAAAAAAATGTATAATATCCAGATATGGTCATCGAAGAAGGAACTTGCCAACAAAAGTTAAAGCAAAAGGAGCGACTAGCTGAGAAACTATGGAATCATTGAACATCAAAGTATGAAAACCTTTAAATCAAGTTTGAACAAAATGAATTTTAGCATATGAAGATGAAGAGCTGGCCAAAACATCCTTAAAAGAGCAAGATTTCCCTTCAAGAAATGAAGAAGACGAAGGGATTGATGACAATGCGTCATCTCCCAAAGCCAGAAAAAATGCGAAGAACCTCAAAACAAAGCACAGAACGAGCAAAGAAAATAACCAGGAAACAAAAAAAGGAGAAAAATTTATCAAATCCATGCCAGGAGAGGGGAAATAAGAGCTAACAAGAGGAAACCTTAGATCGTCAAAGATTTGCTAGAGAGAACGAGCAAAATACCAAGCTTTGAAGACATTTATGTAAAATTCATTAAAATAAATTTAGGCTTTGATGTGGTTTTTATTAACCATGGTTTGACAATGGATAAAACTTATTTTAGCATGCGTTTTAGGGTTTTAAAAGGTTTAGAAGATTTGGCGAGGTTTAGTTTAACTTCCACACATAATTTAGGATTTAGGGTTCAAATGTACCTTAAATAGTCAAAGTGACCAAAGGTGGTCGACATAGGTCATTCAAGGGATCAATTGGGAGTATGAATGACCATGAATGATTTTCAAATGCCTAAGGGAAAAAACTTAGGACATTATTTATGGTTTTCATTATGATTCCTATATAAGAGAATTTTGGGTTAAACGGGTTGCATTGGTCAAATTAGGTCAACCTAGGTCAATTAAGGTAAACCATGGATCCATTTTGGTTTAAATAATTGTAAGGATGATTTTGAACATGTTTAGATGACTTTGGAGTGTTTGCAAGGATGTTTAAATCAAAATACCTTCTTAGTGGCAAGAACTACAAAAAAATTTATGGTTTTTTATGATGGATGGTAGCTTCGATTCCTACAGTTTAAAAAGACATAGATGACTCCAAAATGATCAAGTAAGCTCTAGGAACATTCTTAATTAAAATATGAATGATAAAAAAAATTCTAGCTTTCCAAAGAGTTTTGATCCTATTAAAAATTCCCTTCAAAAGTAGAAATTTCCAAAGGGCTTTAAGGTTTGGAATTTGAACTAAATTTTAAGCACTTGACTTATACTAAAGGAAGGATATACGAATTGATTAATGACTGAATATTTATCAAATTATTAATGGATTTAAAGTGATTATATGATTGAATGCTTTTACTTGAATGGAAATTAAAGAGTTTATGTATTTGACTAGAGAATTCAGAAGATTAAGCCCTTGATAATTATTGAATAACTATTAATGATTGAATGATTTAAGGATTGAACAATTGATAATTATTGGGTGATTTTCAAATGATTGAATGATTTAAAGATTTGAATTGATTGATTTAATGTTTATTGATTGATCTCTATACCAAAGCACAATGGTACGATGGATATAAGGTTTGAAATGGAATTTATGGATTTTAAATAACTTGACTAAAATTTTTATTTAGGTCCTCAAGTCAACATGAGGTCAACATGCATTAATTTGGTAGGTTAGGACTTATTGATTAAATGATTCAAGCATTGAAGTGATTAATTAATAGGGTTTGTTAAAACCTAAATGAGTAAAATAATTAATAATAAAAATGATGGACACATATTGGTACATGAAAACTAACTCCAACCCACCTTCGCTCTTGTGATCTATGGAGACTCTTTGGCGATCTCGGGTTCGATCTCAATTTTTTCTCCTTATGGCATGGTTTTGCTGGTCATTTTTCTTTATTTTTCTTCCTTCTTGTGCTCTCGTTCTATTTTTGTGTTTTGTTTTGTTTATAATTTCTATTTTTGTGGCTTTGGGAAATGATGACGCCGTCATCATCGATCCCCTCCTCTTCTTCATTTGCTGATAACATGTCTCACTCTTTTAAAGATGTTTTGGCTAGTTCATCTTCTTCGGCTTCTAAAATGCATTTTGTTCAAATCTTTTTTCAAAGTTACCCTGCTCTGATGTTTTATGATTCCATGGTTTCTCAACTGGTCGTGCTTTTTGCGTTAACTTTGGTTGGAAAGTTTATCTTACGCAGACCAAATTTGGATGTCATACGCAAATTTTTTGCTAATTTGAAGCTTTCTAGTTCATTTCATAATGGTTTGTTGGATCAAAGATACATTGAGATTCAACTCTCTAATTATTTTGATTATAGTCACCTTTTTTCTAGGATGTCTTATTATATTCAAGCTTGGCAGATGCGGTTACTCAAATGGACTCCATATTTTGATGTTTGTGAGGAGTCCCCTATAGCTCCTATGTGGATTTCCTTCCTGAATCTAAGACTTCATTTCATTAATTACAAATTTTATTTGGTCTTTCTTCAATTTTTGGTAGTCCTCTATAGAAAGACTAGGTTACTGCTTCAATCTCCCATCCGTCGGTGGCTCATGTTTTAGTTGAGTTGGATATTTCTAAGAAACATCCTAATGAAATCTAGCTTGGGTCAGAATTAAATTGCTATTTCCAAAAAGTTAATTTTCAAAATCCTATTTTCTATTCTCACTATAAAATGCATGGTCATGGCTTAAATGAATGTCACAGGTTACACCCTCACCTTTGTAAGGAGGAGTATTCCAAACAATTACAAGGAATACTATTTTAGTTCCATTGGCATCTCATGATAATGAGATTCCTTCTCAAGGATTGGAGAAGACTTTGGCAAAATAGTAGGACAATACTGAGGACCCAATACATAATTACATCATTAACTGTGAATCGCCCTCTACCATTGTCGAGGATCCTATTATTTTTTTAGGGAGTCATTAATAACTCTAATTCTTCTTCAGCTAGTGTTTTTGAAAATCTGTATGAGAAAATGTTGGCTATTACTACTAATCAAAATATTGCTTCATCATCTCCTCTTAGTCCTTGTGTTATTAATAAAAAGTTATGTGATATGAACTTTATGATTATCAATAATAATTATGTTAATACTGTGTCATCTAAACCTATTGTGAATGATCAGGATGACATACAACTCATTTTGGAGGAAGGAGAATTAGATAATACTGAAATAAACATGGGTAGTATGGAAATTATTGAAGAAGGTTATACCTTCAAGGATGGAGAATTACCTCAGGAGGTAAGGCAGGCAGGCCTGCACAATTATAGTAAGCATTCTACAAGCTCTCATCATCATAGTAATGCCTTTACTGATACAAAGGATATGGATATTGTGGCTAAATGTTTCACCAAAGATGATAATGACACTAGTTATACTAAGTTTCAAAATAGGAAGGGTAGGAAAAACAAAAACATTATTTTACAATCACCAAGGACCACCCGTTCGCAAACTAGTCACTAGCCTCTTTCTTATGTTTAAATATATTATTTAGAATGTTCAGGCATTGGATGCTCCTCCTCTAGGTTGAGGGTTAAGAATTTATGTTTTATTTACAATATTTCTATTCTTATTTTACTTGAACCTCTCATTACTTCTGTTAATTTACCCAGTGCTGCTAGATTTTTGGATTTTAAGCATTTTGTTATGAATTTTTCCAATCAGATATGTGTTTTTTTTAAGTATCCTATTTGGATTGATGCTATTAGAGATTTTACTCGAGTTTTGCATTGTAATAATGAATTTTTAAATTTAAACTGTTGTGCTTCCTTTGTGTAAACTGCCTCTTCTCGTAGTACTAGAAAAGTTTTATGGGAGCAAGTCACTATCTTCCATAGTATTTGTAACTTGCTCTGGCTTGTTGTTGGTGATTTTAATACTATTTCTATTAAAGATCTTTTTTTTGGTTAAAACCCACATAAGGGGACTATGTGTTAATATAAAAAAGGGGTTACAAGTCCTTAAGGGGATTGCTAGCTCGCCCCTGCTCAAAAGAACTACAAAAGAAAAAAAAAAAAAAAACTAAGAGAGTGTGATCCCCACTAAGCACGAGTGCAAAATTACCTAGTAACATTCTAAAAACCAAAATTTAAAAGAAATAATAAACAACATTTAGCTAAGCCTTTCCAATCAATAGAGGACCCTACACAAAACGAGCACTAGTCTCCAAAAACCTATAGAAAGGCCTGCAGGGATACTTAAGAAAAAAATTATTAAAACCCAAATAGAATTAATAAAAAATGAAATGTTACTGATGAAGTACAACATTCTATTGATAAGAAAAAAGTTATAATGTTTGAAATTATATTAAATATTATTGAGACTGAGCATAGTGTCAACCAAAATGTAAACAACATAAACCAATCTAAATAAGTGATTAAAATAGAAGTAAGTAATATAGAAATTTTGATCCATCCAAGGCAAGGAACAACAGCAGCTGGGAGGCAATAGCAGCTGGGAGGCCAGACTATGCATAGGAAACAGGTGCACAAAATGACCACAAGCCTCCAAACAAAATAACATTATAAAATAAACAATACGACAGGAACTAGTTAGCATAAGACCCGCAATAAATGCTCTAATACAAAAAAAAACAAGTAAAGCAACATGCTATGAGAGCTCAGGAAGTTCCAAATAAAACAATAATTACTTGAGTAACCCAAATATCGCTCGATCTTATCACAATAACCAATCAGCCACAACCGGGAACTCAGAACTGATCTAAAATAAAGAGGTACTCAGAATAAAGGCACATAACAGGTAGGCCATAGACAAAAAAACCTCTAAAATCAAAATGCACAGATAAAGAAAAAGCCCTTAGTAACAACAATTGTTAACTTCCTAAACCCAAGCAACCCAGCTGCAAGAAAAAACCAATATAACATCAAAATAAGGAGAATGAAAATTGCCCCAGTCCCCAACATTGCTCTCATAGTTACCCGCAGCCATAAAGCACCGCCGAAGACAGGTCACATGACACCTCGTAAAGGTAGAAGAGCAACAAATAGGTAAACCATCAGTATATGAAAAGGTGCAATCACATCTCAAGCCCATCAATACAACAAGCATAGCAGTGTTATATTGAAACAAAGCACAAAACCAAAATAAAGCAATCACCAAAAGAACCACTGAACCAGAAATCATGAAGATAGAAACACCCAAAACTAGAAAACAATGGAACCACAATAAGAAACTATTTTATTATATAAAGAAATTCCACTTTACCCAGCCTAATCATGCCTTTTATAATCGAAGGAATATTAGAATTGGAAAAATTAGTAAGATTGTGTAACATGCAACCCAAATTTGCTAGCTTGTCGGCACATATGTTACCTTCCCTATACACATGAGATATGGAGAAGTTAACAAACATCAACAACTGATTAATTTCTCTAATAAGATAGAAAATCTCTGGATTTCAAACATTATTCTAATGATGCATAAGAAAATGAATAGTGGATGTAGCATCCACTTTGATCCAAATATTTTTAATACCAAGAGAGAAACATAATTTAATGTCGTTGAAAATGGTAGAAAGCTTAGCACAAACCATAGGGCACTTCTCTAAAGGGCAAGCAAATGCCATAACCATATTACTCTTATCATCCCTAATGATATAGCCAAACCCAAATGCATCAGATTTAATAGAACCATCCACATTAAGCTTAAAAGTATTATACTGGGGTTTTCTCCAATACACCAAAATAGGTTCCTCCATGTAAGAACTCGTCTGCAGAGTAATATCAAAGTGATGGGCAGCAAAAGAATAATTCTCAAAATTCTTTGAAGACAGAAGCTTAGCATTAAACTAGAAAACATCAAAGAACACATTTGACAAGAGTAACTCTACCACCAAAGCACAAAAAATTAGAATCCTAAGATAAAAGTTTATTCTGAATAGAGGTAATAAGATCATCAAAGAGAAAGGTTTTATTTCTACCTTTAAAAAGAGGGACACCAAGATACTTACTGGGTAACTAACCATGCATAAGACAAGTTAAATCTTTAATGGCTAAAATATGATCATTAGTAATTCTCTTAGAAGAAACAAAATAGCTTTTGTTTTTTTAAGACATAAGCCACTAACCATTTCAAATTGAAAGAAAAAATCCATAAGTTTATGAATCTTGTTAACAGATGCATTTGTAAAATAATAAAGTCATCAGTAAAGCATAAATGTGATATGTGAAAACCACCCAACATTCTAAAGTGCAGACTCGAAGCTTTCTCAAAAAGATTGGTAAGTCCCCTAGATAAAAATTTAATAGCAATAATGAAAAGAGCATAAGAAATAGGGTCACCTCATCTTAAGCCGTGAGAGGATTTAAAATAACCATTACTAATACCATTAACAATAATAAAAAAATAAACACCTTTAATAAAATTCCTAATAAGTTTGATAAAAACTAAATCAAAACCAAAGAAATGCAAAATATTATAAATAAATTTCAAATCAATATTGTCAAAGGCCTTGGAAATATCCAGCTTGGAAATCAAGTTACCTCCTCTCACCCTAACATCCAGGTCTTGGAAAAATTCTTAATCCAACAAAATATTATCCGCAATGGCCCTCCCTTTCACAAACCCCTTCTGAGAATGAGAGATAATTCTAGGTAAAATAGAAGTAAGATGATTTATAAGAATTTTAGAAATCAATTTGTTAAAGAAGGTACAAAGACTAATTGGTCTAAAATCATTCCAAAAACTAACAGTTTTTTTTTTGGAATAAGCACAATAGAAGTAGAAGTAAAAAATCTTAGGGATAAAATTATTAGCAAGGAAATCCAAAATAGTAGAAAAATATCATTATTAATAATGTGTCAAGATTTTTGAAAAAAATTAAGTGGTAAAACCATCACGCCCAGCCACAGAGTCACTATTCATACCAAAAAATTTAGAAAAGCATCTTTATTTTTTTCTTAGGGGAAACCCACCAATGGGCCAACATGTTAATATAAGGAAAAATGTACAATGTCCTTAAAGGAAACTCAAGCTCACTAATGCTCCAAGGAGCTACAAAAAAGAATTCCTAGGAGCTCGAGTTCCCTACTAAGAAAAAATACAAAATAACCTTGGTACAATCTACGGTGCACAAGAAAGGGCACCCAAAAAAAGAAGAAGAGCCAAAAATTAGTATTGAGCTCCATCTTCTTATCCAGCAAATAAGGACAGCTGATGCATGCACAAAGAAGCCCCTACAAAGAAAATTGGTAACAAAAGAAAAGAGAGCACAAAGAATAGCTAAGTACAGTATAAAGATAACCCAAATAATAAACCACCAAATAATTGAGAAAATAATTAGTATACTCATACATAATTTAGATTCTCAAATTGTCAAGGAAAGTGATAGTAAACCAACACATAGCCTCACAACCACGTATAGCAATCTGGATAAATCCAAGTATTCGGCCCAAATAGAGAGAGAATAAGGCAAAGACCACCAGAAATAACTCTCCCAACCAGCATAATGTAGAGCTCAAAAGCCTAAAACTTCAAAAGGCCACTGAGACACCACCTGAAGGAGGGAATAACAAACTGAGAAAATAACTACCACCAAACTAGAGAAAACCATTCCAAGGATCTAACCCATAGGTGTCAGATAATGTAGAAATAGTATAAAGGAAAAATCTAGTAAAGATATAGGACCTTCAACACCAAAAAAGGCCAGAAAAGCTAGGGGTCACCCCCCAAACCCCCATCCAACCATTTGCAAAGAGCAGCAGAAAAAACATCTCCCAAGTAATGATAAAACCCCCCAAACAATAGCAATTAGGAACAACAGATAATAAAATTGAACTGCAAGACAAATCCTTTCACAAAGTCCAAACCTGCAAAAACACAGACCAAGCCAGACCAAAATCAGACTGAATGGAACACGCCTCCAGGAAGAAACTCAAAAAAAAAAAAACTAAGCAGCAGAATAGGGCCATGATTCAGGAAGCCACCCAAACAGAAATCCAGAGAACAAAACCCCAACCAAAAGTAGGAATTCAGACTTAACATAAGGCATACCAATCTCATCAAGCCTGAAGAAACCCCATAGAAGGGCAAGTAAATTAGAAGCAGTGATATCATATATGTCATCCAGATCTTTCCTCCAATTGGCAAGCCAATTAGCACACGCATTACAAATCTTAGAGATAAACTCATAAAAATTAATAAATTCTTAACCTCCCTAACTAGACAAAAGAGAGAAGAGTTACACAAAGAATCCTCAGCAACATTTATCAGTTGAAAACATAATATAGATTATGATTCAATAATAAGGTTAATTAAATCCAAAGATAGGAAAAACATTTAGCCATAGAGCAAAACCATAGTCATAGCTTTGTTAGCATCACCATTATGGAAGGCATCCATAAAGGCTATGATGACACTACCTGCACCATCTCTGATAACCCCACCACAATCAGATAAGGAACCAAAACCCGCACCAGCCACATTATGCTTATATTGATTAACGGAGGGTTTGGTCCAAAAAATAATTCTAGAATTATTAGGATGATGATCATCCTCCAAATTAATACCTAAAACAAAAGCACTATAAACACAATTCTTAAAGTTCTTGATAGACAGTAAATTAACCGGGTAAAGTGCAGCAACACTGTCTTTCATATTTTGAATATTTTTATTGTGGTTCATACGAACACCATTAAAGATAGAATTGTTTCTATCCAACCATAAATACCACAAAATGAGAGAAGGAATAAGATTCCTAATAAGACCTTTGGACTTGATAAACCAACCATTAAGCAAGCCATGAATAGATATATGAGTGTTAAAATAGTTCTGTTGAAAAACATCATCAAAGTAAATCCAAGTTTTAATAGCAACAGAACCTGACAAAAAAATGTGATGCATGGTCTCTAGATGATAACAACATTAGAATTTGGAAGGAATAATAAAACCTCTTGTAATTAAGTTATCTTTCGTAGGAATAAACTTATGTAAGATTCTCCAATCAAAGGAAACCATAGTAGCAGGGATACTTTTATGCCAAATCAAAGTAAAAAATATTAGCAACCTCATTCTTAGTTCTAATGGCATGCCAAGAATCTTTGAGTCTAAAAGAACCATCTTTGGATAAGGAACATAAGAGAATATCGCAACATCAATATTAAGAGGAAGATTCAAAATTTCTTGGATAATAGAGCCAGGGATAACATTAACAAGCTTATCATAATTCTAGCAATTATTAGAGAAAAAGAAATTCACCTTAACCATCAAAGTAGAAGAAGTGTTAGTAAGGGAGTCAATAGAATGACCCCCCAACCAATGATCTTGCCAAAAGAAAATGTCATCACTACCAAGCCCCAATAATAGGTAGTCAGATATTTTCCAACACATTACTTAACAAACATAAACTTAGCCCAAAAATTCATTTTAGCACAAAAATTGAACCATAACTTGAAAGAGAAAGCATGAGCCAAATCAACCATACTCTTGAAACCCAAGGCACCTTCATTCAAAACACCACAACACTTGTCCCAAGAAGACCAAATAATTTTGGATTGGAACTAGCTCCTTTATAGAAAAATTTGTTAAAAAGTTTATCAATCTTGTTGCACACAGCCTGAGTAGGAATGAGGGTTTGAAAAATATAAATCGGTAAAGAACACGGGACACTAAAAATAGGAATAAGGCGGCCCCCAAAGATCAAAAATTTTAAATCCCAGGACAAAATTTTTTTCTGCACATTAGTAATTAAGTTATCAAAAAGAAAGGTCTTCTATTTACCTTTAAAAAGAAGCATCCCAAGGTAATTGATAGGCAAATTACCATGCTCAAAACTAGTAACATTTTTATGGCCAATATGTGCTCATTATACACATTCTCAGAAGGAATAAAACAACACTTATGGTTATTCAGAGAGAGACCACTAACCTTTCAAAATAATTGAAGAAGTCAATGAGTTATTAATCCAATTAAATGAAGAATTGGTAAAAATAATAAAATCATCCTAAGAAAAAAAAAGATGAGAAATAGGAAAACCCCCCAAAGTTCTAAAATAAAGGCTAGGGAGTTTCAAAAAAGATACATAAGACCTCTAGATAAATAATCGACAGTAATAATAAAGAGGGCAGGGGATATAGGATCATCCTGTCTGAGACCATGAGAAGATTTGAAGAAACCATAACTTTTGCCATTAACAATGATGGAAAAGTATGATTCCTCAATACAATTCTTAATAAGATTAATAAAGCTCATATCAAAACAAAATAAATGCATAATATTGTAGAGAAATTCCCAATCATAGTTATCATAAGCCTTGGCAATATCAAGTTTTAAAATCAAATAGCCACCTCTAACCTGAACATCCAGATCTTGGCAAAATTCCTGAGCCAGAAGAACATTCTCAGTAATGCTCCTCCCCTTAACAAACCCTATTTTATAAGGTGAGATAATCTTAGGTAATAAAGAAGTTAAATGCTTCAAAATGATTTTGGAAAGTAATTTATTAAAAAAAGTGCATAGGGTAATAAGCCTAAAATCATTCCAATCACTAACATGGTTATTCTTAAGAATAAGCAGAATAGAGGTAGAAGTAAAGTACTTAGGAATTGGATTACCAGCAAAAAAGTCATTAACAATAGAAAAAAGATCATTTCTAATTATGTTCCAGGAAAATTGAAAGAATTAGTGGTGAAACCATCCGGACTGGCCATAGAGTCCCCATTCATGCCTTGAACAACCTCTTTGACCTCCTCAACAGAAGAGGGTTTTGAGAGAAGCTCATTATCTTCAAAAGAGATTCAATTAGGAATAATATCCAGGTTATCAATAATGATAGGTTTAAAATGTTTATTAAGAGGTTTATGAAAAGGATTAACAGCAAGGTTAGCAATTTCCAAACCATCCTCAGAAACTGAGCCATCATCACGATTAATTTTATGAATAT
Organism: Dendrobium huoshanense; assembly: GCA_016618105.1. Taxonomy (NCBI): domain Eukaryota; kingdom Viridiplantae; phylum Streptophyta; class Magnoliopsida; order Asparagales; family Orchidaceae; genus Dendrobium; species Dendrobium huoshanense. Next base: position 24,544,911 of record CM028344.1, read on the forward strand.
ATTTTTTAGCCCGTTTCCTCTTAACCAAAGCATGAAAACATTTGGTAATGTTATCACCTTCAGCAAGGTGCTTCACTCCCACTTTTTGTTTCCAAAAGATCTCCTCCTGAGCATGTAATTTAGAAAGACTCTCCTTAGCATCTCTCAAGAAGCTGAAATTCTCAAAAGGAGTAAGCTGGCATTAAGAATCCATAGTACTCACATAATCTTCAAAAATTAAGATATTAGAAATAGGATTTTTAAAAAAATATTATGATTCCACCAATTTAAAACTTGCTTAAGACTTTTCAGCTTAAACCATAACCTCCGCATACCAAAAATAGAGTTATCTGGATATAAAGGAGCATGTCAATATCCTTAACTAAAGACAAAAAGGAATCATGGAGAAACCACATATTCCAAAATCTAAATTAAGAAGAAAAAGTTAATATGCCTAGTCTTAAGAGAAACCAATAAAGGAGAGTGATCATAAAGAGTTCTACTCAGATGTTCAATAGTACTAGAGTTAAAAAAAAATTAAGTCAGCAATCATTAAACAAAATTTGATCCAACCTTTGCCATAAATGGCTACGATTCCAAGTGAACTTATTACCAAAAAAACAATATCCACTAAATTTCAATCCATAATCATGTTATTAAAATCTTCTATAGACTGATAAATAGGAGAAGAACCCCCTAAATATTATAAGGGGAAGAAATAGTATTAAAATTCCCTCCAACAATCCAAGGCACACTACAATTACTATGAAAATAAAAAAGTTTCTCCCATAACATTTTCCTCACAAAAAGGGAAGAAATAGCATAAACAAAAGAGGCATAGCATTGAGAATTTAAAACCTCAATATTATAATGTAAAACTTGAGTGAAATCTCTAACAACATCAATAGGAATAAGGTCCTTCCAAAGAACCCAAATCTTGTTAGTAACATTAGAAATAGCATATTCAAAACCTAAAACTCTAGTCGTACTAATTAACTTAGAGGCAGATATTAAAGGCTCTAATGAAACAAGAATATAAATATTATAAATATGACATAAATTCTTAGCATGTAACTTAGAGGAGGGGCATCTAATGCCCCTAACATTCCAAATAATAGAGTTAAATGTAAAAAATAGAGTTAATAACTAGTATGTGATCGAATGGTTCTAGGAGTTTGTATAATGATGTTCTATTTTTTCCTCCCTCTCCTACTATGAAACTTGATATAACTAATGTCATTATCATATTTCACAAAATATTTAGCCATAATATCCATTTCCTCAATATCAGTAAAGGAATCACTGTGATAATGTGTGTTAACAGGAAAATTACCCTCATTTTTTATACCTTCCTGTCTCTCAACCTGAGGCAGATCAGCCTCCTCAAATAGAGCCATTTCTCTTTCAACAGTATAGTAACTCAGCACATTAACAACATTCATCTCCTCCCCACTATTTTGACCAACCACCTGATCATTCACAAGAGTATGAGATTGAAGCTTATAAGTACAATTAGTATCTATTAAAACCACCGCCATATCAGACAAAATTTTATTTGTAACATAAGGATCAGATGAAGAAGAAGGCACGTTAATGATATTAGAAATACTAGGCAACGTTTGTTCCTCCATGTTTTAAGGGTCACAAGGTAAAACAGTGTTCGAGTTAGGATCCATATTTTGATTAATGAAAGGATCAACCCCATTAGAAGAAGACAGTTTGGTCTGAGGAATAAAAGGCTATAAAGTCTCTACATCATTACCCAAAACTTTAGAACCAATACCATCAAGAATAGTAGGATTTGAAATAACATTTTCATGATTTGTCAAAATACCATCTTTAACATTAGATTTCTTGGTCGTCTCTTTCTCCCTCCTAAAATGAGGATGAAGTTTATAGCACTAACTTAAGCAATGCCCATACATCATATAATGAGAATAAAAAATAGGTAAGTTTTCAAATTCAACTTTATAAAAATAACCATTCAATTCAGATCCAATTCGGGGGTGCTTTTTTTAGATATCTAACTCGACAAAACTCGAGGCATAAATGGACGAGAAATCAAAGTCGTGTCTTGATCCGTTTGTAATAGCCTACCAAGAGTTGAAGCTAAGCTAGAAAGTATTTACATGTTAAAAAAAATGAAGCCTCATATTAGGGAAAGAAATCCATATACGAGCAATTGGAATTCCTCACGTACATCAAAATCTGGTGTCCATCTTAGAAGTCTCATTTGACAAGTTAGAATAAAGTAAGAACTTCTAGAAAAAATACTACTATAATCCAATTCATTGCTCAGTTGAATCACTACATGTCTCGGGTCAAGAAAGCCAATATGGAAAGAGCCCGTAAGATTTAGATTAACAAAGAATTTGCTGATAACATCTAGATTCAGATGCCTAAGAAGAAATTTTCTAACTAAAGTGAGAGCAAAAGGAGTAGCCAGTCGTGTCATGACCGAATCATCAAACATTAAAGTGGGACAACCTTTAAACGAAGTATGAACAAATTGAAGCTGGGATGAAGAAGAGCAAGAGATGGAAAGCACATCGTTAAAGGAATGATACTTGCCATTAGGAATACCATCTTTCAGTTTTAAAGATAATGATGAAGTCATCATCTCCCGGTCTAGCAAAACCAAAAAACGTTATCAAAACAAAATGAAAAACCAGCACAGAAAACTAAGAAGGAACGAATCACAGCAAAAAATTTCACAAATCCAGGCCAGAAGCAGCAAGAGGAGAGCTCAGACAGAAAAACCCTAGATCATCAGAAACTCGCCCGAGAGCACCAGAGCATAGAGGTTAGTTTTAGGAAAAAAAAACTTAGATCAATTATGTAATCAGAATTAGGGTTCATTATTTGATAGACCAAATGAACTCCAAATCATTTAAAATTTAAACCATGGGTTAATTAAAATGCATGATGCAATTCTAAGAAGTTTGAAGCCATCAAAGTCTTCCTAGAGCTTGAAATCAATCATCAAAGTAAATACATCAATAAAATTAGATTTTAGGCAATTTAGAGCAGAGATTGGATTGAAATCAATTTTCAAATAACCCTTATAAGCTAAACTATCAAACCACAAATAATCAATCCCTAATGAGACATGGATTTGTGTTTAGAATAATTTCAATTTCTAGGATAAATTATGACCACAAAAGTTAAATTGCTTACTTGAATCCATTAGAGGGTTAAAATATTTGTGAATTTTTATACATGTCAAATACATCCTCAAGAATGTTCCATTTAAATCTTAGCATGAGATGATTTATAATTAATGGATAATTACATAAATAAACATAGAGATTATTTATAATTTAACTTTTAAAGTTTTTGAAATTAGGTGTTGAGGCAATATGGCTTTTAAATTGGTGCTCCAAACAAATCCATAAAATATAAGAACACTTAATTTTGATAAGTGTGAGAAGTATTAAATTTTAAAAATCAGATGAATTCTCTCTTTTTTGAATCCATTTTCATAGTTGGTCGGATGAGTGTGCACCCTTTAACACATGGTGCCAATTTGTTGGCCAAATAAGCATTAGTGATTTGGTAGGTCACATGCCTTCCTTTAATAGCCATCTGATCTACGATCGAATTGCTTTGGATTAAAGGCCCCGCTCTATTAGTTGAAACACATGATTAGATTTAACATAATTAAAATCATTTGTCAAAAATGTTCGATCTAATTTTTTCTTCAACCTCCCATGCATTGGTCTTAAGGAGATTTATTAGTGAGCCACATCTACTCATAATGGTTCAATCCAATGGTTAGATAATATTAGATTGACCATTTCTTTCACAATTGAGCAACTCCTATGAAATGAGGGATCAAGTTTCATTTTAACCACAAGATAATGGTTAATTATGTTAGATTTTGATTTGGTTGAACTTGTTTGACTTCAAGGAACAATCCACCTTCAGGTTGTAGAGCTGGAGGACCACTTGATTAAAAGTTAGTGTTTGATTGAGATAAGTTTGTTAGAACTCACTTGAAGTCACTCAAAAACACCAAGAAATAGAATGGGGATCTAGGGAATGAAAGCTGTAGGTCCATTGAGTGAGTTGAGAATGAATTTAGGAACAAATATTTAGACAAAAAGAGAAAATTTATAGAGTGAATGGGGATGAATTTATCTAAGAATCTGGCTTTAATTTCTAATGTCGGTTGTGTAATGAGGTTTAAGGAATGATTCTAAAAGATTTGAGACTATATGGCCAGTTGGCTGGGTAATTAGAGGTGAACCCATATGTGCACATGGCTATTTCTTGGGTTTTTGACCACCTCCGACCTGCACCTAGCTTGTGGTTATTGGGCCAAGTTTTTATAAGGTAGTTGAGTGTAATATAAAAGTTTTCAAGGCTTGGTTTGGTTGAGGTATGAACATGGTTCACTAATTTAGGGAATTTATGGGTTTGGGTCAGCCCTATTGGTTGACCTAAGTCCATCCATGTGATGGGCTATGAATAGTGAATGCTTACAGTCATGGGTTACCTAATCTAAGTGTTGATTTGGGACAATTTTATATATGTTTAAAATGGATCATCAGGAACTTCTCTTAACCACTTGGCTCAAGCCATGTGGCTAACATATGTGGACTTAAGGGTTGGCTCACCTCGGGTTCACCCTTGTGGATGTAATGCAAAATCCCATAGGGTGTATGGTATAAAAAATTTGATTTAGGGCTTTGAGGGCATCGGTCTTGTTCGGTCAACCACGACTAACATGGTTAACACTGCTTGGCTAAGGCTTGACCTTTGGCCCAATCCACTTCAAATGACATTTGAAATTTATTGGATGTGGTCTTAGGTCCTATTTTGATTGTGCCATGAAGGGTTAATTCAAATGTTCATATATAGTCATTTTAGTATTGAAGATATTTTGGCCTACGATGGTCAACCATTATCATCCAAAGGTTCTATTGTGTTTATTCATGTATGATTCAAGGTTTGAAAACATTTAGATTCTTTGGTGTGGGTTTTTTTTTTTTTTTTTTCTTTTTATTTTTTTTTTCTTTTTTTTTTTTTGGTGGGGGGTGGGGGAGGAGCGGAGGGGGGCACAGAGGGGCTATGCATTAATTAAAGTTAGTATTATAAGGTCCTTAAGAAGGACCTTCAGCTCTCTTTACTGCTCATAAGTGCTACAAAATTATTCAGAAATGTCTATGAGTTCAAGTTCTCAACTAAGCCATTATATAAAAATTCCTCGATACATTATAGTGTGACAAGTAGCCAACACCCAAAAAATAAGAAATATACAGAGATAAGCTTTAAGCATCATCTTTCCAGCAAAAAATCTAAAAGCTAAAAAACCTATACCATTCAAATCCTACAATATAAAGTGGGCATCAAAAGAAGAACTGTGTAGACAAAAGAGGTAGCTACAAATATAATTCAAATCAATGCTATAACAAGTTTTAACAAATTCCATAGGATAACTATTAATGGTAGTAATATAACAAGTAAACTGCCACATAGCCATAATAAAACCATTAAGGAAATAGGAGCTAATGACTGTAATAAGGAAGATAAATTTTCTCAGCTCAGAGCAACTCAAGTGATAACTTGAAATTAGAGGCCACCATCTAATCAAGAATATCCAAGGCCAAAGATCAGACCATAGTAATATGAAAAATAATTACTTCCAAATAACGAGCTAGCTAATATGACCAAGCCAAATAACCAGCCAGCAAATTAGATTTTTTTTTAATTATTTTTTTATTTTTTTATTTTTTTACTTTTTTATTTTAAAGGAATATAATTGAACTTATCAAAAGCAACATGCATACTACTATACGATAATAGTAATAGGAGATACAAACTAGCACTCCGGCAAAAAAATTGAGAAATTGAGAATATCATAATAAAAGTATCAGAGACAAAAAAGGGCTGCTAGAAATAATAAATTTCATCCCCCAGTTTCTCTCCACGCCCATCATGACAAAGATAAGGTCAGACCCAAACCAAAATGACTAAGATAATGCACTACCCTCTTGTAGAAAAAAAAATGAAACACAATAGCTGGAACGGGCATCAAGCTACAAACAAATTAATTAAACAACCCATACACAAAACAGTATTGAAAACCTTCAATCATAAAATTCCAATCACTAATATTGATCAGCAAAAGCCTGCAATGATTAATGTAATAACAATAATTCAACCACCAGCATTAATCCAAAGTAGCCATCCCAGGAAAACCAACAAGGCAAATACAAGAAAGGATAGTAACATACCCAGAACATGCACAAGACTTATCATTTATATTCTCCAAAATAAACCAACATATGTTCATGAAAGTGTAAAACTATCTATTAAATTAAAAGGCCAATTAAGAGATAAATTTTGGGTCAAGTGTGTAGTATCCTAGATATTATAAAGCCAAGAGTCTATCTACTGCTCAAATCTGATCCAAGTATAATACGAGTAGAGCCAAATTTCCCACCAAATTTAGCAACAGAGAATACAAAGGCTATAATAGCACCAGCCAAAGTTCAAAATACCAGCTCCCATATAACCACATAAGAAGATGATAAACTTAACACAAATCTAATGATGAGATAAAGAAATCCAAATTATATCAAATCACTACATATATGTCCAAAATAACCAATAACTATGCCAACACAGATAATAGATATCCTGAAGTAAGCCCAAAAGCACAACTTGATAATCCCCTCCCTCTCAAGATAGGAAATGGACAAAATGAGCATCTAATGAGACTAAGGCCATAATTCATATATTTATAATCATTGCCATAGAAAACCCCACAATCTCTAAGGAAAACACATCTGAATGCATTACTAACATCCACCACCTAGAGACCAAAAGCCACAACAAGGTCAAACCACCAAAATAAGAACACTAAATCCAAGACCAGTTGAACTAGAATTTATGTTCTAAAATAAGGAAAACTAAGCTTGTCTAATCTAATGAGGCATTTTAAAAATGCTAACATAAAATTAATAAGAGAAATTAGTATGAAATTAAAGATTACAGCCATGATTAGCTAACCAATCTGCAGAAGCATTACCTTCCCTATGAATATGAGTCAACTTGACAATAAAAAGAGCTAGTAGTTTCTTAATTTCCCTAAGCAGATAGAATAATTCGGGACTAAAATCTTAAAATCATTTTCTTTCAAATACAAGAGCATGTGTCTAGCTTCAACCTTAATCCAGATGTTAAAAATACCAATAGAAAGACACAATTTCAAATCATATAAAATAGCATATAGCTTAGCAAAAATAATAGAACATCTTGGTAAAGGGCTAGCATAAGCCATAATAAATTTCCATGAGAATCTATAATGATACCACCATAACCATGAGAGTTATTTTTAATAAAATCATCACTAATAAGCATAAACATATTTTGAGGAAGGTTAGACCAGTAAATAAGCTTAGGGACATCAGTGTTATACTTATTCTGAAGAAAAATACCAAACTTCCATGCAATAAAAGAAAAACCTTTAAAATTCTTAGTGGTCAAAAGATCTACATTAAATAAATTACTAACTTTATCTTTAATGTTCCTAATAATCAGATCATGGTTCATAACAACATTATTAAAAAGATAATTATTCTTAGTAAATCGATGATACCCTAGAATAAGATAAGGGAGGAGATTGGTAATATGTCCTCTCATATTAGTGAACCATAGATGGAGGATGTCCTTGATTGAAATATTACCACAAAAATAATTATGGTTAAAAATTATCGTCAAAGTAAATCTAAATCTTAGTAGCAATGGGACCCGAAATAAAAACAAGATGCATATTTTCCACATGATAGAAATATTGGCACTTAGAAGGCAAAATAAAGCCACTTTTTAGGAAATTATCATCAATAGGCACATGTTTATGCATAATTCTCCAAATAAAAGTAGCACAAGTAGTAGGAATTCTTTTATGCCAAATCATGTTAAAAACTTTAGTCACATTATTCCTAGTTCTAATAGTAGTCCAAGTATCCCTAAGTCTAAAAATACCATGCCTAGCCATATTACATAATAAGAAATCATCAGCAATAGTGTTTAAAGGAATTTGTAAAATCCGACCAATAATGGATTTAAGAACAGCCTAAGATAAAAAAATTTAAAATTTAAAAATTAAAAATTTAAAAAAAGGAACAAACTTAACTAATTTACTATCATCCCAACAATTGTTATCAATAAACTAGTTAACCATAGTAGAAGCAATAGAAAAAGTATTGAGCATACAATCCATATAGGTTTGCCCAACCAATGATTTTACAAAAAAAATAAATTAGCACCACAAATACTCCACGTAATATGAGGCTCAGCTTCCTATTTGATATTGTACAGTCTTTTTTAGACTCTAGAATCCCCTTATTGTAAGAACAATTAGTCAAATGTTTGCCAACAAAATACATAACAGTCATGAACTTGGACCAAAGACTAGTTTTAGACTAAAAATCAAACCATAATTTAAAACATAATGCATGAGCTAAAACCACCATATTCTTACACCCTAAAGGTCCTACCTCCAAAACAACATAATAATTTCTCCAAGAACTCTAAAAGATTTTAGAATTACCACTTTTACCTAATTAAAAAACTCATTAAATAATTATTAATGTCTATTACATACAACAACAGTACATTGAATTATTTGAAAGATAGAAATAGGTAAGTAGCATAAAACACTCTTGATCAAAACCAATCTCCCACTTTTACCTAACAAAAAAACTTTTCCATGCTTTTTAAAAAAATATTATTAAGCCCATCAGGGCCAGCCACAAAATCAACATTCATAGCATAAATAATCTTCTAGACTTCCTCCAAAAAAGAAGCATAGTAAGGGAAGAGTTATAATACTCATTAATGATACTATGCATGAGGTTAGGATGGTCAACAAGGTTAGGCTCAAAGTTTTTATTAAATAATTTGTTGAAATGGTCATAGAAGACTTAGCAATTTCCTCCTTCTACTTAATAGATGTCATATCATGCAAATAAATTTTATGGATGAAAATTTTTTCTCTTTCTTCTTAACCAATGCATGAAAATACTAAGTATTATTATCACCCTCAATTAGGTGTTTAGAGGTAGATTTTTGTTTCTAATAAGCTTCCTCCAATTCTTTAAGTTTAAAAAGGGAGTTTTTAGCCTCTTGAAGAATCCTAAAATTTTCATCATAATGATTAAGTTGGAAAATGAGCATGATAGGATTGTCTTTATCTTCAGTAACTAAAATATTGGCAAAAATACTTTTGAATACGTTTCTATTCAACCAGATAATTTTTTACTTAAGTCTTTTGATCTTTAGCCACAGTCTTTTCATACCCACAATAGTGTTATCAGGATGCAAAGATGCTTTGGAGTGGTTTTGGTAGGCTTATTTTTATAATTAGGGTTTAGGGTCAAAGTGACCAATGGTGGTCAGCATAGGCCATTTAAGGGTTTAATATGATATATGCATCATCAAGAATTATTATTTCTTGTAATGGATTGGGTAATTCAATATGATTCATGTACATGAAAGGTTTATATTTAAAAAGGGTCCATAGGTCAAACTACATAAACTTAAGCAAATAGTTGTCAACCATATACTCAAATGTGTTCAAAACAATTTCATGATTATTTTGAACATGTTCAATGAATTTGTAATGGCTTCCATGATAATTTACATCAAGCATGAGCTATAAATATTTAATGGTTTTGTATGCTTGGAATATACTTTGCTTTTTAGGGTTTACTAAATCATAGAGACCACCAAAATGGTTAGTTAGACTATAGAGACAAGCCTAATAAATATTCAAATGATAAGACATCTTTCTAAAGCATTTGCTCAAGGTTTTGAATTAGTTAAAAATTATCTTAATACAAGAAAAAATCTAAACTCTTTAGCCTTTAGATTTAAACCTTGGATTTTAAGGTTTGGAGTTTTAAGTTGTGTTTGGATTTAGATTTGATTGATAATTCAAATTTATGGTTAATTAAAGAGTTTAGGATTTTAAAATAATCAAATTATTAACAATCATTGGGTCATTATCTATAATTATGTAGTTGATCAAGTGACAATCAAGGATGATTATCAAATGACTAATTTATAGTTTGATGTATGAACTACCATGTCAGAGCATAGTGGAGAACTTTACAAAAGCATTGAAGCCGGGTTCAAGGATATAAAAACTAAGAATTAATATTTGATTTAGGGATCTAACCTTAGATAAAATAAGGTTAACAATCCCTAGTGTTTACCAAACCATTAAGGAAGCTTCCATATCCTTTAAACCCTAAAACATAAAATATTTCTTAAGCCTGCAAAACCTTGAAATATGTATAGCCCATGCCACTAAGCATGGAATTTTTTAAAAATACCTTGGGAAGCTTTAAAAACTCATCATACATGTTCATAATAATTTTCATATTTTTGTAGCCCACTTGAACCCTTATTGGATCATGGTTTACCATGGTTAATCAAGAAGCCTTTAGACTATAAAAATCTTAAAATTGACCTTTTGAGCAAACCTTACTTGGCTTAGCCATGCCATGATACAAAACCACTTCTAACAAACTATAATTAACATTTGGAGTCGATTGAACTTAAACCCACACCCTAGTCAAGCTTAGGCCAAGTCAACCCAATTTGACCAAATGGCCCCTTTAATCCTAAAAATTGCATTTCATACATCTATACCACTCCCTGGAATAAAACCTCCTCCATCAACTTCTAAATATCATTTGGAATGAGTTTAATCTTTCCTAAACGCCTACCCAAACTTGGTTGAACAAAGAATTCTATGGTTAACCAAACTTGCCTTAAAGCCTCTAAATACTAAAATAGTGCTTTTGGAAGAAATAAAGGTCCCCAAAAACATAAGGATTATTCATTGGGTCCTCAAGGATTAGTAAAAAAGATTAAACTCATGTACCCACTTAGGCTAGCCACGTAGATTGACCCAAATGAACTTAAAGGGTTTTTCTTGAGCTAAATCGCAAACTATGTAAAGATAAATGGCATAAATACTTGTCTTATGTGTCCTTGGAGTTTGCACTAAACAGAGCTAGCGTTTCCCATAGGTTGACTTGGGTCAACCAATTGGGGTGACCCAAATTATTTAAAACTAAACTTGTTGAGCTAATTCAATGCCCAACCCAAATTAAACCTCATAAATTATTCAAATATATAATAGAATGTTCATTTTACTTTTCCTAATTAGCTCTAACCAAGTGGAGACCTAGGGCAAGATTCCACAAAACAACTCATACATAATCATTTCTTTAATTATAACTTCTTAAAAAATAATCCAGAAGGACTATAACATTATAAATGAGTTTTGTACTTATTATTGGATAGTCCCTAACTAAATTAGTGTCTACGTATTTACTATGGTGGCTAGAAATTTGAATTGTTATTCTATTTTCTCCATCTCATATAAATATCATCATATTTTGGGAAGCAAGGTTTGGATTTTTTTTTTTAAATTTCCGCCTTATTTCTTCCCACAATCTCCCTAAGCCATCCCAAGATCTACAGTACATATGGTGTTCACTTTCAAAGGTGGACATGGGTTATAAACCTTCATAGCTAGAGAGATGTTCATATAAAAATGCTCTAATCTTGAGGTCTTTGAAGAACATCAAATAAGCTTCCAAGGAGTCCTACAATAATTAAATCAAGTAAATTCATCCACTATTTAGAGGCAAATATCAAACCATAAATCCAGATCTATATTATAAATAGCCTTAATTTCTTACATAATGGAGTTATTAAACATCATATAATAGTGTATTAAATAGCCTAGAATACCTGCCTAAATTTTTAATCAATTTGGTCTAGTAAATAAAATTTTTAAAGCACTCTTCCATTTAGTTCTAATATGAACTAAATGAATAGGCCAATTCATGAGCCATCTAGTCGCATATATATCCAATCAGACTACTTAGATCTATTAGAACAACACAATATATTTGAAAAATTCTTGTGATGTGTTAGATCATTTGTCCTTTTGACATTATCATGACCATCCATGCAAACCATGTGTGATCCAATGGAATGGATCATGTGTTAAAGTAATAAGTGGCATGACCATTGTCATTCAATAGTGGCCAACCACTTCACATCGAGTGTCTTGTATGAAGCTAACTCATTAATAGTGGTGGATACATAATGGATTTAAAACATTTAGTTAATGGTATGAAATTGGTTGAAAATTAAAAATTATTTGATGGTATAAATTGGTTAAAACTTCAAAATTTTACCATAAATCACACACTTAACTAATGTTGCACGTAAGAGCTCTATGGAATTAGCATGTGAAGGGCATCAACCTAAAAATAAAATTAAGTTAATTTTGATGAGTATATAGTGAGTAATATATAATTGAATATTAACTAATTTTTAGTAAATACTCAATATACACTTATACAATTAATCTAAAGCTATGAAATGTTAGGGTATGTCCTTGACCAAGCCTAATTTTCTTTGGTTAATTTGATGAGTAAATTTGCATGGGTCTAATTAATAATGGTATAGTCATTTTCATAACCAATATCTTTATAAATTCATAAATTGCACTTCATAGTGCTCTAATTTATGGTTGTTTGTCGTGTGCTAGCTTAATGTGTAAAGGTTGATTATTTGCATTTTAATCACATTCATGGTATAGGTCTCCTAAAATAAAATTTCTAATGTATAAATGCATTTATTTTAAAAATCTATTTTGAACCCTAGGAGGACTTTGATGATTTGAAACTTCTTAAGTTTGATCTTAATATCATAATTGACCTAGGGTTTAAATTTTAAAAAATTTGTGGTATAAAATCCATTTGGCCTACAAGAAATTAACATTAAAATATTAAATAACATTCAAAAATAAAAACTAAAACCTATCCAAACCACACAGTTATTACATATACTTATATGGTTTGATAGTGCTACTAACACTAGCTTACACTAGGCTAGTGGTATGATTTATTTTGTTTGGAGTTGCTTGCCTAGAGGGTATTCATGCTTCGTGTGTTTACTTTATATACTGTGTATGTCATATTTATATTTCTATCGGTTCATCATAGGCTCTCTAGAGTCTCATTAAGATCATAGATCATGTTTTTTTTAAACACATGCACCTACCATTGCATTATAATTCTATATTGTATATACATTATTTTATATTTATGTACAAAAAATATTGTATCTAAGTGATAATGTAAATGGGTAAAATAGAAAAATTCAAGATTCGTGTATAGCTAGATTGAGTTACATAGTATTAAGGGTTATAAAAAGATTAAAGATGATTAATTATATTTATAAAACTTCAAAAAGCAAATGATTCTTCTTCCTTTCAAGATCATTATCTTTTGAAATCATGAAGAAGATCGTGGAGCATCAAGATAAAACTAAAGTAATAACCATATTTAAATCTACTTTATATATAAATAGAAATCCAGGCTTATTGTAGTAAAGCCTGACCACCTATAGTTAGCAACAGATCCTTGGTTGTACTCAATTTATATTATAAATGAACAATGTTTTTTTGTACTTCTTTCATACATCATTACGTTATGCTATGTTATATTTCTTTTTATATTAAAGATTCTTGATTAAAGTTTTTAGAACTAAATATCATTGATTCCTAAAAAAGAGCCATCTTATATTGCATTCATAGGGTGATTAATTAGTTCTTAGGATGTTAGCCAGCATATCACTCTAAGAAGATATAAGCATAGATCATAGACACTCTTCATTCTTTTCCTTATCCCTTGGCGAGTTATACAATCATAAAAAAAAAAGTTTAAATTTTAAATCCTAAATATAAAATTTAAATTCTAAATCTCTTTTAAAGTTTTATTAAACCCAAAATTTTGAGAAACTCTTTACAAATTTAGAAAGTCTAATATTTACTTTAATTAAAGTATTATCAAGACTTGTCTTGGCATGTAAATAATTATATAGGCTTGCCTTTGAGGGAGTCTAGAACCCAGTAAAATAATAAACCCTAAATTTATTCATTTTTAAGGTAGGAGAAGAATCCTGTGGATGCAAAGTATATCTATATACATTAGTTTATACATTCATATTCAAATTGTCAGAGATTGTTTTTTTTTTTATATAAGATGAATAGAAAATTTATTATATTGAGTTTTAATATGAAATTAAATGGTTTCTCTTTTCAAATCAATAGTACAACATCCATTTAACTTTTGAGGTAATGGATATTATGCTATACAAATTTGTTTAAAGAAACACTAAACCAAATCACTCTAAGTGGCCCCATAAATCTTGTCCACTTCATATCCCACTAGATTACAACCAAAAAAGCTTTGTTTGTTTAGACTATACTATTAAATCATACAATACAAAATTAACTTTGATTCATCCCGTTGATTTTAGGTTCCAAAAAATTCAATTCAAGCATATAGTATATTATGATTCATATTGTACGAAGTGGTTTGTCTTGCATAAAAAATAAAATTTTGAATATACCTTTTTTATGATATTTCAAAATTTTAACAATTTGAATTTTTGTAGTTTATTATCTCATATGACATGAATCATATTGTACAATTAGTTATGCAAATCTTTAATATCAATTTTAAAATAATGAATCTCACTTGATTTTAAGAATATGTAAAATTACAAATCTTTTTGTATAGAATGAACCAAATCGTTCAGTACAATCAAGTCAAAAAAGGAAGTGTTTTAGTTAACTCTATTTAAGTTTTATAATATTACTTGTGTGAGTGTCTATGTCGTTGTTCAACTCATTTCAGGCCTAAGCATAAAAAAGACTTAAGGAAAAGAAAAGAAACACAATTAGAAATAGACACGCACACTTTATTTCTAAATCTTTAGTGCATTGATTGATTTCCTTCGCTTTTGACTCATTTAGCCTTAGTAATTCTTTTTGCTTGAATCTATCACTTGTTTTCTTTCAATAGTTATTAAAAAAAAATTCTTGCACACACAATTTTATCAGTAGTTAATATAACCATTATGTATGTAGTCATCAAAACCTAAAGTATACACCAAGCTCATGTGGTTCAACAATCCCATCTTTTATGATGGCAAACATTTTTAGTTGTAATGGAAAAATCCTAAATAGTTTTAATATTTTCCTCCCTCTTACATGACGCTTTCAAAATAAAAATAAAATATGGGACAAATGTTATTTAATTTATTTTATTTGTATTAATATTTTATGAAACAAATAAAATGCACCTAAAATATTAAAAGAAAGATAAATAATTTTTATTGATATAAAAGATACATATAAGGCATGTACAACCAAACTTCTCCCTTTCTTGCATCTCGAAAAAGAGTAACTAAAAATGGAAAAAGTATAATTTGAAAAATACAAAAAAAACTAGTATCTAAATGGCCACTAATCAAAAGGTGGTGGAGTTGGCTAAAAATATCTATGAAGTAGTGAAAATTATTCATGGAACACCTCTTAGTCATCCTGGAGCTAGGGGTGTAGATCTCTAGTTCTTTATTGCTTTGTTTAATTTTTTGTTCCACTTGGAGATCAATGTGAGTAATTTGGTTATTCTAGGCATCCTGTAGATATTTATACAAATATGTTTGTGGAGGAGGCAGGTAGATTGGTGATGCTCCACCTTCTTCTTCTTCTTTTTCTTCTTCTTCTTCTTCTTCTTCTTCTTCTTCTTCTTCTTCTTCTTCTTCTTCTTCTTCTTCTTCTTCTTCTTCTTCTCGGTCTTCCTTAAGTGTACCTATAGATGACTATCACTATAATAAGATGGAATGAGTTGTTTAAGAAGTACAAATCAACATAATCAGGTTATGTAGGGCAAGTGAGATTGTATTTACACTCTAAAACATAATCAATAATATGTCCTAATGCAAGATTTTTTTTTTCTTTTTTTGGATGGGCTCTATAACTCCAAATTGTAATAAGATTTTATATGTATAAGATAAACATATTAACAATATTAAATTTAGTTCCAGTCTTATAAAAATAGGTCATAATAGATAAAATAGGGGTTATAATAATTTTATCACCAGCATTCCGATGATAATATGTCAAAGTATGTGTTGGATAATACATACATTCAACTTCATCATGCTGACTAGAGGATAATGTTGGGGCTAGGGTGAGTTCTTAAGGGTCATATTTATAACTGACCAATTATAGTGCAAGACTGCTAATATGTCATGGAGTTTAGTGTTGGTATAGTAAATACATAGATGATTATGGAAGTATCGGCATGTGATGGCTACTTAATGAGGACATAGTAATGATTACATGGATGACCTACTATTAATGATGCAATGATTTGAAAAGAATTCTAGAAGAAGATCATTGTTATAGTGGAAGGCAAGGGAAGGGAAATAATAAAGTATAGAGTGGTGGTAGAAAACAAGTCAAGTAGCTGAAAGACTAGTTTTTCTTGATCTAAAAATTTCTAATCATTAAAAAATGGCTATTAATAATATATATATGCTTTAACATCTTTGTCATCTATGAATCTAGCATCTGTTTGGGTTCGGTAGCTAGGGATCATTCATGCTATCTTATTTTCCATTCGAAGACTAAAAGTGAGTGTTGTACTAGTAGATTGGAGGTTTGGAGTCATTTAAAAGTAAAATACAATCCCTTCATATACCCTTGGATTGATTGTAGAGTAAAAAAGGGATTATATTGTGTGATCAATTCATGAAAAATTATCCCATTAGTTACTTTATGAAGATTGGTCAAATCATAAAATTAATCAATATCGTATGGCACAATCTTTAGCTTTAAATAATCATTTCATATAGGTGGATGAATCTTTGACTAACTCAAATCATCCAGTATAATGAATTGTTTGTACTATATAATTTAAAATATTTGATCATATAAGAAAAGTTAATTATGTAATTATGACCATTAAAATATATTATTCCACTTTTTATTTTATGATATGATTGGGGTTCATATACTATGATAAGCAATGAATACATATCTTATTTCTTAAAATGTGAAATTTTGACTTTTGGAATCATGCCTATCTATGTGTAATGTGCAATATGATGTAACCTATGTATTATCATTTCTAATGATCATAGCCTTTGGTTACATGCAAGAAATAGATGTCAATCTCACTAATGTAAATAACACACAATGACAACTTAATATAATATATGCACATGCAAACAAAAACAACACCAATAATAATAACAACAATAATGAATAAAACATATGCATGTAATTAAAAATCAATTAATAAAAATGTTTTGCATAGATTAATATCCTTCAAAATAATCTTAGAACTTAAATTGTTGATTCCTAATATTTTCCGATGTGCATTTAATCTCTCAAAATGCAAATGTTGGTAAAGATGTTAGTTGATTTTCAGTATTGATGAATTAAACATCCAAATCTCCTTTTTGACACTTGGTACCAAATGAAATGATGAATTATATTTATATACTAGGTGCATGAATGTTGTATAGGATTTTAGGGATGAATATTACCCTTTTATAACCACACATTTTATGTATCACATCCACCTTTATTCGAAAATCAATAGATTTTTACTTTAGTAATAGAACATGGTCAACACAATTTCCTACTAGAACATACTCTACTTCAGCAATGGATAAGTCTACTAAGTTATACTTCTCACTTAACTAGTAAACTAAAGATTGCTCTATGAACTGGCAGGTTTCTAAAGTACTATTTCTATCTATATTACATCCTACAAATCTTAATTGAGTATTCAACTAATTCAAATGCTAAGCTATTCCAAGGATACTAGATACCTATATTTGGTATGCACATAAGATATCTTATGATTCTCTTAATTATGATCATATGGGATTCCATAGCTTCAACTTGAAACCTAGCACATAGATAAATACTAAACATAATGTAAGATGTACTTAGAAAAAAATTATTTAATGAGCCTATTCTTCCTTTAGACTACTTTTGATGAATTATATTTCCATCAAGATCCTTATTTAATTGAGTAGCCAGGCTGATGGGTGTGTTCATACTTTTGCATCCTTCCATATCAAATTTCTTTATAATTTCCTTTATATAATTTATTTGGTTTAAAAAGGTCCAATTTTCTCTTTGCTTGACATTAAATTCTAAATTGTACATCAACTTTCCCATCATACTTGTTTCAAACTCACTTCTATAGTGGGTAAAAAATCATTATACAAATTATCATTAGTTGATCTAAAAATAAAGCCATCCACATAGATATGAATAATTAATATATCATCCTTAATTCTCTTTATAAATAATGTAGTATATATTATGCCATTAATAAAAGATTGTTTGATGAGAAAGGTATTTAGCCTATCATACAAGCTCTATGTATCTATTCCTATCCCTATAGTACCATTCTGAGCTTATAGACATCATTAGGGAATGTTTGAACTCTCAAACTTGAGATCTTCTCTACATACGCTTCTTCTTTTATTATCCCATATATAATGCACTCCGAACATCCATCCAAGATCTTTTAAACCCTTTAAAATAAGTTGATTTTAATAGTACCCAAATGTCCTCTAATCTAGCTACTAGTTTAAAGGTTTGCTCAAAGTGTAACACCCACCATTTGACTTTAGCCCTTCGAAACTAACCTAGCCTTCTTTATTATAATTTATCCAAAGTCATTTAATTTGTTTTTTAATTCACGTTTTATTCCTACAACACTCTAGTTTATTAATACTCACTATCTCCCATGCATCATTTCTTATATATATATATATATATATATATATATATATATATATATATATATATATATTTTTTTTTTTTTTTTTTTTTTTTTTTTTTTTTTTTTTTTTTTTTTTTTTTTTGCAACACTATAATCTAGTATTCATCCATCAAGGCTTTATCTACACTAGTGGGCTCTACCATAAAAATGATGGAATTATGGCTAATCTCTTTCCTAACTCCATGTCTAGTCTATACTCCTATGGATGGGTCTCTAATGATTAGATCCCTATGATGACTAGAAGCATATCTCCAGTCTCTATACACTGGTTCCTAAGTCTTCTCTTTATTCTCTAAGTGTATGTTCTCAATTCTAGTAGTGGTGACATCCTTATCTTCTTCTCTTTTTTTTGGTGAAGTATCCTTGTAGGTTACATCAAATATTATATGGGAGGACTCCTCTACTACTAGCATTCTTTTATTAAAGACTTTATAGGTATTTCCTATAACCAAGTATAAAAAAACAAGCTAATTAGAATTTGCTTCAAATTTTCTTAAATTTGATTTTTCATTTTTTAATACATAACATTTACATTCAAAAACATTCATGTGAGAATTATTTAGTGTTCTACCCTTTAAAAAGGCAAAAGGGGTTAATTCAATTTGTATTTGATATTTACCATATTTTAAAAAAAATAACAAGTGATATTTGCTACCTCAGTTTAGAGGTAATTAGATAATATATACTCATTTAACATAGTTCTAGAATCTTTAACCAAGGTCCTATTTTTCCTCTACACTGCAAAATTCTTGTAGGGCATTCTATTTGTGGTATATTTTTTCTATATTTCTAATTCTTAGGAAAAGGATTCAAATATATCATTCACCAATTCTTCTCCTAGACCATTTTTTATGGTGTAAATGGTGCATCCTACTTTTCTTTGAATCAAGGTTGAAAATATCCTAAACTCCCCAAATGAAGAACTTCTATTTGCTACAAATTTAATCAAGTGAACAAAGTGAAATCATCAACAATGACAATCCCATCCCATAATATTTTTTTTTTCTAAATTTATGGTCCTAATAGGTCCAAAGATATTCATATACAATATCTCAAGAGGTCTACAAGTGTTAATCTCCTTAATTGAGTAAAAAGAGGACTTCATATATTTCCCTAGTTGACATGTATCATAAAGGAGCTCCTTAGTGTATTCTAATTATTGTACTCCTCTAACTTTGTATAAGTGAGTGAACATTTTAACCATCCTCATTCTTTCATGTCACAACCTCTTGTGCCACAACCAAGCCTCATCTATAGTGATTTTTAGACAGTGCACTTTGTTAGACTCATATAAACTCTCTAAGTCAATCATGCAAGCTTTATTCGCTATAAAATCATGCAAAGATCTTTCCAATAAAGTAAAATCAATGGTTTATTAGAAAAGAATTTCACATCAAATCCCTTATCAGATAACTAGTTAATGCTAAGTAAATTATGCTTTAAACCTTCTAATAATAATACATTTTCAATTTCAAAGACTTTAGTTTTACCTATAGTTCCTATTCTATTATCTCATTGGGTCACTTTTAGCACGATTTCTCTTTATCTCTGGTCATATGGCACAAACTTCTACTATCTTGGTACTGCATGCCTTCATAAGACCCATTATGAAGGCACATCTTTAAAAAAAAATAAGTTCTAATATTAGGAACATAAGTAATTTTTGGCCCTTCAAGAAATGAGATGAATTCATGTTATGCTACATAGATGAAGTCATAGGTTTATATACATAAAATTCATTAAGGTGGACTTTGTGAGGACACACACTTACAATGTGTCATATCATGCTATAAGTGAAGCACTCTACCCTTGCAAACAAATGAGCTAGTCAAAATGTTGGATGATTCTTCCTCTTAAGAGGGGATAATTCATACTATTTATTATGGGTTGATTATGATTAGGTGATGATCAATGTATAAATTTTTTAAGCTATGTAACCTACTTCCTAAGGTATTCATTTGCAATAGTTATTAAGCCTAGCTTGACATATGCAACATACTCACATTCTTGCAAATGTAGTACTTCATCTTCTATTATTTTGCAAGAAATCTCTAGTTCAATATACATGTTTTAATTATACTCTAATTCATTCATTAGTCATAATTGTATGCATATCTATATGTGCCATGTGCTAATCCTTAAAACATGTAAATTTATTAATTAAATCAAAATGCTCTTCCACAATATATTTATGACCATTTTAATGCATGAAAAACTTTTCTTTAACTTCCTGAAACTATCATGCAATTATTCAAAAAATGAAAGTAATTCTTCATAAGTGAAACCACTTACAAGATTGATGTCCATATCTCTTGAACTGTCTTTAGCAATTAAGCACAAGTTGGTGATTTCTTCCTCTACTTCTATCATTGAATGTAAGTTCACCCAAATGGATCTTTGAGGAATTCTTTTATTTTTCTTTTTATAAGTCTCTCCCTTAGCCTTTTCCTTTGATGGTTGAGCTTTCAAATTGGGACAATTCAACCTTAAGTGACCTTGCTTTTTGCAATCAAAACAAATGGGTAAGCAAACATTTTCTTCAACCGTTTACATTTCCTCTACTTGTTGGTGTGCTTCTAATGCTGCTTTCTTAGAAATTTTTTGAATTGACTAGTCATGGAGGTTATATCCTCCATAATTCCTCCTTAAGAGTTTCTAGTGTTAGAATCATCAACCATCAAGGCTATTATCTTCTCCATTTAGTTGTCTCTTGTATCTATATTTGTATGGCTATTTTAATTTAAAAGTATTTAGTGATTGAAGAAAAGTATCAATGGAATAATC
Organism: Dendrobium huoshanense; assembly: GCA_016618105.1. NCBI lineage: Eukaryota > Viridiplantae > Streptophyta > Magnoliopsida > Asparagales > Orchidaceae > Dendrobium > Dendrobium huoshanense. Next base: position 24,566,375 of record CM028344.1, read on the forward strand.
AGTTAAATCCTTAGATTATGAGATTGCCATCTCCTTGGCTTGCCAAGACTCAAGAAGACATCTTAGAATCTTACTTTTTAGTGTTGTTAAATTATTTTTCGAATGCATGCAAAGAGGTAATAATTTTTGTAAAAAGAGTATACAAATTATTAATAGTTTCACTAGGTTGCATGCTAAAAATTTTTAATCATGAATGCTTTGCTTCATTAGTTCCCTCATATGTAACACATAATCTATCCCATATTTCTTCCTTGTTATACATGTGGATACATGCTTATAGTCTTTAAAACTAAGAGCTCATAAAAAATAATTCAAACATGTAACATTCAACTGTGCTTATTCACATTCATAAAAATTCAAATGTGTAAAAGGTAATTCAAGTTTAACACCTTTTACTATTATATGTGGGGGTGTGTACCCTACTTGCACTAAATTCCACATGTGATAATTGTTGAAACTTATTAATTATGAATTAGGTTGTTAGACCTAAGCTTATGTCCCAGCGGCTAACCAAGAGGGGGGTGAATTGGTAATTTAAAAATTTCCCTCTTATATTTTAAATCGATAAAAAATATTATAGGGAAATTTTATAAAAAAGATTATTCAACTACAGATCAACAGAAATCAATAAAGTAAAAAACATCGGAAAATAAAAAGACATAAGATTTATAGTGGTCCGGTCAAACACATCCTACATCCACTCCCTGAAGTCTCCCACTTCAGCTATTGCATTATTACCATTTAGTGTCTCTCCTTTTTTCCCCCACAGTAAGGCGGAGAAGCCTTCACAAAAACTCTCTTCCACCACTACCCGGTGCGACAGAGAACCGTCATCCTTTTACACCTTCCAAGTGTAGGCAGAATACCTCTCGCTGTTCACACTCTCCAAGTATAAGCAGAGAACCTTCCCTCTATTCAAACTCTCCAAGTATAGGCAGAGAACCCTTCATCCTTTCACACTTCTCTAAGTGTAGGCAGAGAACCTCCCACTGTTCACAGGAGTGTGTGTCAGCAGAGAATCGGAACACCTTGAAAAGATCTTCTCACGAGAAATCTGGAAGGACAAGAGAAAAGAGTGAAGTAATCACAATTCATAAATGAATATCCTTATCTTTGAGTACCAAGTGAACTCTTCATGCTCCAATAGTAAAAAATCTCCTTTAAATACTCTCTCACACTCTCTCCTTCAATCTCTCTTCAGTTTACACGAAGACCAGTTTATCAAAAGATTTTAAGATAGTTTTAAGTGGACCTTTTATAAGAAAGACACAAAAAACCATCCAAAAACTACAAAAATTTCAATTCAGTATGTACTCGATCGTCCCATACGATTGAATTTCATACGTACGAACAGTATAAAATCTGTTGTGTACAAACTCCATGTGTATTGGTAGGAAATTCCTTCATACTCGATCATCATTCCGTACGAACATAGTTCATCCGGTACGAACAGTTATTTCAAAGGTTCGTTGGAACCAAAAAATAGGACGAATCACAAGTTCAAATAACAGAGAACATCATCTAGAGTTAAAGGTGTCTATTCTTCTGGACAAACAGATTAAACTAAAAATCTAGAGAAGCTCGTCCAGGGACAAATGGGACTATTCATCTAGATGAATAGTTCAAACTAAAAATCTAGAGGATATCGTCCAGGGATAAATGGGACTATTCATTTAGATGAACTCTTCAAACTAAAAAACCAGAAGAGATCGTCCAGGGATGAATAGGACTATTCATCTGGATGAACAGAACATAGAAAAATTTTTACTCACCCTCCATTCGTTCCATTTTCTCCTGAAGGTGTATGACTGATCTGATCGTCCTGTACGAACATAGTTCGTCCTGTACGATCAGTATTAAAAATTGTGAATTTTAAAGTTATCCCCTCGTGTATGTGTGCTGAGTTACTTAATTACAATCACACTCTCTCTAAATCAAGAAAAACAAATACAGACTCCAAGTTACAAAAAATAACAAGCAGATCTTTGATTTGAAGTCTTCAATATTCTGTAGTATGATTTTTCTAAAATGTTAGTACACACAAGAGCCAAAAAAATAATTCTTCCAAAATGTGTTAGGAAAAAGTAATACTCAAAATAATAATATTTGGAATCATCAAAACATATAAGTTGCAAGAATGTAAAGCATGCAAAGCTAAGTAGCAACTCTCTCAACAAACTCCCCCTTTTTAATGATGGCAAAACAATTATTATTTATATAATTTTCAAATTCCTTAGTTTCTCATAAACTCCCCCTGAATAAATAAGCATGTGAGAATAAGGGGAATATTTATTTAACTAATCCCAATTTTTAAATTTTTATACAAACACAAAAATACAAACAACATGTTAAAACACTTACGAATAACACATTAAAAAATACTTCAAACAATATTTCTCCCCCTTTTTGACAACAGCAAAAAGAGAAGAAGAGACAAAACAAACTAATCCATAAATGAAAGAAGTCATATGAAAAGCCTTTGATAATCGATCCTTTAAAGAGATTGAGTTATATTTGTAAATAGAAATTAAATGTCATTAGAGAAATAGAAAGATTCATATAATTTAAGTATAGATATAACATAGATAAGAAAAAAAAATCAAAATCATGGATCAGTTTAGATAATGAAATAATCAAAATTATTGCAAAGTATATGAATAAAAAATTTATATATTTTAAAATTCAATACAAAATAAAATTGCATAGAAGATTAATTTGAATTTAAAGATTAAAAGATTGAGGAAAGAGCATATACTTGTGGAGCTTTGCGCATCTTTACAGTTTTTGTGGCACACTTTGTGTATCTTTTTATTTTTGGGCTAATTTTATGCATCTTAGTCAATTTGCGAATCATTGCACATTCTTTTGATATTTTGTACATCTGCACATTTTCAAGTGTATTCTTGATCTTTCCAAAATCAATAATCTAAAATCTCAAATTTCCCTAAGTACAATAATATTTATATTGATAAGAGAAATACAAAATAAGAAAACATCATAATTGCAATAATAATATAAAAATTTTGTTAGTCTAATAAGAGACATGAGATTGACATTCTTTAACCAGATCAAGTTATAATCACAAATTAAATTCTTGAAAAATTAAATTTTCTAATGAAATCAATTTTGTATTGCAATTCTAAATATAGCACTTGTGAGATCAATATTTCAATGATGATCATATAGGCTAACACACATTTTTGAAATGAAATCAAAAACAGTAAAATAAGAAAGGATAACTTTTATTAATATCATTGGTAGAAGATAGTGCATTATGCGTGGATTATATCAATACAAAGACACAAATACATAAAAACATAACAGCTAAAAATCACATCACATCACATCTAGTAGAGAGAATCATAAAGAAGTACAGTCATCACTCAGAGGGGCCCTAATCTGGAGGGAGAGGTGGCTGGTTGAAGAAGTTATAATAGCTACTCATCATATCCATAGTCGAGCCTATAGCATCCAGTTGGCCTCACATCCAACCCATGTCCTGCTAGTGTTGTACGTCCTGCTATTGTAGATGAGTTTCAATTTGATCAAAGCGGTGATCAAAATGAGTCTCAAGATGATCAAAATGCTGGACCAGATCCTAAAAGTTTTGTCTAACGTTAGGTGTAGGTGTAGGTATAGGTATAGGTGTAGCTCTTCTCCTATCCTCCTCAGAGTCACTACTTAGCACATGTAGATCTCTATAAAAGATTGCTCAGAATGATCCATCATTGTAGTAGATAAGCTCTTCTAGATTTTGAACTGGATGGACTAGGTCATATTTCTTTTTCAAAATATAGGTCACAATATGTCCTAAGGCTTTTTTTTTTCTCTTGTGGGAGACATGGCCAATCTCAGAAAGTCTATAAATGTAGTCAATGATCAGTTGGGCTTCATCAATTGGTTGGCTTGTCAAAATCAAATAAGTCACTGTGAAAAGAAAATGGGTAATATTTTCTCGATCCCCAGGTTTAGGAATAATGGAGGTTCAAAGAATATGCTGAATGGTTCGAGCATTATGATTAAGAGTGAACACCTTAGCTAAATGAACTTCATTTCCAAACCCTCTAATAACCTCATTTATCACAGTCCAGTCAAAGTTGGAGGAAGTAGTCAAAGTATGGGCTCTAATCCCTTGAGTCCTTAAGTTCAAAAATATTCCCAAATCCTCTTTTATTATCTCTACTTTCTTCTTAAAAACATATGACCTAATCACAATTTTGTCAGAGTTAAAAGACATATTTGCAAGGAAGTAGTGGAAAGTTTCCTTGTTATAGAAGTGGACTAGACTCAGAATAAGTGCAAACAGTGGAGAAGCAAAAAGTTCCATAATTTTAAAAGTGATTTGTTCTTGGAGAAGGACTTTAGAGGGGGTGATCTTGGAGGATACGAACCTAGGGAAGGACTCCTCATTTTCTTTTGACAGAAAGTTTTCTCCAAGGTTTCTAGATGGGGGTGTCTTAGCAAGTATCTTTTGCCTGTCTCTTTTGCTTGAACTAGCCATGGAGAAGATCAAGAAGATTTAGAGGATTGAAAGAGTTTTTGAAGTGAATGAGATTTGAGTTCAAAACCTTTCAATTTAAAGAAAAAACAAATATTCGTACGAACAAAAAATTTTTCTTCCAGGACGAATTTGGGTTTGTACGTACGAAATAAATTTCGTATGTACGAACGAATGTGTCCAAAAATGAAACGACTTTTCGTAAACATGCAAGTTATGAGGCATCCATTCAAATAGACTTCTAACCAAACGATCGTACAGAAGAATAGGTGTTCATCCAGGATGATCAATTATTTAAGATCGTTTTTATGACGGTACATCCCCCACATTAAATTGCCACATATTTGTATGTACGAACTGAATGTTCGTAGGTATGATCAGAAATAAAGAAACTGATCTTATCTGTATAACCGTCTACTTGCGTATATATGATTGAATACATATCATATAGACGATCTCCATAATCGTACATATGAACCATATTAAAAATTTTGAAAAACTACATGCAAAACAATTCGAATCAATAGTTAATATGCTACATAATTCATCTAGTATGAAAATAATTTCGTACAGACAAATTTCACACTTTGAAATTTTCATGCCAACACTCAAAAATCATGAATCTTGATGTGAAAGTACATAAAACAAACAGACAGGAGAATGCAAAACCAAGCACGAATAAAACACTGAAAAACACATACGAAAAATTATAAAATCAAAAGTCACACAAATAAAAATATTAATGTTGCAGAAACATTTAACCAAGCGTTCAAGTCAATCACACCAAGCCTTGTTCTTAATGTACTGAAAGTATCAAAAAATAATGGTTTAATAAAAATGTTTGCAAGTTGATTTTATGTCGATACATGATTGAGTTAAATTTCTCTTTTGGTTGCATGATCCCTTATGAAAAGATGCTTAATGTCTATATGTTTGGTTCTTGAATGTTGAATAGGATTTCTAGAGATACAAATGACACTAGTATTATCACAATAAATGGGAATTGTTCCTATTGTTAATCCTAAATCAATCAACTGTTATTTCAATCAAAGTACTTGTGCCACACAACTTTCTAGGGCAATGTATTCAGCTTCAGTAGTAGATAGGGCTACTAAATTTTGTTTTCTACTGGACAAAGAGACTAAAAAATTTCTAATGAATTAACATGTTCTAGAAGTACTCTTTCTATCAACCCTACAACCTAAAAAATTTGAATCTGAATATCCAATGATTTCAAATGAAGAGCTAAACTTAGGATACCAAATTTATATGTTCTGAGTTCCAACAGATACCTTAAAATCCTTTTCACTATTGTCAAATGTGATAATTTTGGATCTGATTGAAATCCATAACATAAACAAACACTAAACATGATATCGGGTCGGCTAGCTGTCAAGGAAAGAAAAGATCCAATAATCCCTCTACATTTTTTTTTATCAACAGATTTTCCCTTAGGGTCTTTATCTAACTGAACTGAGGAACTCATAGGTGTATTAACAGGTTTAGCATTATCCATTTCAAATTTTTTGAGGATGTCCTTAATATACTTTGACTGACTAAGAAATATACCCTCAGTTTGCTTAATGCTAAATCTTAGAAAATAGCTTAAATCTCTCATCAAACTCATCTCAAATTTACTACTCATTATTTTAAGAAAATTATCACAAAGATTTTTATTTGTAGATCTAAAGATGATATCATCAACATAAATTTATAAAAAGAGTATTTCCTCTCCCAATTTTTTCAAAAAGAAAGTTGTGTCCACACTTCCTTTTTCAAAAGATCTATCAAGTAGGAAGGTGCTCAACCTCTCATACCAAGCTCTAGGTGCCTATTTTAATCCATATAATGTCTTTTTTTTAATTTGAAAACATGTTTTCGATATTTAGAATTTTTAAAACCTATAGGTTATTCAACATATACATCCTCTTGAATTATCTCATTTAAAAAGGCACTTTCAACATCCATTTGGTACAATTTAAATCCTCTAAAACAGGCAAAGGATGACAAAATCCTAATTGCTTCAAGTCTAGCTACATGGGAAAAAGACTCCTCAAAATCAATCCCTTTAATCTGATTATACCCCTTAGCAACTAATCTAGCCTTATTTCTAATGACTACTCTTGAGTCATTCATTTTGTTCTTGACTACCCATTTAGTTTCAACTACACTTTAATCCTTTGGCCTTACAGTTAATTCCCAAACTTCATTTCTTACAAATTGATTTAATTCATCCTCCATTTAGTTCCAACTACACTTTGATCCTTTAGCCTTACAGTTAATTTCCAAACTTCATTTCTTATAAATTGATTTAATTCATCCTGCATTGCCAATATAAAAAATTCATCCAAATGTGTTTGATCAATATTTGTGGGTTCTATTATTAAAATAAAGGCTGTATAATTAACTTCTTTGTTCAGTCCACGCCTAGCTCTAACACCCTCACTAGGTTCTCCTATAATCAATTCCTTTGGGTGGTTTTTAGAAAATCTCAAATCTCTAGGCACTGTGTTTTCTATCTCCAAATTTTCTTCCAAATTTATTTTCTTAATATTTTGGGAGTTAATCTTTATCTCATCCTCTTCAATAATTGGTTATTTGAGTACCAAGTGAACTCTTCACGCTCCAGTAGTAAGAAATCTTCTTCAAAAACTCTCTCAGACTCTCTCCTTCAATCTCTCTTCAGTTTGCACGAAGAACAGTAAAAAAAAAAGATTTCAAGATAGTTTTAAGTGGACCTTTTATAAGAAAGACACGAAAAACCATCAAAAAATTGCAAAATTTCAATTCAGTACGTACTCGATCGTTCCGTACGATCGATTTTCGTACATATGAACAGTGAGAAAACTATTGCGTATGAACTCAATGTACACTGATAAGAAATTCCTTCATACCCGATCATCATCCCATACAAACATAGTTCATCCAGTAGGAACAGTTATTTCAAAGGTTCATTGGGATGAAAAGATAGGACGAATCACAAGTTCAAAGAACAGAGAACATCATCAAGGGATAAAGGTGTTGATTCATCTGGACGAACAAAATAAACTGAAAATCTATAGAAGATCGTCTAGGTTTAAATGGGATTATTCGTCTGGATGAACAGTTCAAACTAAAAATCTAGAGTAGAACGTCCAGGGACGAATGGGACTATTCATTTGGACGAACAGTTCAAACAGAAAAACTAGAGGAGATCGTCCAGGGATGAATGAGACTATTTGTCTGGATGAACAGCTCTTAGAAAAAATTTTACTCACCCTCTGTTCGTTTCATTTGCTCCTGGAGGTGTATAACTGATCTAATCTTCCCGTAGGAACATAGTTTGATCCTGCACGATCAGTATTAAAAATTATGAATTTTTAAGTTCTCCCCCGATGTGTGTGTACTGAGTTACTTAATTACAATTACACTCTCTCTGACTCAAGTAAAACAAATATAAACTCCAAGTTATAAAAAATAACAAGTAGATCTTTGATTTGAAGTCTTTAACAATCTGGAGTATGATTTTTCTGAAATGTTAATACACACAAGAGCCAAAAAAACATTTCTTCCAAAATGTGTTAGGATAAAGTAATACTCAAAACAATAATATTTGAAATCATCTAAACATATAAGTTGCAATTTTGTGAAGCATGTAAAGCTAAGTAGCAACTCTCTCAACAATAATCAACAAATTATATAAACTAGACACTTTAGTTTTCCAAAAATTAAAAGGAGTATTATCAAAATGTAGCATATATGTACTATAGTACCCCTACAATGTGTTTTGATAACCAAACTAAAACATATAAGATTATACTTTTGTAGTAAAACCAATTAAATGGAACCTCACTACCAAATATAAGTGATTAGGCATAGCTAAGAGGGGGGGTGATTTGACCTATTAAAATTCTTTTTTAGAGAAATATAAAAAAAATTATAATTAAAATAAAAACTTCTTAGCAAACAAAGAATTTAATTTTAAACATTATTTAAAAATGTTTGGAGAATAATATAAGTCTTAAAATTATTTTATGATTAGTTTAAAATCATAAGTAATTATGATAAATCAAAGAAATAAGCTAAAATATGCAATAAATGAAATCAAGTAGAAAGGAAAAAAAAGAGAAAATGAACTATGATTTTTATAGTGGATCGATTAACCTAACTTACATTCACTCACCAAGTCCTATTCCAAAGAATTTTAATAACCACTTACTCTATGTCGAAGAAGAAAAAATGACATTCTCCATCATATGGATTGTATCAGAGAACACTTTTTAACCTTCTCTTCCTAAGACAAAACCCTTCTTCTATACTAAACATGATGGAGATGCTTCACCATCAACCTTTAACTAATGTGGATAAATTTAATTTAATGTCAAAATGTAATGTCGCAAAATATTTCCTTTAATTTATATTTTAAGTTTCTTTAGTCAAATCCGCATGGTTTAACATTATATCATCGCTAAGGATAGATTAATGTTTAACTATAGATTTGAGAAGAGAAACTTTCTATTCATGATTCAACACTACATAGGGAATACTCAATAAGTCCCAAAGGATAAAAGAAACATTCACCTATCATTTTAATTAGGAAATTAATTTTATTTTTAAAGCTTTAGTCTACATTTCTCAAATGTTTATCCTACCTTAGAAAGAAACATAATAGGGTTTATTTTATTCTAGGTTGCAGACTCTCTATAGGGGTAAGCCCCTATAGTTAATTACATCTCCTAAGAGAATGCTCTCGATTAAAATATTTGGATTAAAATTTTGATGACAAACATGTTTGTAACATCCTAAGGAGGCTCTTTATGGATTGCAATAAATGTATTTGGTTATTATTTAACTACTTTACATATTCATACGATTTATATACTTTTATATTGCTTTAAATTCCTATAAGAGTGAAAGTTGAATATACCTAGGAATAATTTATACATGTATAAGTCATTATGAAAATAAAATGTATATAGATCAAGTTATACAATGACGTTATTTATAAAAGATTTAAATATACTCTCTTATTCATATAAAAATGGCACTTTGTAAATTATATCATTTCCCTCGGAGGATACTCTCTTTTAAAATTCCATAATGTGGGAGATTGAAGACCATAAGTAAGTGTATATATATATGGTAGGATTAGAAACCCAGTTTTTTTGTCATGGAGCTTGGTCACCTTTCTTTTATGAAGAGTTTGAGTCTTTTGTAAATTATCAAATTAATGAATAAATAAAATTATTTTAATATTCAATATTTTATTTATTAATATTACTTTATACATTGCATTTAAATGGGTTGTAATTTGTGTTAGTGGGTAGAAATTCTTATATATTTTTTTTGGTGTATATGTTCTAATTTTTGTAGAAATATGTATACTATTTCTAGGATGATATTATACTGTGTACCATATAATCAATCTCTTTACCCAATCATGCATATATACATTAATTTAATTTTCTATAATAAATCTTTAGCAAAACTTTTATTCCCATCATGGTGAAAGGCAGTAGGGTCCCCATTGCACCAAAGGGATGCTATGCTTTTCCTTTCGATAGGGCCGTTATGCTACCAAAATTTTTGAAAAAATATTGTGGTTTAAAGTTTTAGTTAAGTATAATTAAATATGATAAGACTTAGAGTTCTTAATGTGCCTTCTCTTTAGTGTAATTAATACTTAAAATTAAAATTAATCTTCATGAGTCATAAATTTTAATGTCTGGTTCATCATTAGTTCTCTTAGGATAGAATATAGCCTATCATTCATTACATATAAGGTGATTGATTAAGCATGAGGTTTGTTAGTTGGCAACACATGCCAAGCTTGTATATGTTTAGATTGTAAATACATCTAATGTTTTTGCACATTTATATCAAATTGTTTCAAAATTTATAATCTAAAATCTAAATTTGGAGGACAACTACAAAGTTTATAGTCTAAAGATTATACATTAAATTATTTTAGCATTAATATTTCTTTAAATCCATATTGATTTGAATATTTTTAGTCTTCATTTTAATCAAGGGCCCTATTTAAAATTTTGACTTCCATAATTATTAAAAATAAATAAACATGCATAGGTTACTATCTAAGAAAAGCACCTGGAAATAAAATTAAACCTCTGGCCCAGTCTAGGCTAGAGTTTGTTGTCCTAACATACTGTCTAAGTGTGCATTGAAAGGTTGTGTGGCTTGGATAGTTTCCAAGCTTTATTAGATTAAAATTATCTACAAGTGAATTTATATATTTTAGATCATTAAAGGATGGTTCAGATTAAAATTTTAATTATTTAAAGATTTTAAATTTCAATTCAAAATATTTTTATTTTTAAATGATTTATCTTTAAGTTTTAAGAGGGATAAAATTCAACAACACCTAAGAGGCAGAAGCTATTGATTAGTATATCCCAGACTAAAAAAATTAATTATACCAACCCACCAAATTTGGGGTACATTGATAGCATGGAGTCTTTCATTTTAATTAAATATTTTGGTCCTTAAATCTTCCCAAGTCAACACACATTTTCCCTCGTGAAAGGAAGCAAGCACAAGGGTATAAAAGTTGTACCATCTAAATATTTTATTAATAATTTTAAATTAATTTAATTTGATTAATTTCTAGTTTATTTATATTATGTCAAATTAATTCGTGGCATTATCACAATGAGCACAAGGACCTAGGGCCTCCTTAGGATGTTACAAACATGTTTTTGGATTATAATTTTGATGACAGCAAACAAATCTTGTTTCACTACGGCTGCCTTTTTTCTACTGACTTTTCAGGACTCTAAGATCGGACGAAAATTGAAATCAGCTCAAGACTGGATAGATTAAGATTGAGTCAATCTGTAATTAATTTTTCTCTTTTTTGAGTCAATTGTAATTGCTTAAAGTGACTGATGTTAAGTAACCCTACACACACACACTTGAGAGATTTAGAACTTGTGTTTTTACTCACATCGTCCCGGATGATATTTTATATCGTCCTGGACGATCGAGTTCAAAATAGAAGATCTAATCAGTATTTCTTAGTTAAGGCAGCCAAAACTAACTGATCGGCCAGGACGATATGCTCAATACAGAAATAAATTGCCGTCATGATCAATTTAGGTATTCTGTATTTTTGGAAATTAGCCAGGACGATCATGAGATCGGCCAGGACGATCATGAGATCGGCCATGACGATATTACATAATTATGCCTAAATTGATCCAGGAATCAAGGAAGTAACTAAGGATAATTGATACGATCACATCATCTTGGACGATCGTAGGATCAGCCAGGATGATCTATTTAAAAACCCTTAGTTGCTTCTGGATGATAAATATCGGCCAGCTCAAATTCAGGGTGATGCTATGGACGATTTTCCTCTAATTTGAACTGATCAGCCAGGATGATCGTGAGATCGTTCGGGATGATCAAGCAAATTTTCAATCATCCAGTTTGCATTCAGGGCGATGCTCTGGCCAATCTTATGAGATTTATACTGATCGGCCAGGACGATTTCCATATCGTCCTGGACGATAAAGTTGGCAACTTATAATTAATGAGCCTCTTTGAAGCTCTTCTATTTAAGAGCTTTTATTTAACATTTTTGAACATCATTAACTGCTGACTTGACCTGACAAAACAAAAAGGAGAGAGAGAGAGAGAGCGAGAGAGAGAGAGAGAGAGAGAGAGAGAGGATCTTATGAGGGGGAGCTTGTGAGGGGATTCATAAGAGTTTCTCCAGGCATTGTTCCACTTCTTCTTCCCTAGAGTCTCTTGTCCTTGGAAGGGTTAGGAGAGGTAAGTTTCAGTAAGTGATCGTGGTTCTCTGCCTGCTTCAGGAGGAAGCAAAAGGAGTTGGGTTCTCTGCCTTGCCAGGTGTGGCAAAAAAAAGGTGTTTTTGTGAGGGCTTCTCCACCTAGTTGTGGGGGCTAAAGGAGAGTCACATTGGTAGTATAATACTCTGAGGGCGCCTCTGGGGAGTGGACGTAGGTCAAGTTGACCAAACCACTATAAAACCTTGTGTTCTTTTTACTGCTTCCGCACTTTAATTTTTTTCACACATGTTTTTTCATGGTGATTTTGGTTTATGATAATCATTCTTTTGGTTTTAAAGAATTTTTTAAAATACCAATTCCCCCCCCCCCCCCCCCTCTTGGTTAGCCTCGGGATTAGTTCATAGGGATTAACATGCCTAACGAACTTTCAAGTGATATTAGAGCGGAATTCATAAAAACTAAGTTTAAAAACTTTTTGAATTTTGATCTATGGCTAACTTCGGGAATCGTAATACAACTGAAGGATATTCTATTACACGACCTCCCTTATTTGACAACCTTTTTTTTATTTTTGGAAAACTCGCATGGCTACTTTTTTGCAATCAACTGACTATCGCATGTGGATGCTTATTAAAGAAGGATATTCTCCACCTACTCATGAAGTTAACGAAATTAAAACTAAATTCGCTTTTACTGAATGGACTACCGATGAAAGAGATTTAGCTCAATTGAATGCAAAGTGTTTGAACTGTTTTTTTTTGTGCTTTAAAGTCTTAATATTACATGCATGTTTCTACTTGCTCTACTGGAAAAGAAATTTGAGATAATTTATGCATTACTTATGAAGGAACAAATGAAGTAAAACAATCTCGTTTGAATATTCTCTTGCATGACTACGAACCTTTTCGTATGAAACCATCTGAATCGATTTCGGATATGTATATAATGTTTACTCAAATTGTAACTTCTTTGCATGCCTTAGGAAGAGAACTTTTAAATTATGAAAAAGTAAACAAGATCTTAATATCCTTGCCTTCCTCTTTTGATGCTAAAATCACTGTTATAACTGAATCTAAGGATTTAAACACCTATTCGATTGATAACCTACTTGCCTCACTCATTGCTTACGAGCAATGAGTGAATCAAAGAAATCTTGATGCAGGTGAGAAAAAAAGGAGAAAATAGTGGCACTGAAGGCCAACCACAGGAATTCTAATTCTTCTGGGTCTGAGAGCGATGATAATGTCTTGATCACAAGGCAATTCAAAACCTTTCTAAGGAAGAAGTACAAGAATCATCAAATCTGGAGAAAAGGTAAGGATAATAAATATTCTAAAAGATCTTCTAATTTTGTTTGCTTTGAATGCAGGAAGCCTGGATATGTCAGAGTGGATTGTCCTACACTTCAAGATCACACAAGAAAAGAAAAGGGTGAGGAAAAATCCAAGCTCAGGAAGGACAAAACGAGACTTCAAAAGGCATTTTGGGCAGATTCTGTAACTGATTCATCAGAGACTAAACCTGAAGATGAAATAACCAACTTATGCTTAATGGTGAAAGTTCATATTGATCAAAGTGATGAAGAAGAGGTATGTAAACCAACTTATGATCAATTGTTCGAAATTTGTGAGAAAATTCATGCATCATACAAAAAACTTAAGAAAACTCATGCTAGTTTGAAGTTGGAACTTTTAAATTTACAAAAAGACCATGAAATTATTCTCAAAGATCATTCTACGATTGATTCAAATCACATGGCTCTACTTGATGAATTTGATGATTTAAATAAAAAGCATTCGGAATTAATTGATGAGCATGATGCATTAAAAGTTTCATACACCTCACTCAAATCTGATTTGAATAAATCTAAAGAAATAGAGCGCAACTTGAGGATTGATAATAATGCTTTGGAAGATACTAACTTGAGGCTTAAAGATGAATTGGACTCAATTAAGAGAAATTGGATGATACCCACTTTTGATCTAAAGCTAAAACCTAGGAAGAGGCGTTATAACACTAATCATTTAAGAAATCATTTTCCTGAAGTTAGATGTTTTTTGTGTGCCATGCTAGGACACATCTCACACACTTGCACTGTCCACCGTAGTACACATTAGGTGTGGAGACCAAAATTTCATGATTCACAGTATAGCACACATGCATTACACTCTACTTTTTATGAGAAGGGACCCAAACCTATTTGGGTTCCTAAGTCTGACAATTGTTGATTCTTGTAGGATTTCTCTCACCAAAGACCTCGTGAGAGCATAAGATACTTGGATAAATAGAGGCTAACAGCTCATAACTGCTTAAACTTGCTGCTTAACAAATTCTTGAGTTGCATTTTGATTATTATTATGTTTTGTTTTTGTGATAGTTTTTTTGTTGTTCTAGACATTTTTTTTTTCTTTTGTTTTCTTTTTGATGATTTTTCCTTGTTCTTAAACTTTGGAGATTTATGTCCAATGATTAGCATTTCTAAATCGGTTAAAGGGGGAAAACACCGTTGATGGTTTCCCTCCCTCTAACCACTTTTGGTGATATAGTTTTCTTTTCTAAATAAAAAGTCTATCTCATTTTAACAAATGGTTTTTAAAATTAAGATCCTTTTTACCTTGCTACAATAGTATATCTTATATATATGATCCAAAGTTCTTATATATCTTTCAAGTTAATTGAAATCTCGTCGTTTCACTTATCATATGATTTTGATTTTCATTTTGTGGTTTGTTCTTCCCTATGTTAGAGAGAGAGATCCTCTTCTCTAATATTTAGAAGATATAATCACAACTAAGAATCTTTTTAAGGGTTTGTTAAAGAGTTTTTAGCTTGCAAAAATTTAAAAAAAAATGGCTAATGACGCCAAATTGAAAAGAAAAGTATATACACGAAAGTGTATCAAAAATAAAATATGCTCAAAGAGCCAATCAAAGTGACAAGAGGCATAAAATGAGCCCACTAAATGCAAGCTATCCTCTCTTTTCAAAAGTTTTAAAACTTAGAAGGACTCATGGGGTATTTGATGTTTTCAAAGGCTTGATTTTAAATTCCATGATATAGACAAATTACTTTGGTATACTATTTTATAAGATATTTTATTTATAACCAAGTTTTGAATGTATATTCTTTTTATTCAATTTATTCTGAGTTAGACCTCTTATTTTCAAAACACAATTTTTATCCTGAAAGAAGTCTGAGCTAGGGTAAACAGGATCGGATTTTCTACCATTTTCAGATTGTGACATTGTTAACTCATTGATCTTTCAAATCTTTAAAATTTAATTATTTGGGAAATTCGTCATATGCTTGCTTTGCTAAAAACAAAAAAATAGAAAAATTAAAAACCAAAAAAAATCGTTTTTTTTTTTTCTTTTCTTGCTTTTATCTGTTTTTATTGTATTTACTTTTATTTAGGGTTTTCTCTATTCATCTCCATTTTTCCTTGATTTTTGAATTCTTCTCACATCGTCCTGGCCGATACCTCTATCGTCTTGGACGATATGATAATTTCTCTTCAAAATTCTATCTGCTGAACTTTTCTGAGCCTTCTATAACTCATAATCCTAGAGGATACATTATCTTCCTAGATGATCCAATCGAACTCTATTACAATCATCTTGATTGTCTTGGCCGATACAATTTTCATCCTGGCTGATACACTAAATCGTTCTGGACTATCCACGTGTCAGTACATTTAAATCCCTAATATCAGCCCCGGACGATCCATTATTGGACAATCGTCCTGGCCGATCCACTGTTCGTCCCGGACTATACACGTGGCACAAATTTAAAATGTTTTAACTTTGACTGGTACAATCAATTATTGTGCATCATCCTGGACGATACACCTAATCGGCCCGAATGATTTGCTTTTTTCAATAGTCATCCAGCTTGACTCCTCGAGACGATCGCCTGTGTCTAATCCTCCTGGCCGATATCTGATCGGCCAGGCCGATCGGATTGCCTTTTTTACCAATCAGCCATTACGCAATAATTGAACCAAATCATCTTGGATGATTCTGTGATTGGCCTAGATGATGTGGCCATTTCTTTAAATACTGGCCATTCCAGTCATTGTTTTCACCTCAAAGCTTCTTCTTATCTCATTTTTACTTACTGATTTCTTGTTATGGTTGGTAAGAAGCGAGTCCGACAGGCTTCTGAAAGTTCCTCGAGGGCCACTCTGGACCCTCGATTCAGGGAAGTGGAGGATCAAGCAGCTTACCGTCATTACAAAGAATGTGGCATCACCCTTTCAAGAACCATAAATCCTGTCCATCTTTCATATCCGGTAATAGATCTCTTTGCTCACACTTCTCTCTGTTTCATTCTTACCCTCGCTGTCCCTTTTTCCTCATAACTTCTGTTAGAATTTTATGCAAATCTTCATATAAATTCTACTTTCACAGCCCTGACCTCTTATGTGAATCGATGCCCAGTCGAGATCACATATCAGGACTGTGCTGAACTATTGCAACTATCCACCCACCGGGGATAAGCTGCATATAATTATCTCAGATCCTGATTTTAACTGGTCCACAGCAAATCATTTTCTTCCCCAGACCAATACACCCTTTCATGTTGGAGAGACTAGCTCTTTAGTCAAAGATGCTAGGACAATTCAGCATGTCCTTCACACCTCCAATATTCCAAAAGCCAGGGACCGAGTCCACATCACTCTACTTTCTATAACTACCTTTTTCATCATGGCACGGAGAGAGTTTAATGCTACTGACTTGATTTTTCGATACATTGATCATTTAACAACTATTCGTGATCCAAGACATAGGAGAAAACCCAACCTTGCTTTAGGACATCTCATAGGTTATATTCTTAAAACCAAATACAATCTTCAATATCCTGCTCGTCACAACCTTCAGCCTCCTTGCTACTCAAACAGCTCTTTAAATATCCTTCACAGTACTCATCTCCACCCAGGGGATGGGGAACCTCAGGGGGCCGAGGAGGAGGAGGCTCCCGCTCCCGTTCCTAATCCTGCTCCTCTTTGCCAGCTCTCATAGTTTGACTAGTTAGTGGAGAGATTTGATCATTGGGAGACCCGTTTCAATGCTTGCGTTGCTGCACAGGAGCAGCAACATTCTGAGGGTATTGCCCGCTATGAGCAGCACCGCACATAGGACTTAGCCCATTTTGACAACTACATTACTCACCATCAGCAGCAGCACGACCAGGACATAGCCTAGTTCAATGCTCAATTTACTATGCTAGCTAGATTCTTTCAGCAGGCTCCACCACCTCCACCTCCATCTGATGATCAGGATCCCTCATTTATGTAGTTTTAGTTTCTATTTTCTGTGGATTTTTTTTTTCTATATTATGTTTTTAGTTGCTTTAGTTTGTATTTTTAGTTTCCTCCTCCTTTTTGAGATGTCAAGAGGGGAAGTAGTATGTTTGGACTTGCTCTTGTAGTATGTTTGTATTTGTTCTGTTCAAAAATTTGAAAGCTTGTTTAGTTTTGTATTACTGTTTTAGAATTGATTATCGATATGTTTACCATCATCAAAAAGGGGGAGATTATTACAAACATGTTATTGGATTATGATTTTGATGATAGCAAATAAATCTTGTTTCACTACGACTGCCTTTTTTCTACTGACTTTTCAGGACTCAAAGATCGGATGGAAATCGGAATCAGCTCAAGACTGGGTATATTAGGATTGAGTCAGTCTGTAATTTTCTTTTTTCTTTTTTGAGTCAATAATAATTGCTTGAAGTGACTGATGTTAAGTAACCCTACACACACACACCTGAGAGATTTAGAACTTGTGTTTTTACTCACATCATCCCGGACGATATTTTATATCATCCTGGACGATCAAGTTCAAAATAGAAGATCTAATCAGGATTTCTTAGTTAAGGCAGCAGTAATTAATTTATCGGCCTGGATGATACTTGTATCGACCAGGACGATATGCTCAATATAGAAAGAAATTGCCGCCATGATCAATTTAGGTATTCTATATTTTTTGAAATCGGCCAGGACGATCATGAGATCGGCATGGATGATATTACACAATTATGCCTAAATTGATCCAGGAATCAAGGAAGTAATTAGGGATAATTGATACGATCACATCATCCTAGACGATCGTAGGATCGGCCAGGACGATCTATTCAAAAACCCTTAGTTGCTTCTGGATGATAAATATCGGCCAGCTCAAATTCAGGGCGATGCTCTGGACGATTTTCCTCTGATTTGAACTGATCGGCCAGGACGATTGTGAGATCTTCTGGGATGATCAAGCAAATTTTCAATCTTCCAGTTTGCATTCAGGGCGATCACTGGCTGATCTTATGAGATTAGTACTGATCAGCCAGAACGATTTCCATATCGTCCTGGACGATAAAGTTGGCAACTTGCAATTAATGAGACCCTTTGAAGCTCTTCTATTTAAGAGCTCTTATTCAACATTTTTGAACATCCTTGGCTGCTGACTTGACCTGAGAGAACCTAAAGGAGAGAGAGAGAGAGAGAGGATCTTATGAGGGGGAGCTTGTGAGGGGATTCATAAGGGTTGCTCCAAGCATTGTTCCACTTCTTCTTCCCTAGAGTCTCTTGTCGTTGGAAGGGTTGGGAGAGGTAAGTTTCAGCAAGTGATCGTGGTTCTCTGCCTTTTTCAAGAGGAAGCAAAATGAGTTGGGTTCTCTGCCTTGTTGGGTGTGGCAAAAAGTTAGTGTTTTTGTGAGGGCTTCTCCGCCTAGCTGTGGGGTCTAAAGGAGAGTCACGTTTGTAGTGCAATACTCGGAGGGCACCTTCTGGGAGTGGACGTAGGTCAAGTTGACCGAACCACTATAAAACCTTGTGTTCTTTTCACTGCTTCCGCACTTTAATTTTTTCCGCACTTTTTTTTCCGTTGTGATTTTGGTTTGTGATAATCGTTCTTTTGGTTTTAAAGAATTTTTTAAAATACCAATTCACCCCCCCCCCCCCCCCCCCCCCCCCCCCCCCCCCCCCTCTTGGTTAGCCTCAGGACTAGTTCATAGGGCTTAACACCCCTAACAAACTTTCATAGGATATGTGGCCCTGTAGCTCGAGACAATCTAGCCTAAAAAACTTTAATGGTAGAAATGTTGATTGTTTGCTTAATGTTGTTTATTGATTTAACTTCATTGGATTAATAATTTACTAAATTTATGATGATTTATTGAATTTTTAAATTTTGTTGAATATTTTTTTGTGTTAAACATAAAGTCCATTTCTTGACCTTTTTATTTATATCTGCTTATTGAATTTTTATATTTTTTATAAATACTAAACCTAGAGGTTAGTCCAATACATTTGAGTTGGCTTATTTTGGAGTTTAATTTTAAAATAGTTATGAATAATTGAAGTTTGGTGATATAATAAATTTATTTAATTATTTAATTAGGGGCATTTTTTTATTTTTGTACCAAATTAACTTTAAACATCTAGAAATCTTACCTAAATGTCAGAAATGAACTATATGGATGATTTCACCTATTTAAATTTATTTTAGTATTTTTTTAATTTTTAAATAATTATTGTAACTAATTAGTGAATTTCTTAATTTTTAAAATTAATTTTTTGTGGAATAACAAGATAAAGAATCAACTCCAAAATTTGAGATCAATTGGACCACTTTATCTTGAGAAAATAAAGAAAATTGTTTTTACACATCCCTACTTTCTCAACAATCTCTACTCAAATTTTTTTGAAATCAATTTTAAAAAATGGTAGGTCTCAAGACCTTTCCAATGAGCTCAAGATCACTCAATTTGGAGTTGATTTGGTGTTTCTATATGTTTTGGAAGTTTAAAGTCATTTAAACAAATTTTTAATTCATTTTTATTAAAGAAACAACCAGTGCCATTATTGTTAATCATTGGCAATCATTAGATGGTGGTAGAATAGCAGTCATTTTGGTTGAGTATGCCAACAAGCAAATCTAGAGGTATTAACAAACAGCAGAGGCGTGGACAATAAAGGTCCTATTACGTAGCCCTTAATTAAAACTACATGCACGGATTTGACTCCTTTTAGATGAGTGATGCCATTTGACACTCTATAGAAAATCCAAGAATACATCATGATTAGATGGTTCTAATTTTATCCTGATTACTAGTTTAGAAATGAACTACATATTTAAATGACCATAAATTTAAATCCAACCTCCCAAATTTGATGAAATTTAAAGCAGAGGTTCTAAACATCCTGATCTTGCAATTCCCGGAATTTGGTGGCTCCAAGTATTAATATTTGGGAGAAAATTATATTTGACATTGAAGCTTCAAATGGAGATTTTTAAATAGCCTATGGGTGGATTTTCAGAATCTTTGGCTTGGTGGAAAGCATCAAAGTCCCTCTTCAACTCCCTAGAATACCCCAAATTCTAATAATGGTTGGATTAAGAGAAGGATTTAAGGTAGCCTTTCTCTCTCTTTTTAGTTTTGGGCTTTTTTTAGCTAGAGAAGGCTGGGAGAGACTATAGGAGAGTAGGGGATGTTGATAGGGAGTTGGAGAAATGAATTGATTAACCCTTTTTCAGATATTTTTTTGGGTTTTCATAGGAGAGAGAAATTTAAATGGACGATCTAGATCTTTCCAACTAAGCCTAAGCCAGCAACCAATGAGAGCCAAAGGAAGATTCATGGAGAGTTTGAAAGCACATGAGAATTTGATGAGTGAGTTAGGCTTAAACAAATCATTGGACAAAGATTATTTTGGAGGTTATTTCACATCAACAACCCATATAGCATGAGATGGTTTTGGCATGTGTAATGAAACTTCTAGAGCCTACCCATGTGTTAGCTCAAGCCAAATTTGGTTGGAACTCCATTTAATGGGTTTTTGGAGGATTTGTTCAACCCAAACTTTTGACCCAGGTGAAATCATGAGTTCAAACTCTTGGGGTGTGCACATGGGGTTAATACACATGCTATGGCAATTTTTCAGCATTTATTTTGATAAGGGTGTATGTTTTGATCAAGCAAACCCTTTTTTTTAGCACTTTGATCAACCCTACTAGTCAAACCAAGTGGGACCAAGGCTTAGAAAATTTTTTGGGGACTCATGTTGACCTCATGAATAGTCCTAATAAGTTTCTTTCAATGATTTGGTCAAACACATGAAAAATGAATTTTTTAAGTGTATAGGGTGATTTTGTTCAACAAGGATTGACCTATTCAACCATGTTTGACCGAGGGTAACACATTACAAATGATGTTTTGGACTTGTTGGAAGTGGTCCCATGGCTTGATGAGGCCATTTGGTGAAAAATACATATTTAAGAGCTTAAGGGGCCTTATGATCAATGTAGGTTGACTTGGTGAACAAAGGCTTGTCATGGCTTGGATTTAGGTTTAATGTTTTCAAATGTGATTTGAGTTTGTTGGAGGTGGCCCCAAGGTTTTTTGGGGTCTTCATGCATATAATATAGTTTAAAGGGAAAAATGGCAATTTGGTTAACCTAGGTTAACTTGATCAGCTAGGTTGATTTGGGCTTGGATTTTAGTTCAATGGATTCCAATCATATTCTAAATATGTTTTGAGAATGGAACATTACTTAGTTTAACTTAACATTTTTTAAGGTTTAAGGAAAATTCATATTTCAATGTTTATTATTTTAGGGTTTTATGGTCAATCACAGTCAACCAAGGTTCAATGTTGGTTCATGATAGTGATGATGATCATGGTCAATGATTTTCGAAGGTCAAAATCACAAGATGCCATATTCAGTGGCATAGGCTATAAATATTTGAAGGTTTTGCAACCTAAGAATAAACTTTGAATTTTAGGAGTTAGGGGTCTTGAAATGCCTTCAAATTTATGTGGTTGATCATAGGGACATGCCGAATGAATATACAAGTGATACATGAGGAATACAATGTCATTTGGTTAGATTTAAGGGCAATATACATTTGTCCTTAAATAGGTTATGGACCCAAGGGTTTTGGTTTACTTCGAAAACAAAATTTTGGAGTATTGAGTTTGCAATAGGTTTGATCAATGAGTTTGATTTAGATTTGATTTAACAAATAATTTGGAAAGAGATAGGTTTCAAAATTCTTAGCTTATTAAAAATTAATAATTATTTTCAATGATTGAGGAGGTGATTAGCTGATTATCATGCGAACTATTAATTGATCAATTTAGGGCTTTATTTTAATTTATTTTTTTGAATTAATTAATGAAGATCTATCATAAAAGGAAATTTAGTTTTAGAATGATAATATCACTAGCAACCTTTTTGGTGATTTTTAGGTGATAGATAAGATGATTAAATGATAGTCAAGGGTGATTATTAAGTGATGATTTTGAAGTCAATGATTTGATCACTATTCCATAGCACAATGATGGGATAAATTTGAAGTCTGAAGTGAAGTTCAATGATTTGAATTTGGAGATTATATATATTTTTTTATTTAGATCATTGACCTCACTAAAAAATGAGGTCAATAGAAGCATCACTTTATTTCTTGATATGACATATATACATATATAGAACATAAATTATATCGAAATTTAGCAAGTAATAAAACTCAGTAGCGGCTATCAAAATTTTGGCACTACTGTCATGGATTATAGTTAATTATCCTTGGTTTCACTTTATATTATTGAACAAATTTCTGATTTATTCTTATCATTATTTCTATTTAACTTGTTATATATTACCAATTTTATTTATTTCTTACAATTTTAGTGTAATATTGTTAGTTGTTCAAAAGTGCTTTTTTTTTTTTTTTTCTGCATCATTAATATATGTATAATAGAAACTAATTAGCAGAAACTTTATTTCATTATAAAATAGAAAGAACTCTTAAATAAAATAAAAAGTCTAACAAAACAAAAAATGAATTAAAAATGGCTAACCCGTTCCAATATAATGACCAACTCAAACCACATAGAGAATATGTTAATCATATGATTGAGTGTATTAAAAAAAGTATTAATAGACTGAATATTTAGGCTAAAAACATTGAGCTAAAACATGTTA
This sequence comes from Dendrobium huoshanense, assembly GCA_016618105.1. Lineage (NCBI taxonomy): Eukaryota > Viridiplantae > Streptophyta > Magnoliopsida > Asparagales > Orchidaceae > Dendrobium > Dendrobium huoshanense. The sequence goes on from CM028344.1 coordinate 24,589,600, forward strand.
TCATCCATATAGCATAAAACTCTCATTTTGGGGGAACCCCTACAAAAAATCCCTAACTACATATAGCTAGTTTCTTAGAGACATGTGATACACTCAAATATAAAAGAGTCTCAAATGATGATATTAAATTTAGGTTATTTCCATGAAGCTAGTATGTGGTTAACTATTCACCAATGGTCTAATCACTTCATGTAATGACTTAGCTCACAAATTTCTATATAAACATTTTCCCCATCTAAGACTATAAAACTTAGGAATGATACTACCTCATATATGAATCTTGGAAGAGATTCAAGGAATTACATAGATAATGTCCATACTATGCATTGCCTTATTTTATTATCATTCCAACATTTTGTTGAGTCCAGTAATTAGGTTGTTAAGCCTAAGTAAATGTCCCACGGCTACCAAGAGGGGGGTGAATTGGTAGTTTAAAAAATTTTAATCCCTCTTTGAAGATTAAGTTGAACCAAAATAAAAATTTCTTTTAAAGTTTGTAGAAAAATATTTTTCAACCACAGAGTTGTTAAAACTGAAATTTAAAGTGCGGAAACGTAAAAACAATAAAGTAAATGACACCAGATTTATAGTGGTTCAGTCTATAACCAGACCTACATCCACTCCTCAGAGGCACCCTCTGAGTATTGCACTAAAACCAATAGTGACTCTCCTTTAGCACCCACAGCAAGGCGGAGAAGCCTTTACAACACACTCTTTTCACCACTACCCGGTGCGGCAGAGAACCGTCATCCTTTTACACAATCCACAGTGCTGGCAGAGAACCGTCATCCTTTTACACTCTCCTAGTGTGGGCAAAGAACCCTACGGCTATTCACACTCTCCAAGTGTAGGCAGAGAACCTTTCGGCTGTTCACACTCTCCAAGTGTAGGCAGAGAACCTTTCGGCTGTTCACACTCTCCAAGTGTCGGCAGAGAACCGGATCTCCTTGACTGATCTTCTCACAAGAATCTAGAAGGAAGAAGGAAAAGAGTGAAGTAATCCAAATTCACAAGTAGAGACTCTTACCTTTGAAATCCAAGTGAAGCCTTCTCGCTCCAGTGGTAGGAATCCTCCTTTGAATGCTCTCTTCCACTCTCTCCTTGGCTATTCTCTCAAGAGGCACGAAGATCAAATGACAAAAAGATTGGGTGGCAGTCTAATTTGGACTTTTTATATAAAAGACAAGAAAAACCGCCCAAAAACCGCAAGTTTTCAATTCTGTACTCAATGGATCGTCCTGTACGATCATGGATCGTCCTGGACGATTTTACTTAAACGATCTGAAACGACCCTATTTGAATATGTGTACGAAATGTCTTCGTACAGATGATCGTCCTGTACGAACGGTTATTACAAGGTCGGTCCTAGAAACTGCTGAAAATTGTTCTAAGTCGGTTAATCGTTTGGACGAGAATATGTTCGTCTGGACGAAAATTTTCCAGAGACCCGATCGTCCTAAATGATAATTTAATTTCGTCTGGACGAAAATTTTCCAGAGGACCAGTCGCCACGTACGATAATAAAATTTGTCTGGACGAAAATTTTACAGAAAACCAATCGTCTGGTACGATAATTAATTTCGTCCTTGACGAATAGGACTTAAAAAAAAATTTTCGAGCAAGTTCCTATTCGTTCCATGTGCTCTATAGGAGATAACTGTCTGACCGTCCCGTACGATAGGATATCGTCCAGTACGATCAGTATAAAATTTTATGATCTCCTTATGTGTGTGTGTGAATGTTTTTTATTCACTCAATTACAATCACTCCCTTCCAAAATTAATTCAAAGAAAAAAATGCAAACTTTAATTTTACAAAGTATCTCATGTTGAATTTGATTTGAAGTTATCGTAGTCTGGAGTCTGATTTTCCTGAAATGTTAGTACACACAAGAGCAAATACAAATCTTCTAAAATTGTTAGGAGATAACTACACATTTGAACAATAATGTTTGAAAATATCAAAACTATTCAAGATGCAAAAAATGTAAAGGCATTCAAATAGCAAATATTCTAACACACTTTATAATGGTCTTGTACGTACCACTACATACATTAGATGCAACTATTTGAGGCCTATTAATGTATAAGCCCCTTGACGAAACATATGTGTTAATTGTTGAAATAACCACCAATAATTTCCATTGTTCATATGAGAGAGAAAACTATAAGAAAGTAGCCAGTGTGTATTAATCTAATGTTTTAGCAATTTTGACTATATAAGTAGTTATTATATCCAAAAAAAACTAGAAAATATAGGAGTTAGTACATCCTGAACACACTTTTTTTAATAGAAGAGAGTATGTATGGATCACTTAGTGACCCAAGTACATCATGATTTAAATTATTAAATGTCATATACAAAATAATCCTTCCTATAATATTTATAACTTAGGTTGGCAAAATTTTCCTAACTTCAATTAGTGTAAACTTTAGAACTGGCTAGTATATAGAATTTTAGCCCCAAGTAAGAAATTTGAACACACCATCCAAAACTATGGAAACACATGGACAAATTATCCACTAGGTTTTAATTCAAATAATTAAATTAAAGATAAAAACCTTCTTTAGAAGATCTAATTTTGCGAATAGGAACACAATTCATAAAGCCAACTTGTAGAAGTAAGAAATAATAAAAATTAGTTTGGATCATTAGTTAGTTCTTTGAATTGAAGACCCCATATCATTATTCCTAGAAGTATAGAGGTCAAATATAGGGGACAAGTTAGGGAAATTTCAAAGAATACAAGTGGATGCGGTTTAGATAAAGTGGTTAGTAAGGAGGAGAAGTCTATAAAAGTAATTCTTAAGGAAACACCGATAAAACCTATCAAGACTAAAAAAATAGCCCAATACCATTAAGGAAGTAGAAGGAGATTGAGAGACCACCACCACCTTTTACGTAGATGTTATTAAAGCAAAATTTAAATGAGAAATTATCTAGATTCTTAGAGGTACTTAAATTGTTAACAATTAACATACCCTTTGCAGAAGATCTGGAGCACATCTATGTTGCAACTTAGCTTACAAAACTATGTTTTTATCTCATGTGAGTTTTTGATGATACCAAAATCTTATTGTGTTTATTATTGTTTCTCCTAACATATATTGGAAAATTTTGTTTGTGTTGTTTGTGTGTGCTAAAATTTAGGGAAATCATACACCAGACTACTGATGAATTTCAGATAGATTAGATTAGGGTTTGTTGTAATTGAAGTTTATACTTTTTCTATTTTTCTTAAGTCTAAAAGAGTGTGATTGTAATTGGGTAACTATGTACACATACACTGGGGGAGTGATTCAAAACTTGTAGTTTTTTAAAACTAATTGCATTGTATGATTCTAGAATTATACGGGATGACTTGACGTGAGTGTTCCTCTAGAAAGCAGTTAATCGAATCATGCCTTAAAATTTTTCAATTGAACTATTTGTACTGTATGAAGTTACATTCGTACAGAAGATGTCTAGAGTACGAAATGTCTATATATCAATTTGTCCCAAATAAACTTACCATTTTCTAAATTGATCATATTGTACAAAATAAGTTTCGTATAGACAACATCTAGAGTATGAAAAGGGTTCATACCAGTTCATCCATACGATTAGGTAAATTTTTTGAACTATCCATACTATATAAAATTGAGTTCATAAAGGCGACGTTCAGAATACGAAATGGACTCGTCCATTTTTGTACCAAATGAAGAATGATTTGATTAAACTGATTATACTGTACAGACACTGACCAGAGTATAAAATGCATTCATGTTGAATCATTCCTGATGAACTTATTCATTTTTTTAATTGTTCGTACACTACGATGTCAATTTGTACATATGATAGATAGAGTTCAAAAATAGGGCTGTACCAGGATTTTTAAATTATTCATACATATGAAGTACGATCATACTGTATGATCCAAGATGGTCAAATTGAAATTTTCAATATTCTGGATAGTTTTTCTTATTATTTCTATATAAGGTCCTAAAAACCTACTGCCCAAGAACTACGAATTTCTTTTAAGAGTGTACTTGGAGAGTGTTTGGGAGAGTATCTTGGGATTGGAGAGTGAGAGATCTCTTAAGAGGTATTTGTGATGGGATTCACAAGGTTGCCCAACGATGAGGATCACTTGTTTTTTAAAGTTCTTCCCTACTTTCTCAAAGGCTCTTGAAAGATGATTTTCAAAGAAGAACTGATTCTCTACCGACACAAGGAGGGTGTGAAAGGATGACGGTTCTCTACTGACACTAGGAGGGTGTGAAAGGATGCTGGTACTCTACTGACACTCGAAAGTTATGAAAGGATACTAGTTCTCTATGGTTACCAGGAGGATAAAAAAGGATGATGGCACTTTGCCGCACCAATGATTGGCGGAAGAGAGGGTAATTATAATGGCTTCTCCGCCTTGCTGTGAGAGCAAAAAGAGAGTCACTTTGGTATACTATAATACCTGAAGATGGAGTCTTCAGGGAGTGGACATAGGTCTAGTTGGATTGAACCACTATAAATTTCTATGTTCTTCTATTTTTATTTTTACTACATTTTTATTTTGCACTTTAATTTTGTGGTTGAAAATTTAATTTTGGAGAAAAATTTTCAATGTGATAAAAACTTAAATTAATTTTCTAAAATTTCTTAGAGATTATTAAATTACCAAACCCCCCCCCCCCCCCCCCCCCTCCTTCTTGGTTAACCTTGGGAAAAATTTAATATGTCTAGCAACCTATTCAGACTTTCAATCTATACTTATGTTAAATTCATTAATGACAGCTTGAGAGAAAGATATAATTAGGATACTTTAAAATAGTATACCTTATTGATGAATGTAGTGCAATAATCCTAAATAAGATCCCTTGAAAGCTTAAGGATCAAAGTAGTTTTACCATCACTATGTCTATATGAGATAAATTTTATGAGAGAGAATTATGTAAAATAGGAGCTAGCATAAATCCAATGCCCTTGTCTATAATTAAAATAAAAACATAGGAAAATTAAAACCTACCATTATTATCATTTAATTAGCTAACCATTCATTCGCTTAGCAAAAGTGGATAATAGAGGATGTATTAGTAAAGGTAGATAAGTTTATTTTCCCGAGGGCCTTTATTGTATTAGATATTGAGGAAAAATAGGGAAATACATATCATCTTGGGTAGACCTTTTTATCCACAAGTAGGGTTATGATTGATGTGTAGAAGGGAGAACTAATTATCAGAGTTCAGGACTAATAAGTCACATTCAATATCATAAAATCTATAAAGTTTACCAAAAATCAGAATGAGGAATATTATAGAGTGGATTTAATAATGTATGCTTGTGTACATGATGTTATGAATGAGTTATTGAAGATAGCTATTTAGAGTTATCATTGAATGAGGATGACTTAGTAGAAGTTGATGGAAATTCCATTCAGATGATTTATGAGGCCTTTAGAATGTTTAAAGTTAGATATGAAGTTTTAGATACAACATTTATAGGGAAACCTTTGAAACCATGTATTATAGATGCATCAATTATTAAATTACATGTATTGCCTACCCCTTAAAATGTCTTCTTAGGAGAGGAGTCAACTTTACCTTCCATTATCTCTCCTAAGTTTAGAGAATACTAAGAAGGTAAGTTAGTTAGAGTTCATGTATAAGAAAGCTTTTGGGTGATCTATTGTTGATATTTGAGCAATTAGTCCATCAGAATGTTTGCATAAGATTCTTTAGAGGAAGCTTATCAAACCAAAAATAACCAAGATGAAAGGCTAAATTGAACTATGAAATAAATAGTGAAAAAAGGGATTCTAAATTGATTAGATGTAGGTATCATTTATTCTTTTTTATGGTGACTGAGTTTGTTTAATTCATTATGTACTATAAAAAGGAGGTTACCATAATCATTAATAAAAAGATTAGACTTTCTCCCCGTAAGAGTATAATTGGTTGGAGGATATGCATAGATTATATGAAACTCAACAAAGCTACTATGATGGATAATTTTTTGTAGCCCCATATTAATCAAATTCTAGATGGATTAGCTGGCATCCTTTTATTATGTCTTAAGTGGCTATTACATATACCATTAGATTTAAATTTCCCTAGAAGACTAGAATAAGACTATGTTCACCAATCCTTATGGAACTTTTACATTTAAAAGATGTGCAATGCCTTTGTAACATTTTAACAATATTTAATGTCTATATTTTTGGACTTAAAAAGTCCAATGTATTCAAATATTTATGGATGATTTTGCTATCTTCAAAAAAGCCTTTAATATTTATCTAGATCTTTTGGAATTAGTTTTGAAGATATATTATAAAACTAACCTTGTTGTTAATTGGGATAAATACTGATTATGGTTAGGGAAGGCATTATCATGCAACATAAAATCTTTGCAAAGGGTATGAAGGTTGATAGGATAGAGATCCATATGATTGATATGTTTCCACCTCCAACTTTTATTAAGTGATTCTAAAGTTTTTTAGGTCATGTTAGATTTAATAGAGAATTTATTAAAGATTTTTCAAAACTTACTAAACCTCGATGCCATTTATTTGAGAAAGATATACCATTTGAATTTAATTCTAATGGCTTGTACATCTGAAAAACTTAAGTGCTTAATAATTGCACCTATCATCATTTCACCACATAGGTCTTTCAATTTTAAATTAATATGTGATACTAATGACTATGTGATTAGAGTCGTTTTAGGATAAAGACTCGATAATAAATTTCATACTATATATTACACTAGTGGAACATTAAACGATCAATAAATTAATTATATGACTACTAAGAAATAATTAATAGCAATAGTTTTATATTTGATAAATTTAGATCATATTTAATCGGCACCAAAGTTACTATCTTCATTGACCATTCTACCATCTAATTTATGTTAACTAAAAAAGTTGTTAAACCTAGATTAATTAGATGGATTTTAGTTCTTCAAGAGTTCGATGTAAGGATATTAGATAGAAAAGGATTGAAGAATTAGGTGGCTAATCATCTATCTAGGTTAGAATGAGAGGATTCTAAGCATAATGATTATCACATAAATAAATTCTTCTCTTGTGAAAAGCTATTTTCATTAGTTCATTATGTTCACATTATATGCGGGCATTGAAAACTTTTCATTATGAGGGGAGTGATGTCAATTGATATGTCATACATACAAAGATGCAAATTTATGTGTGATGCTAAATATTTTTTTGGGATGAACTATATTTATTTAGAAAATGCAAAGATTAAATTCTTAGGCGGTGTGTCCCAAAAGATAAGATTGAACAAACTATTAGTCTATTACAAGATTTTAGTATGGAGGGCCTTTTGGAGGGTTTAGAATTGCTTCTAAGATCATTTAAGATGGATTTTACTAGCCTACCCTATTTAATGATATGAATGAATATGCAAAAATATGTGATAGATGATAGAGGGTAGGAAATATTTCAAAGAGACATGAAAAGCATGTTAATCTTATAGAAGTCAATATATTCTACAATTACTTAAATTTGTCTCCAAATGGATTGAGGGAATAGAAAAACCAAAAATTGATGTTCAAGTACTGATTAATTTTTAAAAGCAAATTACCTTTTTACACATTTGGAGTACCTAGAGTCATTATTAGTGATTATGGTATCCATTTTAGCAATAAGGGAGCGAGGATTTAATTTTAAATTATGAAAGTTTGTAACTAAGAATCATCCTCAAACTTGTCGCCAAGGTAAAATAAGTAATAGTTAAATCAAGAGATATTAAGAGGACTTTGACTTAAAGTAGGTAACATTGTGCATTAAGATTGGAAGATGCACTCTGGGTTTACGGGATTGCTTATAAAACCGTAATTAAAATTTCTTCCTATTAAATTATTTTAGAAAATCTTGCCACTTACCTTTAGAGTAAGAGTACAAAGCATATAGGGTGGTGAAAGAATTATATTACATTCTTACGAATATTGAGGAGAAACGTCTAATTCATTAAATGAGTTGAAAGAATTTATAAATGAAACTTTTGAAAATGCTAAATTCTGTAAGGAGAAAATTGACAAGGAGAAAATTGACAAGCTAAATTATTTTATGGGAAGTTAAAATCCAGTTGTTCAAGACCATTCACTATTATCATTGTTTATCTTTTTGGACCTATAAATAGAAAAGATAACAAGACTTCCAACATTCTCAAAGTTAATGGACAAAGGCTGAAGTCGTTCTTTATAAGGGAAATAGATTGCATTAGGAGTTTAGTGGTGTTGGCTCATCCTAAGAAGTAAACATGCATAGTTTGGAAAAAAAAAATAAACTTAGTGTTATTTATGAGGCAACATAGTCTGGCAAAAGAATGTAATCTAATTTCAAAAAATTCTTTATTTTATATTTAATATGACAATTAGATCTATCTATTTTCTTTTTTTAATAGTATAAATGCATGCAATAATGAAATTAGTAATCAAAACATCAATATGCATCTATATTCATACTCTAAAAAATATATACAATAACTACGAGTTATATAATCACAACAAACTGTGTATCTACTCCTGACTACAAAAAATAACTAAACAAAATAATAATAAAATCTGAGGAATCTTATAACTGATTAGTCTCATACTTTCAATCCTCTTCCTTAACTGAAATCATTTAAACCATATATAATAACCTAAAAAACCCAATATAACACTAAATCCTGCAACTGAACTCATAGTATAGTAAATAAGAAGTACACATATTGCTAGTCAATTCATAATAGTTCTAATCCATATGATCATATAATTTGTGCATAAATAGTAAAATACATTCAGAACTATTAAATTTGTAAAACAATAGAATAGTATGATATGGATGCTCGTAAAATAATACATTACAAAAAGTGAAATATGTATACCAGTAAAACCATAAACTAGTATAGATGTCAAATTGAAAAAGTAGTTGTCATAGTAGAACTAACAAATCAATAAGAAAATCATACAAATTAGTAAAACTAAAATAAGTTAAAATTATTGGAATAATATCAACACAGAAAAATCATATAAGAGTATATACATGATATTCAACTATTATATATAAATATTAAATTAGTATCTTATATTACTTGCTCGGTAATAAAAATCAAGTTCTTAGTGATAGAGAGAAAATGAACAGTGAATCAATAACAGTAATAGTAATCGTTAATCATTAGTATCATTAGTAATAGTATCAGTATTGATACGACATCACAAAATTAGCTTGATCGGGCACGAATCTCGAGGCAAAGCCCAACCCGGAAACTTCAAAAATTAAATCTGGAAGCACCCAAACTCCGATTTCAGTGAGCCTACAGTCAAACTGAGCGTCTCGGAAATATAAACCCAACGACATCAAGTTCAACCCAATCTGAGCCCAAATGAGTCTGATTCAAGGACCCGAAGCGCTGTTGGAAGGTTCAAACCGCAATTTGAGTTACCAAACGGTCTCCGATTTTAATGAGCTTATACTCGAATCATGCGGCTCGACGAGACAAATCCAACAAGCCCAATATCGATAAATTCTGACATCTTTAAGGCCTCCGAATGTCCAATGAACGGTGCACGATTGAAGGGTTCAATATCGGCCGTCCATTCAAACTACTCCCTATTCGCCCGTGATCTCACACCTATTTACAAGCCACGTCACTCCAGAAAAACTATAAATAGAGCCCTCATTCTTCACAAATGGGACTCAAGTAAAGAGAGAGAAGAAGAGAGAAGAAGGAAGAGAAGGAAGAAGCTACTCCTCGACCACCGCCGAAGCTCTTCCTGCCGCCTGAAGACGCCGGAACTCTGCCAGATTTCGGGAAACGCCTGGAATTTGTAGAACTATGTAACTTTTTGAGAAGTTGATTGTAAACTGATCATCTTGATTTGTAAGATGGATCAACCTTTGTACTTCAAACAAATACTAGTTGAACTTTACAACTTGGCGAGGCCCCGTGGTTTTTTCCCTCTTTCGGATTTTCCACATAAAAACCTTGGTGTTCATTTCTCTTTCCGGTTTGTGTGTTGAATACTCGTACAACGCTCGGACACAAATTTCCAAACTCTACCACCGCGTATATTCCAGCACGCAATAGTTTGGCGCCGTCTGTGGGAAACACTATCCCACTACTTCAAGTATTGCTACGATGGGTAATAGGCATAGCAGTCGTATAGTTTGAGCTTCTCGCTCCAACTCTCGTCAGTCCATAAATCTGTCTATTAACCATAGACGGCCAATGTCAGCATCTTTCATTCCTGAGGGGCAGAATGTTGTCGGAGAAGGGACCTCGGGACCTTCTTTGGAAGAAAGAATCCGGAAAATGGAAGAATCTCAGAATGAGATCCTTCAACTCTTGCGAGAGAATCGATAGCCGGCATTGGCACAAAAAGAGGAAGTTTTCCTCCCTCAGAATCCACCACGGGTTGAGGATGTCCAATTTGAACATCTTCAAGCAGAAGTTCATCTCCCTCCACCTAGAAGATTCCCTCAGTCTCGATAGGATAATGAACTTGTCAATACGGCAAGTTCTACACATCCTCCACCCTCAATTCGGTAGCTCGCATCCTCCCAGATCTCTTTGAAGACTCTGCTCAACCACACGTTGCGGAAGCTCCCTCATGACGCCCTGCATCACTAACTGCAAAGGTTGGTAAGGGAAGAATTCCCCCAAGGGGATGCGAGACAAACCCTTCGTCAGAGAAACTTCTATGAGTCATCACCTCTAACTGAGGCTATACTATAGCACCCCTTTCCGGCTAGATTTAAATTACCCAGCATTGAGTCTTACGACAGAACGTCAGACCCGTACAAGCATATTGACCACTACATAACCATTATGCACATTCAGCGGGCCTCAGACGCTTTCCTCTGCCAAGTCTTTCCTGCCACTCTCAAAGGATAGGCTTGCACGTAGTTCTACTCACTTCCGTCGGGAATGATCCCCTCATTTGTAAAATTGGCAAAAGCTTTTGTCGAGCAGTTTGTAGCCAACCGAAGAATTGCTAAGGATTCTTCTCATCTCTCTGGAATCCGCCAAAACGAAGGAGAATCTTTAAAGGAGTATTTTCAGCGATTCTCCACTGAAGCTCGACAAATCCCAGGAGTAGATCCTAAACTGTTGAGAGGAGTCTTCCTTGGAGGCCTTCGCCCTGGCCCCTTCTATTCGGCACTTATGCGCGACACTGTTCCTTCATACGCCGAATTTAATTCACCGAGTAGAAGCTCAAATCTCGGCAGATGAGGCTATAAACACCCATAGAAAATAGTTTGAACAATCCACTGGAAAGTGCAATGGAGCACCAGGAATAGATAATTCTTCCTCGCAACGAACGAAGCAAGGGAAGAACAATCTACCTCCGAAGGCCTCCATTGCCACGATGAGAACCTTGACAAGAAAAAGAGTACACTCCTCTCAACACGTCTTGAGCAAATGTGTTAGTGGTTGTTCGAGATCAAGATACAGGTAAAGTGGCCACATCCCTTGAAGCCGAACACAGGAAATCAGGACCAATATTGCCATTTCCATCGAAGTCGTGGCCACACTACAGAAGCATGTAGACAACTGAAAGAGGAAATTGGAAAGGCTTATCCGTCAAGGCTATCTGCGGCAGTTTATTCGGGACTCACCTACCCGAGAGGAAACCCGTCCCGCTGGGAGGCAAGATCGACAACAGAGGCCACCAGTAAATAATCGGATAGCGGTTGGGGAAATTGAGACAATAGTCGGAGGCCCTTTGCTATCCGATAAAGTTCGTTTTGGTTGTGGACGAAATTCCAACTCCAAAGAAAGCTCATGTAGATCACACTATCACCTTTGATGATTCCGACTTTGAGGGAGTAAAAACCCCTCACCAAGATCCTCTTGTTGTCAGTTGCAGGCATAGGTGACTCCGTGCTATAATGTTAAGAGAATTCTCATGGATAACGGTAGTTCTGTAGACATCCTATTCTACTCTACCTTCCTCAATTTGGGTCTCGCTAGAGAGAAGCTTCAACCAGCGGCAGGACCTTTATACAGATTTGATAATTGACCTGTGCGAAGTAGAAGGGATAATCAGTCTCCCAATTGTACTTGGAGAATTCCCCCGACAATCTACACACTCTGTGCCAATTCATCGTTATAAAGTCCGAATCGGCTTGCAACGCTATCTTTGGGAGTCCACTCCAGTCAATTTTTGGGATTGTCACCTCTATCCCTCACCTCAAGCTGAAGTTCCACACTCCGACATAAGTTAGTATAGTGTGCGAAGATCAACAAATAGCACAAACATGATATCTCAGGCAAGTCAAAACACGCCCGATTGATACTCTAAACATTAAGGATTTTGATCTCTGGAACGAAGACATACCTCGGAGAGCCTCTCCAGTAGAGGAACTCACCACTGTATCTATCTCTGAAGAACATCCTCTAAAGATGATACAAATTGGGTCACTTCTCTCAGAAGACGAGAAGAAAATATTCACAGATTTTCTACGATAAAATAAAGACATTTTTGCATGGAGTCTGGGATATGCCCAGGATTGACCCTGAAGTAATTGTACATTCCCTTAAGGTCAATCCGGTGAACAAACCAATCATCCAGAAGAAACAGAATTTTGCACCAGATCGTCAGCAAGCGATCGAACAAGAGGTGGACAAACTCTTGAATGTCCGGATTCATACAAGAAGTGCATTATCCTACTTGGCTTGCAAATGTCATTTTGGTTCGGAAGGGGAGCAGTGCATGGAGAATGTGCGTATAGATTACACATATATCAATAAAGCCTGCCCAAAAGACAGCTTTCCTCTTTCATGTATCGACTAGTTAGTCGATACCACTTCTGGGCATCAAATGTTGAGTTTCATGGACGCCTACTCCGGTTACAACCAGATCAAGATGAATCCGACTAACGAAGAAGCAACAGCATTTCAAACAGACAAAGGGTTGTATTGTTATCGGGTGATGTCCATTCGGGCTTAAGAATGCTGGAGCAACTTACCAACGTCTCATGAATAAGGTTTTCAAAACCCTTATTGGACTTAATATGGAGGTGTACGTCGACAACATGTTGGTAAAGAGTCTCAAAAAGTCTCAACATATCTCCGACTTGGAGCAGTGCTTCCATCTGTTGAGACGTTACAATATGCGACTCAACCCTGCCAAATACGCCTTCGGAGTCACTTCTAGAAGATTTCTAGGTTTTATGTTAACCCACAGAGGAATTGAAGCCAATCCCGAAAAGATCAAGGCAATTAAGAGATATGGTGCCCCCGAGGAACATCAAGGAAGTCCAAAGGCTGAATGAGAGAATTGCAGTATTGTCTTCGTTTCCTGGCATGCTCATGAGACAAATATCTTCCTTTCTTCAAAAATACTCAGAGGCACCCGTAACTCTGGGTTCCAATGAACAGACGAATGCCAAGAAGCCTTCGAACAGCTACAAAAGTATTTGGCTTCCCCACCGCTACTTTCTAAACCAACGCCTGGAGAAAAGTTGTATTTATACATAGCTGTTTCGGACCAAGCCCATCAGTTCGGTCTTGGTGTGAGAAGAGAATATTGTACAACACCCCATCTACTATGTTAGTAAAATCCTATATGAAACAGAGGGACATTATCCCTTAGCGGATAAGACAGCATTGGCACTAGTCTATTCTGCCAGAAAACTACGCCCCTACTTCCAAGCCCACTCAATTGGGGTTTATACAAATCTACTGCTGAAAAATATTCTGCAAAAAGCAGAAGCATCGGGTAGGCTCGTCAAGTGGTATGTATAACTGGGAGAATTTGACATTCATTACTTGCTTAGACCCGATATCAAATCTCAAGCACTTGCAGATTTTGTGGTTGAATGCACCATCCCAATGTTTGATATTCAACCAGGTACTTTCCCTTCTCCTCCTCTGGAAGTTCTAGCGCGGGGGCTGGAATTCTGTTAATATCCCCGCAGGGGACTACTCTTGAGTATGGGCTCCGACTCAAGCTTCCCGGCAACAAACAACATGGCAGAGTACGAAGCCCTTATCGCTGGACTAAGATTAGCAGTCGATTGTGAGGTGCAAAAACTAGTAATCCACACCAATTCATAACTAGTTGCTTCTCAGGTGGAAGGAGAATTTGATATCCACAATCTATAACTAGCCCAATATTGCAAATTTGTGAAACTACTTTTAGCATGAATAGAATAATATCAAATGGTACATATTCTCTGAATAGCAAAATGCAAGAGCAGATGCTCTTTCAAAACTTGCAACATCGACGATGGGAGACATCTACAAGAGAAAGTGTGTTGAGGATATCCATTTTCCGAGTATACATGGTATGTGGGTCATACAATCAATCGATGAAATAAGAGGAGGAGTCTTGGATCAATCCCATTTTGTCTTTCTTACAAGATGGGGTACTGCCTGAAGAACCCATGGCTGCAATGAGACTTCGAAGACGAGCAACAAATTTCACCATCATTGGTGGTGAGTTGTATAAGCGCGCTTTCACCGGGCCATATCTGAAGTGTCTCCCACCTTCAGAAGCTAATTATGCACTCCGAGAAGTTCATTCAGGAGTATGTGGCAAGCATCTAAGAGGGAGAGCTTTGGCTTATAAAATCATGAGGCAGGGGTTCTATTGGCCTACAATGAAATAGGACGCGCTTGAGTTTACACGAAAGTGCGAGAACTGTCCAATTGCATTCCAATCTCACCCATACTCCAGCTCTGGAACTTGCATCACTTCAAAGCCCCTGGCCTTTCGCCCAGTGGGGAATTGATATAATGGAACCCTTCCCAATAGCCACAGAGCAACAAAAATTCATCATCCTGGCTATAGATTACTTCACAAAATGGGTGGAATCAGAGCCCTTGGAAAAATTACTGAAGCAAATGTCAAACAATTCTTATGAAAGAATATAATTTGTCGCTTCGGTATTCCAGCAAAGGTCATCACTGACAACGGAACTCAATATACTGGAAAAATATTTACATATTTCTGTAAAGATTTTCATATTCAACTCGTCCACACGGTTGTCACCCATCATCAAGCAAATTGGCAAACAGAGGTTATAAATCGAACAATTCTGAAAGGGCTGAAGACACACCTAGGGAAGGCTGGGGCAATGGTTTGAAGAACTCCCAAATGTCCTCTGGGCTTACCGTACCACGACCAGAACTCCTACAGGAGAAACTCTGTTCAACCTCTATTTCGGTACAGAAGCAGTCATACCAGTGGATATTGGAGTCTCAAGCAATAGAGTTCAGACTTTTAACTTCAATAACAACGAGGATAAACTCAGGACAAATCTAGATCTCCTTCCTGAAGCAAGGGATGAAACCTCACTCAGGGTCGCTGCATACCATCAACGGATCGCTCAACATTATAATCGGAGAATAAAACCTCGAACTATTTACATTGGGGATTTAGTTCTACGAAGCATCGAAGCTGCTGGAAAAGGCCCTCAACTCAATAAGCTCTCCCCCCTATGGGAAGGTCCTTACTTGGTGGCGGCTATGGTCAAGCCTGGGACCTTCAAATTGAAAGATGCGAATGGAAAGATGCTTCCCTGAACTTGGAATGTGGGAAACCTTCGCAAGTACTATCAGTAGGAGTTGATGTTGTTATCAGTTTAGTGTGATGTCGTTCGTAATGTTTGTTTTGCTTTGTAGTCATGCTTTGTATCTTTTAAGTTTCCCGTACACTCTTTGTATGTTGATTGTGAAAGAACACTCCTTTTTGTATCCCTAAGTTTACTAGGGAATTGTCGTACTATTTTATATAATACAGTAATGTAATGTTTGCTTTATAATTGTACTGTCTCTTCTATTCGAGCTTTTTCCTATGATTCGAGAAATACACAACTAATGTTGTATCTCAATCAATAGGCAATTAATCCCAGGGGGATCTAGTCCGACCTCTTCCACACAGGTTAAAATCATCAAGCAAGTGCTTTGATTAACAACCTCGGATAGATCAGAGTGTCCCAAAGTGGATATCTCTCGCATTCATGCAAGTCAAAAAGACTACCTTAACATTCAAGTTAGCATATATAAAAAAGAAGTATGTCTTTTATATATATATATAACCCACAAACATCAGGTACATATATAAAAATGAAGAATGTCCAAAAATAACAACACACGAATAGTAGGAATATACGTATAATCACGGAAACAAAAATAAAAGAAACACAAAAAGCATCAAAATAATTCTACAGAATCTCAAGATCATCATCGTTTTCCTCTTCCAACGCGAAGATCTTTTGCAAATTACTCTCCAATTCTTCACTACAAGAATCTGGAGAAGGATCACAAGAAGCCTGGCTCGAAGTCAACCCCTCGATCTCCCCTTCGTTCTTGCGTTACACTGCACGAACGCCCTTCATGAAGCCTTTAATCAAGCCATATTGCATAAGCTCTGCTTCTAAAGCCTTCACCTCTACGTCATAAAAATAATTGCGAGCTTCTTGGACTTGATCCTCGACACAAATCTTAAAAGCGTAAGATTTTTTGAATTCTTCTACGATTGCCGTTGGTGATAGTTGAGCTACCTTCTCCGACAACTTGTTCAGGAGCTTCTTATTCTCAACCTCGAGGATTCGCATATTTTTCAATTGTTGGTTGTTTGTTGCCTCTGCCTCCACCAACTGTATATGCAAACGATCCATCCACTCATTCTGGGAAGAGGCTGAAGCGATCTTGTTCGCCAATTCTGTTCTGCATTAATCAAGTTGATTCTCCACCATCTCCACCTCCTTCACTCTGTCGTTATATTTCTTCTTGTATTCTCCCTGAAGGTATTTGACCTTCATGAATTCATCGTTCTAGTCATCCAAGATTTTGTTCACCTCAAGGAACTGTTCAAAAAATAATCAACAAGTGAAAAGTATATCCTTGAAATTCGACACAAATACAAGGGAGATAGAGAGAAGGTGAACTCACCAACTCTTCGACTCGTCGACGACCAATGCACCTATGTTTCAGAACATCCTCTGGAATATATATCCTGGACAGAGAAAAATGGGGATCCTTGCCAACAACTGACAAGATTTCGTCCGACTTCTTCTTTTTAAGTGCCTGTGAATCTCCCTCGCCCTCAGGTCGGTTGGATTGAGTTTTCTGGGCCTCCGAGACTTTTGTATATATCTTCAACCTCTGAGCATGAGACCTCCCTGCATGTGTGGATAGTCCCACCTTGAATAAATATTCCTCGTCTATGCATCTGCTCAGAGAGCGCATCTCATAATAAAGAGCTTCAATATCAGGAAGCTTCAACATACTCAATAGGTCTTCCGCTCTGATATAAAGGGGGATAGGCAGCTCCTTCAACTTTCCCCATCTTTCTTGGAGGCCCCAACCGTTCTGCACAAAGAAAAAATTGCTAACCCAGTCTTTGGATGGATCCCGGGTACGAATATCCAACAACTTGGATCTAAAGGAGATTCGGTCCTGCGGATCAGTATAGATACGCCCCATCCGGGATAGGCATTCTACAAATAATACCACTCCGCGGCCTCTGAAAAATGCGATCAGGCCCACAACGACTGACATAGCCCAATAGGAAAATTGAGACAAACTAAATCCGCAAGCCGTCGGGATATCAAGCAGTTCAGGAGGCGGCGGAAATCGCAATCTTGCTCACAAACTAAACTCGTACACTATCACGTATCCTTGAGGAGGGAAGCAGGCGCGCTCAGATCTCGCACCGGCACCTTCATCACCAAATCATTAGAAAAATGAAACTTTTTCCTAAAAGAGATGAAAGAGTCTTCGGTGATGGTGGAGATAACGTCGTCGGCTTTTGTCACCTTAGGAGCCTTCTTTGAACCCTCTAAACGAGCAGTGGGATGATCTTCTACAACAAAAATATCTTTGGTAGAAGTGTGATCACCCATTTCGATTGCCTCACTAAAGGGGGGGTGCAATTTTAAGTAGGGAAGATCTCCTACAAAAGATAGCAGAAAGCCCCTAGAACGGGAAAAGAAACGGGTGGAAAGGTGGGAGAAAAATCCCCTAACTCCTGTACAATAAGAGGGGCACTAATTCGAGCAGGGGAAATTTCCCACTTGCAAATAGCGAAAGCCTCAACAATTAGAAAGCCGGGGGGAGGAGGAGAAATCCCAAAACTTTTACACGAGAGGAGGGGAGCTAATTCGAGCAGGGAAAATTTCTCACACTCAAATAGTGGAAGCCTCAACTGTCAGAAAGCCGGGGGGAGGAGGAGAAATCCCCTAACTCCTGTACGGGAGGAGGGGAGCTAATTCGAGCAGAGAAAATTTCCCACTCGCAAATAGCGGAAGCCTCAACTGTCAGAAAGTTCAGGGAGAGGAGGAGAAATCCCCTAACTCCTGTATAAGAGGAGGGCGCTAATTTGAGCAGGGGAAATTTTTCACTCGCAAATAGTGGAAGCCTCAACTATCAGAGAGCCAAAGGGAGAGAAAGAAGAAGGTGCAATTTTTCTAAAGGCCTAAGGGGTCTATTTATAAGTTTTAAAGAGAATAGGAGGAAGTTATTGCCATTTTCAAAATTTCTAATTTTTCTAAATTTTTTTGATTTTTTCGGAATTTTTTGTGCCTAAAAATAGCAAAAACACTATTTTTTAGCAAATGTGGGGCCCACATTGGCGGTGCAGCCAACCGGCCACGAGAAACGACGCGTCCAGCTCACCAATCAGCGGCTAGAAGGCACGGATTACGACCGGCCACGGTAGCCAGCACGGCAAGCCCAGTGCGGGCGCAGCCCGGCGCGGGAGTGGGAGACCAATTACGCGCGCAGCCCAGGAGACGTGACCATCGTTCCGCGCGGCAAGCTTAGGAGGCGGCTGTTCTGCGCGGCAGGCCCTAGGCGCGGCCGCTGTTCTGCGCCACCGGAGGTGGCGGCGGCGGCCGGTCCGGCCGGTTCGGCCGCCCGGACCATTCCTGGCCCGTTTTTCGCCCCGACAAGTCCAAATTTGATGTTTTTGGGGTCCCCGGAACCATTTTTCGACATCCCGGACTCAATTTTGACACTTTCAGAGCTGCTCGAAGCTCCTGTACACAAGATTAATTCTGACTCGCTTTAAAAATTCTATAAAAAATTGTGGCACATATTTTTGGACTCCTGAAGCTACTACGTCCGAAAATAAGGGGGGCAACTGATACGACATCACAAAATTAGCTTGATCGGACACGAATCTCGAGGCAAAGCCCAACCCGGAAACTTCAAAAATTAAATCCGGAAGCACCCGAAATCTCCGATTTCAGTGAACCTACAGTCAAACTGAACGTCTCGGAAAAACGAACCCAACGACACCAAGTTCAACCCAATCCGAGCCCAAATGAGTCCAAATCAAGAACCTGAAGTGTTGTTGGAAGGTTCAAACCGCAATTTGAGTTACCAAACGGTCTCTGATTTTAACGAGCTTATATTCGAATCGAGCGGCTTGACGAGAAAAATCCAACGAGCCCAAGAACGCCAAATTCTGATATCATTAAGGCCTCAAAATGTCCAACGAATGGTGCTCAATTGAAGGGTTCAATATCGGTCGTCCATTCAAATCACTCCCTATTCGCCAGTGATCTCACACCTATTTACAAGCCACGCCACTCCAGAAAAACTATAAATAGTGCCCTCATTCTTCACAAAGGGGACTCAAGTGAAGAGAGAGAAGAAGAAGAAGAGAAGAAGGAAGAGAAGGAAGAAGCTCCTCCTCGACCACCGCCGGATCTCTTTCTGCCGCCTGAAGACGCCGGAACTCTGCCGGATTTTCAGGAAACGCCGGGAATTTGTAAAACTTTGTAACTTCGTGAGAAGTTGATTGTAAACTGATCATCTTGATTTGTAATACGGATCAACCTTTGTACTTCAAACAAATACTAGTTCAACTTTACAACTGGGCGAGGCCCCATGGTTTTTTCCCTCTTTCGGATTTTCCACGTAAAAACCTTGGTGTTCATTTCTCTTTTCTGTTTGTGTACTGAATACTCGTACAATGCTCGAACGCAAATTTCCAAACTCTACTGCCGCATATATTCCAGCACGCAACAAGTATCATCAGTAATAATATTAATATCATCAACAAAAGTATCACTATCCATAAATTAGTTATAATAATAATAAAATAGTATAATAATAACAAAAATAATTATAAAAGTAAAATAATACAATTATAGTAGCACAATAACAGTTTATCTATGCAATAATCAAGAATTATTAGTATGTAGCACCACAACACCACAACCTAGCATTTCATGCTTAATCAAGAATTATTATTAAACAAAGCATTTAATGCTCTAGAAATACCTTTTCGCACCACTGACTCATAGGCACAATGCCATAGAGTTCGCAAGTTCAAACCTCACTTCACTTGAAAACACTCGTTGAAACTTCTAAATAAAAATTTTGTCGTTGTTTTAATCATAAGTTATCGTAGGAAACTCAGGTGAATTAACTAAAGGGGCTTGCACTCATAGGAGATTTAAAGACCCTTGATCAATTTTTAAAACTCAATTAATCATCTTTAGAAAAATCAAGAAAATCAATGGTGATCATTATTGTCATGTTCAAATAGTTGATAAGTAATTGTATTTTGTTTCCTCGGGCCTATATGTCATTTGTTTTCATGACCTCGAATATGAAAATTAACAATAGCATATCCAAATTATCATAGCTAAATATTTGAGCGAACTTCATTTTGGCCCTTCAGGATCAGATGTAGTTCTTTTCAGAATTTGGCTTCGATATTCAGGATAGAATTTGTAATTGTAAATATGAACCCATCATTGAATCTTTTTTTCACCTCTCGGGTGATATATCATTCAATGGATGTTCAATTTCAGAATTAAAATTTAAAAGTCAATTTCAAATTTCTCAAAGACATTTAATTTCAATTTTCTTTGCACCCTTTCCAAAACAAAGCTTTTTTTCAACAAAACATGAATTTGAACCTCAAATATTATCTTAATGTAGATGCACCGCACAAATAGCTATATGACTATGTATATGATTAGTCATTTCAAGTCAACTTAGATTTGGCTTGGATTAACTAAAAAGCAAATAAATGTATAAGCAAATAATCTAAATTATATTTTTTGCTGAGATCATATTCTAAATATTATATTAAAGATTTAATATATCCAAAATTAAATTTCATTTATCCAACATTTTAAATCTTTAATATAATATTTATAATTTTAAACAATCCTCAAAATTAATCAATCAGCTTATTGAGAAATTTGCATTTCATCTTTAACTTCAACTTTTAACTTGCTCTTAAAGTTAACTTTAAAATTTAAAAGTTTAAACCTTAAGATATCAAACATTTAATTTCAAGGAATTTTGAATATATTAGATATTTTAGTTCCACTAATTAAGAAATTTTTTATAGTTAATCAACCTGTTGCATCCTGGAGTATTCGCGGCGGTAGAGAAATATAAAGTTTAACGTCTTAGCATTGTACGAAGATCCAGCACACAAGCAGATAAGTGAAGGGGTGAAATATTCATAAGAGACACCAGAGTTTTTTTACGTGGAAAATCCCTGAAAGGGGGAAAACCCACGGGGCCTGGCCCAGTTTGAATGAATCCACTAGTATTTGTAGTCGATTACAAATGAGGCCCTTCCTTAGGAGAAGGCCTTGGATTGATGTAGCAAATGTACATCATATAGATTGCATTACATGGTAGGAGTTACATATACATGTTGGTTTGGCCTGAAGGATTGTAGTCGGCAGGAGACCGTAGTCGGCAGGAGACCGGGATCAGAAAGACCGTTGTCTGTTGATGGAGGTCGGAAGGATCATAGTAGGCGACGAAGGTCTGAAGGACTGTAGTCGATAGAAAGCTGGGGTCTGAAAGACCGTTGTTTGGTGATGTAGGTCGGACGGACTGTAGTAGACGATAGAGGTCAGAAGGACCGTAGGCGGTAGGAGACAAGGAGTCAGGTTTTAGTCCCAGTATCACTTGGAAGATCGGATGTTGATGGTCTGGCCTTGAGTAGGACGTCGGGTCTTAAGCAGGACGTCAGGTCTTCAGCAGGACGTCGTGACTGAACGTCGGACCTTAAGACAGTGGTGCAATGAAACTCCGGCGAGGTTCCTGCAGCGGTCCGGCGGTGCTTCTGCGGTGGTTCGGCGGAGGTCTGGCGGTGCTTCTGCGGTGACCCGGCGGTGGTCCGGAGGCCGTCGAGGAGGAGCTTCCTCCTTCTCTTCCTCCTTCTCTTCTTGCTTCGGCCTCCTTCTCATGAGAAATGGGGGCTCTATTTATAGATTTTCTGGAGTGGCATGACCCGTAAATAGACGTGAGATCAGGGGCGAATAGGGAGTGGTCGAATGGAAGGCCGATATTGAATCATACGATCGTGCACTGTTCGTTGGACATTTAAAGGCCTTAATGATGTTGGAATTCTGTGATCTTGGACTCGTTGGACTCGTCTTATCGAGCCGTTCGATTCGAGTATAAGCTTGTTAAAATCGGAGATCGTTTGGTAACTCAAATTGCGGTTTGAACCTTCCAACAGTGCTTCGGGTCCATGATTCGGACCCATTTGGGCTCGGATTGTGTTGAATTTGGTGTCATTGAGTTCGTATTTCGAGACGCTCAGTTCGGGTATAAGCTTGCTGAAATCAGAGTTCGGGTGCTCTCGAAATTAATTTTTGAAATTTCCAACTAGCTTTTGCCTCGAGATTCGTGCTCGATCAAGCTAATTTTATGATGCCGTATCACAACCAATATTCAAATAAGATAGATTACTCTCCTAAATATTCTTAATTAAATTAAAATTTATTCTCAAATTTAAATAACTTCTAGAAATTATTTGATATTTTCATAATTAATAATAGAAGAATAAAAAGTAGTAGAAAATATTGAATATATTCAAAGAATCATTAGACATTAATATTAAAGTAGATATAAAATTTACAATTATTAAAATATAATTTGCAAACATACCATATAATTTTTATATATCTAACAACCAAATTTTTAATTTAATCGTATGATATTTAAATCTTTAAGACACATAAAAATATACTAATAATAACTTTTTAAAAGATTTGTACATTTCCATGTCTACAATTGATATTATTGAGATTCTAAAATGTTATTTAAGTAAGTATAAAAATTTAAATCTTAGATATATAAATATATTATCTTTTATATTAATATATAAATTATTTTTAATATAGAAATAATATACCATTAGTATATATATATTATGTTTTTTTTTAGACCTCTTCTTTTCTAAATATTTATTCCCCTATAGAAGTTATTTTTTTAATACATTATCTTTCCAATTTGTTCGACCTGTTGTCGCATGCATTGTTTTAACATTTAACAACCTCAGTACCCACCATAGTGGCGCTGATGGTCCAATGCTGCATCACCCCAGCCTCTGTATTCTAAATAAGGGGCTATTTGGATGCAAGATTTAGTCAGGATTTGAGATGAATTTGAGCTAAATCACATCGAATGGCTAAAAATCTAAAATTAACTCTCACTGTAAATGAAAGCTGCAGTTGACAGAAAAATATCCCTTTTGTGGTACATCTCAAATTTACCAAATCCTTTTGGTTCAGCAAATTTATGGGATTTGGCTGAAGAAGCGTGAGTAAAGGGAGAAAGTTACCGTCGTAGATAGCGAGCGATCTACCGTCATTGCTTCCCATCAAAATGTTGTAACTTCTGATCCCACAAGAAGTTAATGTCATTGAAGGAGAGAAGTCAAACAACGATGAATGAGCCAAAGAACAGACTTGTGCAAAACTCTTCACTCATGGGAATTAACAAAGCCGAACTGCAACAATTAATATAGAAGGGAAAAGCAAACCCTAGTGCCTCTAAGTAATTTTAGTTATTGTTGGTAATTCAAAATATTAATAATTACATAAACTCATTAAATAATATTTAAATTATTAATTAAATTATTATTAGGATAATTAATTAAATGCTTATTTATTTCAAAATAAGTAATAGGATTAAATATAATTTTACATAGAAATAATTAATATATAGCATTATAAATAATAATTAAATAATTAATAGGTATTAAAATATTAATTAGTATTAACAAAATTTTGATATATTTCATTTGAATGTTGTTGTACTTTAATCATCATGAAATAAATTCCAAATATGTTAATCATCTTGAATCCTCCTAAATTGTGATCAAGATTTACATTAAATATTACCAAGCAATTTTCAATATTATATACCATAGAATTTAGTACATCTGGATCTAGAGGATATATGAAATTCTATTTTGGAGCATCCAACCAGTCCCTAAGGATATCTCCAATCAAAAAAATTTATTCTTCACTCCAAAAGTAGTAATACACCAAAATACAATAACTTGTGTGCAACTGAACTCCATTTTCTAACACCAAAAAAGAATAATATTCCTTGTATATTCCTTCTCATAATTTATTTTTATTTTTTCAATCATATATTGATATATATCAATTAGACAAGATTATATATATATGCAGGATTTTTGCTTATCTAACTTGCCTTTTACGGTTAGGGGCCTGGTTTATTTGGATAAACAGTTTCTTCCTTGTGTTAATTCTTAAGGTTGTGAATGGTTTTTTGGGTGCTGGGTACTTCTGGCTGGTGTCTTCCTTTTTTGTGTCTCTGGTTGAATTTCTGGGGTTTTTTTGCTGGGTTAAGGGTGCCCAGGTGGTTATGCCTGTTTAAGTTTCATTTTGATGAAGTGGGTATGCTGTTGGACACCGTAATTTTTTTGTGGGCTCTATTTTGTTTAGAGGGGTTGCTGAGCTCTTTCTCTTGGATGTTTAACTATTTCTATGTGATAGAGGTGGGTGATGTGCGGTTGAAACCCATTTTTTTGGTGGGGTTTTTCTGTAGCATGCCGGGTTTGTTGTAATTTTTCAGGAGACTGGTTTCCATGAGGATGTTTTTACCTGCTAACCCTTCCTGCTTCTTAGACCCGATGTATTATTTTGGCTGTATGTTGTGTTGTTGCAGGTGGTTGGATTTTATTCTCTGATTACTGTCTAGCTTTCCTGAGAATTCAGATTCCTTATATTGCTGGTTGGGCTTGCTTATTTGGATCCTAGAACCCATGAATTCTTATCGGCATGATCTCTTTACTAGTTATAATTACTTTACCATCTGTGAGATTATTAGATAATATGATTTTTGGAATGTTTATATTAATCATAGTGGTATTTGTGATATTCATTGCTGTGATAACTGATATTTTTGCTATTTTTACTACTTTTTTGTGTTTTTGTCTATTACTTTGTTTTGCGAGTTTTTGCCTTGTAAGTGATCGTGTTGCAGAATGGAGCAAGTGGTTTGAGGATCTGGTTACTATTTTTTGTACCTTTATGGTTTTATGGGTGCTCGCCCTTATGCACCGTAGATTGTACATAGGATTTTGTGTACTTTTATTTAGTAGGGAATTCGAGATTGTAGGGTTTTTTTTTTCCTTTTATTTTTGTAGCTCTTCGGAGCAGTAGTGAGCTTGAGTTCCCTTTAAGGACCATGTAATCCTTTTTGATATTAACGTGTAGGCTCCTCCGTGGGTTTCCCATATATATATATATATATATATATATATATATATATATATATATAGAGAGAGAGAGAGAGAGAGAGAGAGAGAGGTTGAACAGTGCGACGTCAGTGTAGGTTCTTTAGTGTGAGAACATCTAGGTTTCTAGTGAGAGAACGTCCCAATTTTTAGTGAGAGAAATTTAAAATTTTCTTCATTTCACAAATTCCAGTTTGTTCGTTTATGGTGGTATTTGGTTTCCAGTTATCACTCGATGACCAAAATACTTCAACAATGGTATCTACTGTGCGTCCGAAAGAAAATATCTTTCATTTGAATGCGAAAGGTAGAGTTTCATTTAATCGTTAATTTTCTCATTATTCTTATTTTAAGAATACACCTCTGATCATTAAGGAAGTTCACATCACTTTTGGTCGTGAAAAGGTTTTTGTTGAAGGAAAAGATAAAGAAGTGGTGACCTTACTTCATAGGGGATGCAGGAAAGAGTCTTCATCTTTTAAATGTCTCTTGTCAAATTCTTTAAGGAAGGACAATTCATATTTTCCACCTAAAGAAAATAATTTTGAGGCCTCGTCTTTTATAGGTTTCATTTAAAAGTTATTTATTTTGTAAATAATTTGTTCGATGAGAATATCAAGTGTGTTAGCGGGTCTTCTATGTTATCTGGAATAAGAATTGTTCATCATGTGGCTTTCTAGGCAATAATACTATGAATCCATTTGTCCTTTTTAATGAGGTACCCGTTTCTAATAAAGTTGATTCGAAAAATGAGAATGTTTGGGTTAAAACTCCACATATTAAAGTAAATTTTATGGAATTAGATTCTGACATTTGTAAGGATGAGAATGTGGTTAAACTCGATGTGGAGAATGAATGTGAAAATGTTCATGTCTTGAAGAAATCTTTGGTTGTTTAAATTTTGGTAAAAATATGCCTTTTCCATTTTTAGTGTTGCAATGAGGCGTCAATGGAGTAAATTTGGGGGTTTTCATCTAACCTCTCTTAGATTAGATTGGATTTTGTGTTCCTTTCAATCAACTGATGCTATAGAGGAAGTTTTAAGTGGAGGACCATGGTACGTTGGTAGATTCATAATTGGTACAGATAAATAGGGCTGCAAGCGAACCAAATGTTCGACGAGCTACTCGTTGTTCGGTTCGATTAAAGCTCGTTTGTGATCGTTTAATTAACTAAACAAACAAATTTGAACAATATTTTAAATACTCGATTCTTAAATAAACAAACTTGAGCACTAATGCGTTCGGCTCATTTATGTTCGCGAACAACAGCATTTGAAGTTCTTGAACAAGCTCGACATTAAGCTTGATACAAAGCTCGATAAAAGTCTGATTTGTGTTCGATTTTGAACTCATGAATAAGCTCGATAAAAATAATTAATATTTGACTGTAGAATTAATAAATATAAATAATCATTGCCTTTGTTACATAAACAATTGCTTTTATTATAAATGTGTTTGTTCATAGATATATTCATGAATGTGTTTGTTTGATAGTTAAAAAAAATTCGTTAAATATGTTTGCGAACAAGCTTGATAAGCACTAAACGAACGAACATGAACTGAACATGAACCGAACATGAACACTAATTAATTTAAATGAACCAAACATGAACACAAACAATAAAGCTCGAACAAACATGAACCAAACTTGAACAAGCTGATATTAAATGAACACAAACATGAACACTCACATGCTCGGCTCGGCTCGGTTCGCTTGCAGCCCTACAGATAAATGGACACCTGATTTTTCTCCTCTATCTATGGAAGGATTATCTTCACTAATTTGGATTCGGTTGCCTCATTTATCATTATAATATTGGGATGAGATTATTGTTACTAAGATTGTTTCAAGGATATGAGCCCCATTATTATTAGATGGAAACATGTTTAAATATGATAGAAGGGAATTTGATGGAGCATGTGTTCAAATCAAATTGAATTCTAAGTTACCACTTGGAATATGGATAGAAGGGGTGAGTGGGAAACTTTTCTAGATAATCGAATATGAGAATATCCCTACCTTATGTTTAAGTGTGACAAGATAGGACATAAAAATAATATATATGTCTTAATGGCCAATAAGGAGTAAAATTGGAAAGGTTCTTTTGACCGTGTTAGATTTAATAAGGAAAGTACCGAACAAAGTTTTTGATAATGGGTCTTTTAAATCAGATAATGAGTTATCTTATGGTCCCTATATGCATGTTAAATCCAGAAATAATAGTAGAAGGATTTTTTTAACAATAATGACTAATCCTTCTAAGGATACTGATGTCAAAAGTGATGATGTGATACCTTAAATTCATAAAGCAAAAACTATTGTCAAAGGTGTTTAACTATATAGTATAGGATCCCAATTCAATTTCTGATTTTCATGTGTCAGACTTATTAAAAGACAATAAGCTCAATTTACTATCTCATAAGAATGTTATTAACGAATTTGGTGAAGCTGAAGTAGATAAAGATCTTAATGTTAAGATGGCTGTGAAAAGTTCATATACAATATTAGACCTACGCAATTTTCCCAAGACTAACTAAGAGGAGGGTGAATTGGTAATTTAAAAAAATTTCTCTTGAATAAAAAAATTATTTATTAATTTCATAATTTGAGTTTCTTTAAAAATAAACTTTCAACCACAACAACCAATTGCTGAAAATAAAATGTGAAAATATAAAAAGAACATGTTAATTTATAGTGGTTCGGTCCAACAAGACCTAAATCCACTCATTGAAGACTTCCTATTCAAGTATTGCACTATTACCAAAGTGACTCTCCTTTTGCCCCCACAGCAAGACGGAAAAGCCTTTACAATTCTTCCCTCTCTCTCCACCAATCCCAAGTGCGGTAGAGTACTGTCATCCTTTCACACCCTCCATATTTTGGAAAAGTATCGTCATCCTTTCACACCCTTCAAGTGTCGACAAAGTACCATCATCCTTTCATACCCTCCAAGTTTTAGCTGAGTATCGTCATCTTTTCACACCCTCCAAATGTAGGCAGAGAACCTGATCTTCTCTAAAGATGTACTCTCAAGAAACTAGAAAGAAAAAGGAAGAGAATTGACACAAAAACAAAAGAGATTCTTACCTTTGAGTAATCTTATGAATCTTTCCACTCCACTTGCAAGAGCTCTCTCTGAAACACTCTCCCAAAT
The DNA here is from genome assembly GCA_016618105.1 of Dendrobium huoshanense. Lineage (NCBI taxonomy): Eukaryota > Viridiplantae > Streptophyta > Magnoliopsida > Asparagales > Orchidaceae > Dendrobium > Dendrobium huoshanense. The sequence goes on from CM028344.1 coordinate 24,618,230, forward strand.
CACTCTTTCACTTGCTCTCTAATAAATCACGAAGACAAGATTCGTCTAAGTTAGTTTCTAAGGACTTTTTATATGAAAGACATGAAAAATCATCTAAAAAACTAAAAACTTCAATTTTTATTGTCTATGATCATATCATATGATCGACAATCATCCCGGACGAATAGTTTAAAATTTGCTCGTATGATCCTGTACAAAAAAAATTTAATATAAGCATATCATGCAGTATGATAATTATATCACATAATATGAACAGTTATAAAAAAATTTCATATTCATCTGGACGAATAGATACCCCATAATTTTGTACTCTAGATATCGTTTATACAAACTCCAAATTGTCCTGGATAAATAGTTCAACAAATTTACCTATTCGTATGGACAAAAATGTTCGCAACATTTTTGTACTCTATATGTAATTTATACGAACTCCAGATTGTCCCAGATGAATAGTTCAAAAAATTTACTTATTCATATATACTAAAATGTTCGCATCATTTTCGTAGTTTGGACATCGTCTATATAAAGCCAATTTCGTATAGTATGAACAACACTTAGAATTTTTTTCCATCGATGCTTTAATTAACCTCTTACTAGAGGAAATAATTGAATAAATTTTCCCATACAAATTAAATCATACAGTATGATTAGTTTTAAAAAGTAAATTTTAATACTCCCCTAGTGTGTGTGTGCACGGTTATCCAATTACAATCACACTCTCTCGGACTCAATAAAAGTGTAAAATATAGACTCCATTTATAATAAACCCTAATATAATCTGACTTGAAGTCTTCAAAAATCTGGAGTATGATTTTCTTGAAATGCTAGTACACATAAACAATAAAAGCAATATATCCTATATATGTTAGGAGAAACAATAATATTTAGAATCATAAAAAACACACATGATATGAAAACTAAGTTGCAACAATCACATTTTTTATGATGGCAAAATAATTATTATTTGATTTAACATATAAACCCTAAATTTCACCTTAGCTCCCCTTAAATGAATTACCATATGTAAATCTAGGAATTCCAATGAAGATCAAAGAACTTTAAACCCAAAAATAATAATAAAAGACACATAAAGACACCAAATCAAAAACAATACAAACACAAAACACAAATCAAATAACAAAAATCAAGCATGATACCAAACAAACAAGCAAACAAACAATATTTATTACTCTCCCTTCTAACAACAACAAAAAGGGAAGTAGAACTTGAAATGAAAGATGTCAAAAGATAAACCAAAAGAATTTACTTAGAAACTGGTTGTAAACCAATTACAATTATAATATTAATTCTATAATACTAAAATGAAACAAAACAAAATTTTAAATTAATAAACAGCTAATATAAGAAAAGTTAATCAACGTCATGATTCATGTTAGACAAAATAAATAAAGAAGATTATTACAAAAATGACAAAATGAAGATTAGTTAACTTCAAATTCAATATATAATATAATTACTAATTAGAGATTTGAATTAGAGATTAAATGATAGTGGAAAGAACACGATAATAAAAAAAAACTTCAATTGGTGACATTGCTCATCTTTTTAAATATTTATGACACACTTTGTGCTTCTTTTCTATATGGGCTAATTTTGTGCTTCATTTCACTTTGCGAACCATTGCGTAATTTTTCTATTTTTGCACACATTATACGTTTCTTTTGATGTACTTTTTAGGTCTTTCCAAAATAAGAAATATAAATTCAAACTTCACTAATAATAAAAATAAGCATATTGAAAAAGAAATAAAACATAATAAGACATCAATATTGCAATAATGATATTCTAGTTATGTTTGCCTAAATGAACATGAAATTGATCTCCTTATCTAAATCCAATTAAAATTTAATTTAAATTTTTAGAAAAATTAAATTTCGTAATGAAATTAATTTATAAAGAAAAATAATTGATTGCACATTTTAGATTAATTACAAAAAGTTTTTCGTATAGGCATACTAACATTTTGAAAAGTGAGAAACAAACATAAGTTTCCAAAACATATCATTTTTCATTGATATTAAAAAGGATCAAATACAATCAATACATGGATATCAACTGACAACACACCAAATAACAAACACATCATCATCACATAGAGAAACTTAACAACAAATAACAATCACAACTAACATGAAAGAAAAAATATCATCAAATCACTCGCAAAAGACTGGTAGAAACAACAACAAAGAAGTACAACTAGAAATCTGAGGGGCCCTGATTTGGAGGAGGCTGGTTAAATATTGAAAAATAGCTATTCATTATAGCTACGTTTGTATTTACCATGTTAAACTGATCATGGATCCAACCCATATCCTCCTGGTATCTTGCATTCTTCTTATTTAAATGAGTCTCAATTTGATCAAAATTTTGATCAACGTGAGTCTCTAAACGATCAAAATGCTAGACCATCTCTTGAAAGTAGTTTTGATTAAGTCCTTGTGCAGGTGCTGGAGCTCCCCCTTCTCCCTCAATATCATAACTAAAACTCTGATCTCTCACAAATAGTGATAAAAAAGAAGCATCGGTAAAATAGATCAAAAGTTCAGTGGGAGGATCATAATGAATCAGGTTGTAATTCTTGTGAAGGATATAGGAAAGAAGATGTTCTAAGGATACATTCTTTTTCCTCTTATGGTGTGGAAGACCAATCTCAGAATGGTTCTACAGGTAGTCCATAATGAGTTAGGCTTCATCAATAAGTTTTTTAGTCATAATAAGATATGTGATAGTGGACAGGAGTGGAGTCATATTCACTCCATCACCAACTTTAGGAATAATAGAAGTTCTTAAAATGTGCTAGATGATCCGGGCATTTTGGTTTAAGGTACATACTCGAGTTAAATTATTGACTTGGGAAACACCTCTAAGAACTTTATTAATTTCAGACCAGTCAAAGTCAGAACTATAGGTCATAGTGTGTGCTTTAATCCCTTGGGTTCTTAAGCGGAGATAGTTGACTAAATCTTCTTTAGTAATTTCTACGAGTTTTTTTTTGAACTAAAGAACTTATCCTAGAGTGATCCTCATTGAATCTCATGTTAGCCAAAAAATAATAAAAGGTTTCTTTATGATATGCATAGATAAGAGTCAGAATGAAGGATAGTTGAGTGGAGGTAAACATAGACATTATAGAAAAATGAAGATCATTTTGGATTTCTAGTCGAGATGGGGTGATCTTCGCAGCAATGAACCTAAAATATGCATCTTCATACTTATTAAGCAATAAGTTAGAATCAGTAACACTAGAAGAAGAAGATCTTTTAGAACCTCGAGAACGTTTGCTAGAATTGGCCATTTCCTATACAAGGGCTCTAGAGTGTTTTGAAAGGAATATGAAAGTGAATGAAAATGATTTCAAAACCCTTTTATATAAATAAAAAATTATAAATTGTATCGTACAATGTTTTTTTAAGTATGATTGTGAAATCGTACAGGACGAAAATGTTTTCATACATGCGAACGAAAACTATCAAAGATGAAATGACTTTTCATAAAATGTTATTTCTGAGGCCTTCTTTCATACATGATTTTTGACCACTTGATCATACAGACAAACATGTGTTCATCTGGGACAATCAAAAAATTTAAAATCATTTTAAAGACGGTTAGGTTCGTCCCCTACAGAAACTGACACTTGGATCATACATACAAAGATGATTTCGTATGTATGATCAGCAATAAATAATTGAACATAATTGATAAAACCATCCCCACTCATACATACAAACCCATGCAAAATTATACCATATGATGATGTCATCATACAGTACAAAACCTTTTAAAAATTTGAGGTTTCACATGCTCAACTCCCAAAACTATCATGTATACACTAAAAAATTCATATAGGATGAAAAAATATTCGCACAATATGAATAAAACACTTAGAGAATAATATATAAAAATAAAAAAAAACTTCTCAAAATAAATCATCTCAACAAATAACATGTTTCAAGACTAAAAGCATATAAAAAAAGTAATACAAAACGAACATACCAAAATAAACAAACAAAAATAAAAAACTAAACAAACACACATAAAGAGCATATCAAGTTTACTGAAACTTATATATGAGCATTAAGATCAATCACCCCTAACCACATTCTTAAGGTACTAAATGTGTCAAAGGCTAGTGGTTTTATAAAAATATATGCAAGTTGATTTTCTGTAGAAACATAATTCAATTCATTCTTTCCTTTGGCTACATGATCTCTAATGAAGTGATGTCTTATATCTATATGTTTGGTTTTTGAATATTGAATATGATTCTTTGAAATATAAATGACACTAGTATTATAAAAAAAAATAGAATTGTGCCTATTGAAAATTCTAAATCAATAAACTATTATTTTAACCAAAGTACTTGTGCCACACAACTTCCTAAGAAAATATATTCAACTTCAGCAGTAGATAGGGCTACAAAATTTTGTTTCTTACTAGACCAAAAAACTAAAAAATTTCTTATGAATTGGCAAGTTCCATATGTACTTTTTTGATCAACACTACAACCTGCAAAGTCTAAATCAGAATATCCAATAATTTTAAATGAAGAGTTGTAATTAGGATATCAAATCCATAAGTTTTGAGTTTTCAAAAGATATCTTAAAATACTTTTTACTATTATCAAATATGAATCTTTTGGATCAGATTGAAATCTAGTACACAAATAAATACTAAATATTATATATGGTCTACTAGCAGTCAAATAAGTAATGTTCTAATTATACATTTAAATTTATTTTAATCAACATATTTTCCCTTTAGATCCTTATCTAACTGAACTAAGGAACTCATTGTTGAAGTTAATTTTTTAACATTGTCTATTTCATATTTTTTGAGGATGTCCTTAATATACTTTGACTAACTAAGAAAAATTTCCTCATCATTTTGTTTAATGCAAAAACTAAGAAAATAACTCAGATCTCCCATTAAACTCATCTCAAATTATCTACTTATTATTTTTGAAAAATCATCACAAAAAATTTTATTTGTAGATCTAAAAATGATATTATCAATATATATCTGAATAATGAGTAAGTCATCTCCTAATTTTTTCAAAAAGAGAGTGGTTTTCATACTTTCTTTTAAAAATGATATATCTAATAAGAAAGTTCTTAACCTCTCAAACTAAGTCCTAGGTGCCTATTTTAATACAACAATACCTTTTTCAATTTAAACACATGATTAGGGAATTTAGAATTTTCAAAACTTGGAGGTTGCTTAGCATAAATATCTTCTTGTAACTCCCCATTAAAAAAGGCACTCTTAGCATCAATCTAATATAATTTAAATAATTTAAAATAGGTAAAGGCTAATAAAATCCTAATTACTTCAAGCCTTGATACAAGGGAAAAAGTCTCTTCAAAATCAATGTCTTCAATTTGATTATTCCCCTTAGCCACCAATCTAGCCTTATTTCTAATCATAACTCCTGAATCATTCTTTTATTTTTGAACACCCACTTAGTTCCAACTATACTTGGATCATTTGGCCTTTCAATCAATTCTCAAATATCATTTCTTATAAATTAATTCAACTCTTCTTACATGGCAAAAATCTAAAATTCATCCAAAAGTGATTGATTAATATTTGTGGGTTCAATCATTGATATAAAGACATAATGGTTTACTTCTTTGTTAAGTCCATGTCTAGTCCTAACACCCTCACTTGGTTCACCTAAAATTAATTTCTTAGGATAATTTTTAGAAAATTTCCATTCTCTAGGCAAAGGATTTTCTATTTTCACATTCTTCCAAATCTATTCTTTGGGAGTTATTTTCAATATGATCCTCTTTCAAATTTTGCTCTTCCAAAATTCTAAATTCATCAAACATAACATGTATGTTTTCCTCAACTATCAAAGTTCTTTTTTTAAACAGTCTAAATAATTTTCTGACACTAGAGTATCCAAGAAAAATCCTTTCATCAGATTTTGGATCAAATTTTCATAAAGGAGACTTTTTATTATTATGAATGAATATCTTAAATACAAAAACATGCAAATGTGACAAATTTGGTGTTCTACCCTTAAGAATCACAAATGGGTGCTTTATTCAATTTTGATCTAATGTTCATCCTATTCAGAACATAACAAGCTATACTAACCACTTCAGCCTAAAAATATTTATGAAGTGAATATCCTACAAATATGGCTTTAGCAATTTCAATTAATGTTCTATTCTTTTTTTTTACTATCACATTTTACTGAGGGGTCCTAGGTGCTGAAAAATTATGATCAATTCCTTCCTCTTTACAAAACTCCTCAAATTTTTTATTTTCAAATTCCCCTCCATGATCACTTTGAATAGATAAGATTTCACACCCTAGCTTTCTCTGAATCTAAGTTAAAAAGTTTTTAAATTCCTCAAATGATTTACTCTAATTAAATAAAAATTTAACCCAAGTGAATATCTAAAAATCATCAATAATCATAAATTCATATAACATACCTCCTAGACTTATAGTGCTAACGGGTCCAAAAAGATCTATATGAATATTCTCCAATAGTTGCTAGTTTTAAGATCCTTAATGGAATGAAAGGAGGACTTCACATGTTTTCCTAATTGACATGCATCACACAGGTGATCCTTAGTAAATCTAGTTTTGATATACCTCTCACAAGTTCTTTTTAAAAATTTTTAAAGGTTTTTCATGCTACCATGACAAAGTCTCCTATTATATAACCTTAATTCACCAGAAATCATTTTCAAACAAAAAGTATTAGGAGATTTAATACAATTTAAATCTAGCATATACATATTATTTACCCTAGTTCTATGTAGTACATCATTTTTATTTTGACTTAATATGCAATAACTGGGTAAAAATTTAACATTATAACCCTTATCACATAGCTGATTAATACTCAAAAGATTATATTTTAAGCCTTCTACAAGTAAAACATTCTCAATGAAAAAATTATTCAAGTTTTTAATTATATATGTGCCTACCACTTTCCTAGTATTATTATCTTCCAGTGTAACATTATCTCCATTCCTGGCTTCCAGCAATATGAATTGTGTAGTATCTCCAGTCATATGCTTTGAACATCCACTGTCTAGGTACCAAATGCTTTCACGAGGTCTTGTATGAGAGCATTTTTACAAAATGATCAAATGTTAGTCTTGGAAATCCAAACAAGTTTGGGTTCTCCTCTTGGCAAAATTAAACTAGATATATGTATGCTATGACTTATTTTATGCATATTTGGTCTCCACACTACATATGATTTTCTATGAATAGTACAAGTGTGAGATATGTGTCCAATCATGCCATAAGAAAAACATTTAACTTCAGGAGAAGAATTTTTCAATTTATTTGTGTAAACTTATCTTTTCCTAGGTTTTTTGGTTTTTGTCTTTTTGTCAGGATTAAAAAATTGTTCAGGTGTAGGTGGAATCTTGTTTTTTTCATATGCATTCAATTGTGCTTTAAAGAATGAGTTTGTACATTTTAATACAACAATGTCAACTTTCAAATAGTGCTCTCTACTATCAGATTCATCCATAAAAGTTTTAAAATCTTTTTTAAGTTCAATGTGGGATGATTTCAATAACTCATATTATTTATTCAAATCATCATACTCATCTAATAATTTCATGTGGTTTCTATCAATTAGTGAGTAATCTTTCCTAAGGATTTTATGTTCTTTTTATAATTTAATGAAATATAAATTTAACCTAACATGCATCTTTTTATGTTTTCTATATGCCGTATGAATTCTTTTAGAAACTTTAACTAACTCATCATAGGTTAAATTACATACCTCTTCTTGATCTGACTAATCAGGCTTGTCGGCTATCAAGCACAAATTTGTGACTTCTACCTCTACCTCTATTTCTAAAGAGTTCGAAGCTGAGTCTGCCCAAAAAGCTATCTAAAATCTCTTCTTACCCTTCCTCATATTTTTTCTATCCTCCACCCTTTCCTTGGTAGGAGTAGATTTAAGATTAGGGTAGTCTGATTTAATATGTCCAAGTTTCCTACATTCATATCAAATAACATCATTAGAAACCTTAATATTTTTATAAAACTTACCTTTATTCCATTGTTGGTATTTCCTTTGCTTCCTTTTTAGAAAATTTCTGAATTGCTTTGTCATCAAGGCAATATCATCCTCATCCTCAGGCTGTGACTAATCACTCTATGAGTTATCCACTTTCAATACTATATTCTTCTCCTTTTGCTTCTCACCTGCATCAATCTATCTTTAAGTCACTACTTGTTCGTAAGTAATTAGTGATCCAAGAAGATTGTTATTTGAATCCATATTTAAATATTTAGACTCTATAATATCAGTTATTTTAACAATATAAGCAGTAGACAAACAACAAAGTATTGTACTCATTTTTCTGCATTCATTAATTCCCTACCTAAAGCATGGAAGGAAGTGACTATTTGAGTAAAATGTATGTACATGTTAGAAATTGATTCATTTGGTTTTATTCGAAGTAGTTCATAATCATGCAACAAAATATTTAATCTTGATTGATTCACTTTGTTAATCCCTTCATATGTGATACAAAGTCTATCCTAAATTTCTTTTCCACTTTTACAAGTAAAAATACATATGTAGTATTTAGATTTAAGAGCACAAAAAAAAACTTTTCAAATATTTTGTGTTTAACTATGCTAAGTCTGGTTCTTATACAGTACAGTCAATAAAGGTTGTTTTAGTTATAATACCATCTACAAGTCTAGTTGGCCTAGTATACCCATCCTTAACTAAAATCCATATGCGATAATCAAGCAATTAAAGAAAAGTTGACATTCATATTTTCCAAAAATCAAAAGGGATATTATTAAATAATGGAGGTCTAGTGATCGAATACCCTTTATGTGTGTTATGGTTTTCAAAATTAGCCATAATCATTTTTCAAAAAGCAATATAAACTTTAAATTTTGAAGTAAGCTCTAATACCACTTGAAAAGTTCGTATAGGTTGTTAAACCTATGCAACTGTCTCATGGCTAACTAAGAGGGGGGTGAATTGGTAATTTAAAAAAATCCCTCTTGAATAAAAAATCATTTTTATTAATTTTATAATTTGAGTTTCTTTAAAAATAAACTTTTCAAGCACAATAACAAATTGCTAAAAATAAAATATAAAAAAGTAAAAATAATATAATAATTTATAGTGGTTTGGTCCAACAAGACCTATATACGTTCACTCCCCGAAGACACCCTCTTTAGATATTGCATTATTACCAAAGTGACTCTCCTTTTTCCCCCATAACAAGATGGAGAAGCCTTTATAATTTTTCTCTCTTCCACCAATCCCCGATGCGGCAGACTACCATCATTCTTGCATATCCTCCAAGTGTTGGTAGAGTACCATCATCCTTTCACACTCTCCAAGTGTCGGCAGAGTATCATCATCTATTCACACCCTCCAAGTGTCGATAGAATACCATTGTCCTTTCATACCCTCCAAGTGTTGGTATAGTACATTCATCCTTTCACACCCTCTAAGTGTCGGCAGAGAATCAGATCTTCTCTCAAGCAACTTGAAAGAAAAAGGAAGAGTATTGACACAAAAATAAAAGAGATTCTCACCTTTGAATAACCTTGTGAATCATTCACACTCCACTTGCAATAACTCTCTCTCAAACACTCTCCCAAATCATTCTTTCACTTGCTCTTAAAGAAGTCATAAAGATAATATTCATCCAAGTCAGTTTCTAAGGACTTTTTATATGAAAGACATGAAAAATTATCCAAAAATTTAAAATTTTCAATTTTTATCATCTATGATCGTACCGTACAATCGATAATCGTCTCAGATGAACGGTTCAAAATTTGCTCGTACGATCCTATAAGAAAATTTTTCGTATAAGCATATCGTACAATATGATACTTATATAGGATAGTATGAACAGTTATAAAAAAATTTCTTATTTATCTGAACGAATAATACCCCACAATTTTATACTTTAGACGTATTTGTACGAACTCTAGATCGTCTTAGATGAATATATCAAAAACTTTATCTGTTCATATGGACGAAAATGTTTGAACATTTTCGTACTTTGGACATCGTCTCTACAAACTCCAGATCGTTATAAACGAACATTTCACAAAATTTACTTGTTCGTATGGACGAAAATGTTCGCATCATTTTTCTACTATGAACGTCATCTGTACGAAGCCAACTTCGTATAGTACGAATAATACTTATAAATTTTTTTCGTCCATGATTTGATTAACTATTTGCCGGAGGAAATAACTGAACAAATCATCCCATACGAATTGAAATCATACAGTATGATTAGTTTTAAAAAGTAAAATTTTAATACTCGTCTAGTGTGTGTGCACGATTGCTTAATTATAATTACACTCTCTCAGACTCAATAAAAGTGTAAAATATAGACTCCATTTACAATGAATCCTAATCTAATATGACTTGAAGTCTTCAACAATATGGAGTATGATTTTCCTAAAATGTTAGTACAAAAAAAAAAAAAACAAAAACAATATATCTAATATATGTTAAGAGAAATAGTAATCAAAATAATAATATTTGAAATCATAAAAAATACACATTATATGAAAAACATAGTTATGAAAACTAAGTTGTAACAGGATGAAACTTCTATTTAACCTGGTTCGGTATTTGCATTGGTACCTTATGTGCTATTAATGAAAAGGAAAATAATTTGAATATTGGTTCTGAAGTTTTTGTTGAAGATGATCATGTTGCTGAACATGAAGATAAATCGGGACCAGATAAGTTTATTGGAGATGGAAATGTTGCTACTCTGAGTTTTCCCACTTCTATGAGTATTTATAGTGTTGGAGTTGATATCATGCTGAAAGATGAAGAAATTCAAATTCCAAATGCAAAGATGGAAGATGCCATGCTTTTACAAAAGGTGGATAGCTTGAAGAATAATCATGATATTTTTAAATTCTTCAAATTGTAAACTAAAACTTTTTAAAGAACTTCAATCATTAGGTCTAGTGGAAGATCTCCCTAGAAGAAGGAATGTTAACTTGAGACTACATAACAGTGGCGGAGATTTTTCCCCTTCTATTATCTAAAATATCTTCTTATGTTGACTAGAATGGTAGTGAAGCCTTTATAGAGGCTTTTTGTTATCTTACTCATGGTATTTGTGATGAAGGCTTGAAAGTTGCTGTTTGTTCTTATTCAGGGTCAATTGAAGATGAAAGGGTTTGGTGTCTACAAATGGTTGTTGAATTACATCGGCTATGAAATTTCTTGTTCATGAAGGGTATTTCGTTGGCGAGCTTCAAAAATGCATGTCCAAGATGTGGAGTGGTAGCTTTATGGCTACTTGGATTTAATGTTATGTATAAATTTTTCTGTTTGCATAATGAAATTAGAGTAATGGAGTTTCAGATTCTTACTATTTTTCAATTTTTATCTGTCTAGGAACTCTAGGATACTAATCAACCTTTTCGGTTGTCTAATTTTTGTTGTCCCCTTCACCCCATCTTGTTCAAAATGAAGAGTAATGGATCTTGTCTCTATTATGATTTTTTCAATTTTTTGCAAATTTTTTCTTTCTTAGGTTCATTTTGCTTTTCAATAATGACTATCTTCCTTTTGTTAGGAAATATAACTTTATTAGTTTTTTAGTTTCTTGATTATAATATTTTTTTTTTCTGCAATTTGCAATTTAAAAAAAAATAAAAAATAAAACAATAAAATAATAGTGCGATGCCCCGCAACCAAATAGCGAATTTTTTCGCGTTCATTGGATCAACCGAGCGAGGCGTTACATTCGTTTGAAGTTCGGCTGGAGAAGTGCTAAGATGCGGTGATAAAGAAAAATATGAGAAGGTGATGATCGGGAAGACATGAACTTTGGTGCAATATGGAAGCTATGATTCAAAATATTTCGGTGGGGGCTCTGGCGACGGCCGCGGTAGTCCTCGTTGGCGTCGCCATCATCGGCAAGTTTCTCCTCAATCAGCGAAGACATCCCAACACTCCACCAGGTTCTTCTTTTTAGCAAGAAATTATCTTTTCATTGACTAGCTTGGTCCGGTTTTTCGGCTTGATACTACGAATCCCATTATATTTGTCAAGAAATGACCATTTGATTTCATATTCACTGAACATCGATTTTTTTTTTGTTCATACATAATCTTTCTCTCCCTTCCAATACCATAATATCATGTATTTTCTCCTTGAATCTGCCATTGAGCTCTGCTTCATGTTGGCGTTTCTCATTGGAAAGAGGCTCCTTTCTTCGTTGTTGAGTTTTGTTCATCTAGCTGAAGCATTCGTTAATAATGGGTTTTTGATGATTCATAGCAAGTTTATGCTGGTATTTGCTTGATGGTGCTTTTTTTGGTAGAAGTTTATTTTTTACGTTTCGATTTCATGTGTTGTTTTAGCTGTACCTGGATGGCCTTTAATTGGGAATCTGCTTCAATTGAGGGAGAAAAAACCCTTCCTCACATTTGTAAAATGGGCTGAAGATTATGGTCCGATTTACTCGATTAGATGTGGAGCTTCCTCTATGATTGTTCTCAACTCGACTGAACTTGCCAAAGAGGTACAATGTAAAATACTCGTTTCTTACCCCATACTTGATCATCAGCTCAACATTTCATTATTTTGTACATATTTTTTCTTAGAATTTGATTTAACAATTTTATTTAAATAAGCAGAGTTTAAAATAGATGATTTATGGTAAATATAAATTAGTATTTTTTTTTTGACAAAATCATGTTTACTGAATTGTTATTTTTAATAGCTCTAATTCAAAATTTAAATGTGTATTAGATTTTAAATTTATTTCGATAAAACTCTTTTAAATATTTATGTATGGGCTTTTATGGAGATATTGTTTGCTGTGGATTTTTTAAGTGTTGAACATTCTTGTACGTAAATCCGCACCTAATAACTTCTAGATTTTATATCATGGTTGCTGGCTGTGAATTTTGTGATTTGCTTCCTCTTGTGACTGTTGTATGGAGTAATTAAGGTTTAAGAAGATAGAAAATACCCTGGATTTTATAGAAAGAAGTTGGTTTGGTTTGGTGTGAATACTTTAAGAGTAATAGCTACATAGAGAACGAGGGAACCTATGCTGCACCGATACACCTATTTACGAAGGCGAGTTGTATCTGATACACCGATACACGGATACGCCTCCGATACGGCACCGATACGTGTTAGATACGGCTTTGCCGTATCCAATTAAAGTACTATTTAATTTCAAAAGGACACGCGTATCCGATACACGTTTCCTTTGAAAAAAAAAGAAAAAAAAGACACGTCGTATTTACTTTTGCGGTTGCGAGCGATGTTCTCTCATTTTCGAGTTGGATTTGTCTCTTGATGATATGGAAATATTAGAAATTGCTAATCTTTCACTTGATGAGCCTGAATTAGAAGCTATGATATTTATTGAAGATGATATAGAAGTTTAAGGACAAACCATTGAAGAAGCTAATCATATCATTCCTTCTATTGAATAGTTGAAACTTCATGTGCTAGACAATTTATGTTTTTGCTTTTGTTGTTGTACTGGACATTTAATGGTTACTTTTATTTTGATATTATGAGCTACAAG